>CAOLHI010000388.1:600000-1099637 GCA_948474755.1 Ctenosaura bakeri
TTTTTGTAGTGTCCAAAACCCCTGGTAGATGCCCAAACCCCTCAAGCCACTCAACAAAAATTTTAGCACAAGTTTTGAGTCCCTTTCCACCAAGAGACCAGATCAGACCACCTTTAAACCACCCATGAATGAGGCAGTTTGCTTTTTTACTGCCTTCTCAAATTCTTAAACCTCAAGCTTTTATTTCATGACATCACTTCCAGCATATCCAGATATGCCAGTGTTATCCCAAAATGTGGGTGACTCAGGGGTTCACCCACAATGCCAGTGCCTCTGTGAAATGGTAAGGAGTTTTAGCTCAAACAGGAAGGCTTGCGAGAGGAGGGGAACCTAACAAGATCTTTGATCCTATGTCTGCCAGTACTAATGCAGGGAAAAACCAACCAGAGAGTCAAAAGTAAGCTTCTTTGTTTTATTGGGGGAATTGACAATCACACACAGAAGATCCAAACAATCACTCAATGACACAAGTCCAACTGAAGGAAAAGGGAGGAAAGTTTCAACAAAGAAATGTTTAGGGCAAAGTGGGTGATATTTAGCAATCTGGAGAACAGCAAAGAAGCAATGTGGCTTAGATGCAGAGTCTAAGGACAGTACACAAATGGAAATTGGAGAAGCAGACTGATGACCAGCAACCAGTGTACTATGAGTTGACTAGCCAAAAATTGGGGTATAAATACTGTTTTTCTACCTGGAGGGTGAAAGTGTTAATGGTTCTCTGGCAGAGTAAACAATGAGATCCAGACAGTGGACAATAGGGTCTAGAATGGGCTAATGGCCTTAGCATTAGGTGACAAAGGGACTGATGGGACCCTTGGTAGCTCCTTGTTTGCTGGACTGGTGAGGGGACAAAGGAGAATTTTCTGCTGGGGTATGGTAGAAGGTCAAAGACAATCAGTCTTTCCATGGAAGGAGTTTTGGTGCCATTGTTTACAAAGGCTGAGTCTTTAAGGGACATCTGCAAGTCCATTGTCGGGGAGCTTTCCTGCCTATGACCTAGCCATGCCGTGAGACCTCTTCCTGACCTAGTTTTGCAATACATGTGTGCATCCAGTTTCCTCTTTAGCAGCCAGCTTTCAGTCACAGCAGGATATAATTTATATTTCATGCCAATTAAATATATGCTTTACCAATTAAACCACATCATAGAGGAGGGGTGTATGGCCTATTTTTATCACCAACATTGTCCATGCTGGAGTTTCTGAGGTGAAAGTTGCCCCAGTTCTCTGCACAATTGCCCACTGCTGATAGAAATGCTCCCAGATTCAATCATTAAAATCTCCAGGTAGAGCTGGGAAAGATTCCTGGAGAGTCCCTATCAGTTAACAATACTAGACTAGATAGACTAAAGCTTGACTCATATAGCATCCTGTGTTGCTATGTTCTCTATAATATCACACCACAAAAAAGCAGGAGAACATTACTGTGATTGAAATAGAAATACAACATATCTTATCATACCAGAGAAGACTGTGACCAGGGACCTTTTTGCACTATACAATTAAAGCACTATGATTCCACTTTAATTGCCATGACAACATCCTATCAAATTCTGGGCTTCTCAGTTTAGAAAGAAATATTTAGAATTCCCAGCCATAGAGCCCTAATGCCCCTTCAAACTACAGATCCCAAGCTTCCATAAAATGTGGCCATGGTAGCTGAAGTGAAATCATAGTGCTACAGTTGTATAGTGTAAAAGGATCCCAGGTAACCTGTGTGCATGCTCAGTCTCTGGTCCACACACTGCTGATGGGAATTTTGAGGGTCTTGGTCTCCATTCTTCCATTCTTTATCTTTAAAACAGTCTTGGACTGGACAGTCCTTCACACTGCGGGCAACTTCATCTACTTTTTTTTAAATACAAGAGTGCTGCTAAAATAGGACACGTGATCACCCTAACACAGGGTTGTATGAAGTGCATCTGGGAATCCCTGCATATCCTTTTAAAACAGAGGAATAGGCAACTGTGTTGGGTCTAAGGTCCATTTTCCTATACTTACGATTCCACAGAGGTCACAGAAATTGCCTAGAATTACCTGGTAAGGGGCATAAATCCACATTTGTCTTGAAAAACTGGTGCTTTGTGATGTGAAACAGCACGAAGGATAGAAACCTGCAGCCCATTTAATCATATGATAAGCCAATAAGGAGATAATAATTTAAAAAAAAATTAAAAAAATAAATGCATGGAAGTTTCCAGAAGAAACTGTCCATATTTATTTTGCCAGAACAAAGAGACGTTTGGGAATTCTGGAGGGACTGTAGGCCGCAAAAACAGTTTTGGGGCTTCCAAGTCCCCCTAAAGTCACATTTTGTGTGTCCATGTTTTAAAATATGATGGATTAGTATTGTCATATCACACAAATGTTGGGGACTTCTGCCTTTTTGCAGCTATGGCTGACTTCTGTTAGTGTCACAGGTAGGCATAAGACAGTCTTACATCATTGTATGCCTCTTTTGCACTGACGTAAATATTCTCTTCCATGTGCACTGAGTAAAGCCCTCTGCAGACCTACTGTAGAACCTCTGGGATCCCTCTTCTGATGGCATTTCTGTGCCTCGTGGTGGTGATGATGATGATAACAGCAATGACAACAACAATTTGTGTATATATGTTCTGCCTTTCTCCCAATAATGGGATTCAAAGCAGCTAACAACATATTTAAAAAAGTCAAATTAAAACAATATAAAATTATTAACAAAAGTATAAACGTAAGATTTCATAACATAAAGCACGTTTATACAATTGTGAGAGTGGGATAGAATGTAGTAGGATCTGGAAAGAAAGCAGGTGTGACTTTTGGTGAGCAGGTTTATTTCACACTGCCCACTGTAAAGATCAGAAAGACCCGTTATCAACTTGCTTAGCCCTTTGGAAATTTAGGGCAAGGGACATGATCTGCATCTTTCTGGATCCTGTTACATTCTATCCCACTCCCACAACTGCATAAATATGCTTCCTACCTGAGGCTTTAAAATCACTCTGTACTCCATCTGAAGAAGTGGGTTTATATACATGAAAGTACATGCTAAAATAAAAAACATTTAGTCTTTAAGAGGCTGCCACATTCTTCTCTCTTCCTCATTCTCTCCTTCTCCTTTTTATGGTCCATGTGAGGGAATTCCACAATGTGGGAGTAACTACTAAGAAGACTGTCTTCTGTGTCTGCACACATAACTACTACACTATGCTAGACCACACAGCATTGTGACTTATATCATCAGGGGGCACCCAGAAACAACGGACAAGCACATTCCCCTGTTATTCCTTCATTATCCAGTGGGTTCACCGAGAACTGGGCTGGAATTTTCCTGATGAACTTTTCTGATAATGTCATCCTCAGAATATATCAAACTATTCTGTTATCCCAAAACATAGGTAACTCAGAGATCCACCTGTGACGCCAGTACCTCCATGAAAAGAAGGGGAATATTAGCTCAAAATAGGAGGCCTGTGAGCAGGGGGTGACCTAATGAGATCTTTTACACCTATGTTTACCAGTACTTCTGCAGGGAAGAACTAGCCAGAGATCCAAAAGTAAGCTTAATGTATTTTATTGGGGGAATTAATCACATACACAAAATTCAAACAGTCACGCAATCTACACAAGGCTATCTGAAGGAAAAAGGAGGAAACTTTTGGAAAGTGAGAGTTCAGGGTGAAGTGGGTGATATTTACCAATCCAGAAGAGCAGAGAAGAAGCAGTGAT
This sequence comes from Ctenosaura bakeri, assembly GCA_948474755.1. Lineage (NCBI taxonomy): Eukaryota > Metazoa > Chordata > Lepidosauria > Squamata > Iguanidae > Ctenosaura > Ctenosaura bakeri. Next base: position 603,711 of record CAOLHI010000388.1, read on the forward strand.
GTGACTAAGATGCAAGCCTAAGGATAGTACCCATTTAGAAATTAGAGTGGCAGAGTGGTGACCAGAATTGGTGTACTGTGAGTTGACTGGCCAAAAGCAGGGGTTTAAATATACGATATCTGCCTAGGTGACTGGAGTGTCGATGGTTCTTTGGCCGAGTAAACAATGGAGTTCGCAGAATGAACAATGAGGTCCGGAATGGGCTAATGGTCTTAGTGTTGGTTGACAAAGGATGAATGGCTGTTCTGATAGCTTGGTACTTGTTGGACAGGTTTGAAGACAAATGAGAGGTATGCTTGGTTAGAGGAGAGGAGTTAAGGCAATCAGCCATCTTGTGGGAATCTTCCAGGTACTATTGTCCAAAAGGTTGAGTCATTAAGGCTCACTGCAATCTTTGGATTCTCTTGGCAATTTCCTGACTATGACCTGGCTACACCTGGAGGTGTTTTCTGACCTAATTCGCAACACATGTGTTTGGTCAGCCTTTTCTTCTTACCCAGCCTGGCCATACAGCCACAGCAGAGTAAGTTTTATATCAATGCCAATTAATATATTTTGTCAGTTAAATCATATTTCACCAACTAAACCATATCAAAGTGTGGGGCTGTATGGCCTGGTAACAATGCCCTCCGTTTTGTCACCAATGAGCACGGTGGAGTATGCTTGGCACAACTGTGGATCCTTCAGCAGCGGTGATGTATGCATTAGCAGATTGAGTCTGTTTAGAAAGAAATGTGCTTGTCACCCAGCGATCAATAAGATTTCATTTGGACTTCAAAGTGGTGGCAGCAATCAGGAAGAATTCATTAGGGAGTTTGTAGGCAGTGTCATACGTTCTTCCGCAGCAATTCCACCATCATTTCAGCATTCATTAGATGCTATTTCGTGTTGGAAATAATGAGCTGTGGAAACACTGTTAGCGGAGAATAATGGAATAAAAGGGCGTTTACATATTGTAAATACTTTCTGCCTGAGGTCTTGACTGCTTGCTACAGGAGAAGATATTAAATGAGCACCCCTCTCCTCACCCCTCACCCCATCTTTGCTGGCTGAACGCACCTCGATTAAGTACCAAATTAGAAATGAGCAAACTGAAAATTGGAATTTTTAAAAGCTCCCTCTGAATTAGTGGCTTCAAAATGTCAATGGTTTAATTATCGCATTGTTTCCAAGCGAGTACCATTTGTTCAGGGATGCAGCTACTTAACAAGAGTTTTACTGCAACTGGAGCTGTGTAAAATTTCCACTCTTTTATTAGAGTGGAAGTTTTTATAAGGTTCTCCATTCAGCTACAAAAAACTCCCATGTTTTTCTTTGCTCCTTTCCTTTTTCTTTAAAGAGACTAAGATTTTTGTACATCTTACATGGGCCTTAAAATTGTTGGGTTAAAACTCCCGTCAGGAATGTTAAGAAAGAAATGAGCTGCATCAAATATTAGTAACATAACTGTAACGAAAAATCAAAATGGTACTTCAAAGTGATTGCTGGAATTCTAGATTAGTTAGTAATCCTTGATTAGTTAGATTACTGGAATCCTAGATTAGATTAATTTAGTTATGAAGACACAACTAAGTAACATCTCCTGGCCTGATGCCCCCCACCCATTAACCTAAACAGCCAGCTACTGGATTGGGTGAAGTAAGTCCATTCATCTGATGATTGGGGTGCAAGGGAGATGATAGCCTCCCCTTTTCACCAGTGACTGAGGCTGTGACAAGCACTTGTGACATGAGGTCCTGTTTCTGATGGTTACAGCCTCACTCACTGGTGGGAAGGAGTGCAAACATCCTCTTCCTTAAGCCCTGATCTCCCTCTGAATTGATCCCTGACTGATCTGGTTGCTGGCTCTTAAGGTATGCTGAAAGGCATTTACGTAGGTTAACAGTAAGAGTACAAAGTCTTACTGAATACAGATCAGTTGTGGATCTATAACTCTAGGTTTACAAATCCATAAGTGAATACCAGCCAATGTGTTTAAGAACACCAGGGGCCAAATCCTGATGCATTTTGAATAACCAAATTATCTCAGGAACAGGGTTGATTTGTTTAAATCTCAACATGCTGGGGCATTCTCTCTACTTCTGGTCCAAAGTTCTTCATTTTGGATTTCTCACACTCAAGATCCAGTCAGCCAAAGCTAGGACTATACAGACACTGTGCAGGTAGGACATAGACCATTTCCGCCCTACATCCTTATAAGTGCTATCATTCCACTTTCAAAATCCTGTGAGATTCTGGGGTTTGTAGTTTACTGAGGCCAAAGAACTCTCTGGCTGAGAATTCTAAAATGCCCCTCCCTAAATGGCAAATCCCAGGATTCCATAGGATCTTGAAAGTGGAATAATAGCACTATAACAGTGTAGTGTGGAAATGGCCATAGTGTTAATCTTGTCTCATTTTGCTTAACTTAACATTCTTCACTGAGGCCATTTCCGCACGGCATTTGCCATGCAAAAGGGTGCCTGGAGCATTGCGTGATTGTGAGGAGCAATCTGCACGATGCACTCACAATTGCGTGATTCTCCAGGGGCTGGCAGGTGCCGATCGTGCACCTTTTCATTTTCGGCTAGAAGCCGAAAATAGTGCACAATTGTGCATTGCTCCAGGGCCCCCCGCACACTTACCTGGTGAGCGGAGCCTCCGGAGCTGCACCAGTCATGCTTCCTGCCCCAGCGCAGCCTGGGAAACTCCCAGGCTGCACTGTGGAGGGAAGAGGCGGGGCTCTCACTCTAGCAGGTGGTTTGTGCGGAGCCGAAGGACCCCAGACATGAGAGCCTCTTGCTGGAGGCTGCTCACGTGATCCCCGCACCCCAGCGCCAGAAGAAGGTAAAGTGTGGAAAGGGCCTTAATCCTAAAGTTTTACTGAGTGTCGATTGAAGGGGTGGATATCTACATCTTTTCAAAAGAATCCAACACTTAACCCAAAATTTCCAGCTCTCTTGGTAAATGCTGTATCCTTTGCCTTCTCTCACTTTTAAGGAATCATAGGCCCTTTTCGCATTAAGTCTTCTCGCGTGAGCGGGGGAGGGCAGCTCGCGCATGAAGCCTTCTCCGGGAGGCTGCCGCTTCCCCCTCCTTCCTTCCGCAGGCGAAGGAACGAGCAGGGAAGTGGCAGCCTCCCGGAGGCAGCGGCGGCTCGCGCGTCCGTCCATTCCCCCCCCGCGTGCGCGAGAAAGGAGCCTGTCCCCTCCATCCCCCCCGTGCGCGCGAGAGAGAAAGGCACTCCTCCCGTCCGCCCCCCGTGCGCGAGAGAGAGAAAAACGCTCCTCCCGTCCGCACCCCCGCACGCACGAGAGAGAAAGGCGCTTGTCCTGTCCGCCCCCGCGCGCGCGCAAAGCAGGATGTGCCGCGTCCATCGTGCGAGTGCCCCGCCCCGTCCCTTCCTTCCGCAGGGGCGGAGGGAAGGAAGCACGACCCGGCCGGCTCCCGGACGCTCCGCACGAGAGGTAAGTGCGCGTGGGCGCCGGGAGCGTTGTGCGAGCGTGGGTGATTTTCACTTGGAAGTGAAAATCAAAAAACCCGCGCTCGCGCCGCTTCAGCCCCGTGAGCCCGACGGAAGTGGGAGTGCGTCATGCGGAGCGACGCTCCCACTCCCGCGAGGCTCACGGGGCTGTCACGTGAGAAAAGGCCCGTGCGAAAAGGGCCATAGAATCATAGAGCTGGAAGAGACCACAGTGGCCATTGAGTCCATTTCCAATTCTTGGATTTTCTGTGTATGAAGACTGAAGAGTCCAACAAAGGAACAAGCTTGTTTTATGCTTCTTTAGATGATGAGGCAGGACCCAAACCAATAGATTCAAAATACCAAAATGGAGATTCTGACAAAACAGGAGGAAGAACTTCCTGATTATGAAATTTGTTTGACAGTGACATAGCCTACCTCAGAAGTTGGTGAACTTTCCTTTACTGGAGGTTGTTTTAACAGACGTAAGACATCAGCCTCTCAGGGATGCTTTAGGGCTTTTCCCCACTGCACAGTTATACCATTATGATTCTACTTTAACTGCCATGGTTTCATCCTATGCAATCCTGGGCTTTATAGTTGCATGAGGTGTTGATAATTCTCAGCATCCTCAAACTAAAAATCTTAGGATTCCATAGGATATAGCCAGGGCAGTTAAAGTGGAATCATAGTGCTCTGATTGTATGATGTGAAAGGACTCTTAGCAGTGTACGAGTCTGCAGACTCTATGCTGAAAGAGATTTAGATTAGATATCCCATGGGATCCCTTCTGCCTCTATGATTTTAACATGGGAATGCCATTTGGCTCATCTTCTTGCTTTTCTCCTTTACTAAGGTGGAATTCCAGCCCTTAACTCAAGGATGGACAACTTTTGCATTAGCAGGGATCCTTCTATTCTCCTGGGTCCAGGATGTGTGTGTGTGTATAATCACACAAACCTGGCATATCCACAAAGCATCCAGTGTCATAGCGGCAGCTTTAAGTTTGGAGTGTGTGCATTCAGACATATGCACTAAATTCAAGAAATGTAGCATCAGAACTGTGAGGAGGTAATGGACACGTCCTTTATCTGAAGCTTTGAAAGTTTGGGGTTAATTGGAGTTTGTTCAGTGACCGTTGCTTTCAGAACAACATTGGCTGGTGCTGTGTCAACCTCTCAGTCAATCTGGCATTTGGTCTAACCTTTATTGACTTACAACAGCCGTCCATTTCCTCCTTCAGCTCCCCTCAGCTCTGAAATCCATTATACAGGAGACAGAGATGCAAGAAGGCTTTGAATCGTAAATGAACCGGCCTGCCTCAAATGAAGAGTTTAGTGCACTGCATTAGCAAAGATTCCCTTCTCTTTTCCTACCTAGATATCAAGAAAAATGACTCCCATGTACTGGGATGAAATTCTCTGGGTTTTAAGGAAAAGAGATTGACACCCAACACTAACAGATTAAGTGTAAATTTGACCTGAGGTGAAATCTTGAGATGAATATGGAGGTTCCTTCCAAGTCAAAACATCCTAGGAATTTTGAGGACACCAAAGAGATTGTGATACTTCTTCAGGTGATTATACTCATTCCTGTTAAATATTTTCCACAGTATCAAAACAGAGGTGAAAATGCTTCTCCATGGCCCTTTCTGCACTACACTCTTATAGCGCGATGATTCCACTTGCAACATCCTCTGGAATCCTGGGGTTTGCAGTTTTGGGAGGGGCCAGGTGGCCCCTCCCGAAACTGTAAACCCCAGGATTCCAGAGGATGTTGCAAGTGTAATCATTGCGCTATAAGAGTGTAGTGTGGAAAAGGCCCATGTTTTAACAGCCATATTTAGCAGGCTACAAAGATGGTGGCATTTTCACTCCTTTTTTTTTTTTTTTTTTGTGGTGGGGGAAAGTTGGGGAAAATCATTGAATGTTGGGGTGAGAGCTTGGCTTGAGATGAACTTTCCAATAGCTCCTTTTTCAAAACCAGAGTTTTGAGGCACACCTCAGTGAACAAAGCCTCTAACAAACAACTTCCTTTTTAGAAAGTCTTTTTACACCTGCCCAGTCCATCCTTTTCCACCTCATCCTTTATTTAGCTGGACTTTTTTAGCAGCATCAACATTAGAAAAATGGTGAAAGAGGGCTGGAGAAACAGAAACTTTTGGTGTCAGGTTGCAGCTATGTGTTTGCAGCAAACAGTGAAATAAGCTGGGAAAGAATGGAGTTCTCCTCTAGCTGATCTTACTGTAGCTGTGTGTGACTGCATCAACAGGTAAGATTAACAACAGTCGCTTCCAGAATCCATTAACAAGCATACACGAAGAGCAGAACAAAGAAAAAGGAGGAGAGCAGATAAGCCTGTCTTGTGGTCACCAAAATGGAAACTGTAAAGAAAGTGGAACTTAGTGAACAAAAAATTCATCCCTTGATGCAAAAAGAAGAAACCTACCTTAAAGTAATCAATCAAAGGTTCTGAATGTGTGTCAACAGTGTGATGCGGCACCTTAAAAAGCCAAGACAATTCTAGGGCCCTTTCTGCACGAGGCGAGGGAATCACTCCATGCCTTTACCTACTGCTTCTTCTGGGGTCCGAAGCAATGCGGACTGTCCCTGAAGCCCTTCCGCAGGGCTCCTCTTTGGTCCAGGGCAAATTGGAGCAGTGCGAGGTCTGTAGATCTGCACTGCTCCGGCTTCCAAAATGGCAGCTTCCAGCTTCCAAAATGATGGCTTCTGGCTTTCAAAATGGCGGCTTCCGGTTGGTCATGGGTCCTGACCAACCGCTGAAACTTGCCATGCCTAAAGCCCGCCCTCTGCAGATCACAGGCTCGCATTGGTGCAAGCCTGCGAATCTGCACAAGAGAACAGGAACGCAATGGCGCGTTCCAGGAAAATAAAGACCTGTTTTTTGCAGTCTTTAGAAAACATGCTGGAGGACCACTTGGGGTTGTTTTGGAGTGGACTGACATGCGGATCTCCAGTAAGTAGTCCGCTTCTAGCCTGCTCCAAGGTGCAGACGACCTCTGTGAGAGGACGCACTGTCCCGTTCTAATTGCCTGGAGGTTGCATCAATAGGAGTATAGTGTTGAGATCAAGGCAAGTAGTAATACCACTTTGGTTAGACTTCACCTGGAATACTGTGGCTGGTTTTGGGCACCACAGTTCAAGAAGGATACTGACAAGCTGGAACATGTCCAGAGGAATTGGATGACCTAAAGATAGTAGTGCACACTCTGGTAACCTCAAGGTTGGACTTCTGAAATGCACTTTACATTGGTCTACCTTTGTACCATGTTCAGAAAGTCCAACTGGTTCCAAATATGGCAGCCAGATTGATTACAGGTACAGCAAGGAGTGAACATATCAGACTGATACTAAAATCATCCCACTGGCTGCCACTGGGACTATTTCCGCACTGGACTTATAGCATGATGATTTCACTTGCAACATCCTATGGAATGAATCCTGGGGTTTGCGATTTCGAGAGGGGCCTGCTGACGTCTCCTGAAACTGCAAACCCCAGGATTCCATAGGATGTTGCAAGTGGAATCATCGCACTATAACAGTCCATTATGGAAATGACCTTAGTTTCCCAGCAAAGTACCAAGTATTGATTATCACCTTGAAAGCCCCACATGGGCCCTTTCCGCACTGAGGCTTCTAGCGCAAGCGGGGGAGGCCGGCAAGCGCAAGAAGGCTCGTCCGGGAGGCTGCCGCTTCCCCCCTCCTTCCTTCCGCAGGCGAAGGAACCAGCGGGGAAGTGGCACCGAAGGAGGCTTGCCGCGCAAGCCGCCCTCCCCCCGTGCGAAGCGGGAGACCTCGCGCCGGATTCCACCCCGCGCGCGCGCCGGATTCCTCCCCCCCGCGCGCGCGAAGCGGGTGTCGCGTTCCCCCCGCGCGCGCGCAAAGCGGGCGGCGCGTCCATCGCGCTACCTTCCCACCCCGCTCCTTCCTTCCGCAGGGGCGGAGGGAAGGAAGCGCGACCTGGCCGGCTCCCAGAGGCTCCGCACGAAAGGTAAGTGCGGGTGGGCTCCGGGAGCGTTACGCGAGCGCGGGGTGATTTTCACTTGTACGCGAAAATCAAAAAACCCGCGCTCGTGCCGCTTCAGCCCCGTGAGCCGGGCGGAAGTGGGAGTGCGTCGTGCGGAGCAACGCTCCCACTCCCGCGAGGCTCACGGGGCTATCGCGCGCACAAAGGCCCGTGCGAAAAGGGCCATGGTTTGGCTCCAAGTTACCTGCAGGATCACCTCCTTCTGTACAATCTGCCCATACGCTCAGGCCCTCTGGAGGACATTTACTTAAACTGGACAGAACGAGACTGGCAGCAATCACCCAGAGGACCTTCTTGTCGTCCACCTCTTGACTGTGGAACGATCTGCAGGAAGAGATTTGACAGCAAAATAGGCTTTCTGAAATTTACAAAGTATTAAAGGCCTATCTTTTCTGGCAGGCCTACTTAGTCTGTTTTTAACTATGATGCATTTATTAATGATGTGTTTTAATTATGATATTGGCATTTGTATTTTAAATGTTCTTATTTATTTTTAGTGTATTTTAACTTATGATGTATTATTAGTTGTATTTTAATTCATGTTGTACCCCACCTCAAGCCTTGGGGAGAGGCAGGTAATAAATAAAAAAAAAAACCTGTGGTTGTTGTTTAAGGCAGGGGAGCCTTGGGCCATTTCCACCCTACACTGTTTTAAATAAATAAAAAAAATTATGGTTGTTGTTTAAGGCAGCCTTGGGCCATTTCCGCCCTACACTGTTATAGTGCTATTATTCCACTTTCAACCTCCTATGGAATCCTGGGGTTTGCCGTTTAGGGAGGGGCATTTTAGAATTCTCAGCCAGAGAGCTCTTTGGCCTCAGTAAACTACAAATCCCAGAATTCCACAAGATGTTTAAAGTAGAATAATAGCACTATAATAGTGTAATGCAGAAATGGTCTTGCTCTTGGTGGGTCGGAGTTGGTAGAAAGGACTATAGGCCACATGGCACTCCCGGTGATGTCACTGCAAGAGCAGCTGGGCCTAGAAGCCTGAAATCTACCCACTGCTTTCCTCCAGTGATGTTATGTGGATCACTGAAGCGGGAATTTAACATTATTAAGAACTGGGAAGAAATTTTGTCAGATTCAACGATCTTGACAAAAGTAGCATTTTTACTTTTCAGACTAAATGCAAAACACACACATTTTTAAAATGGAAATGGCTAAAATATACATACTTGAGGAAATGTTTTAGTCAATGGGGAAAAGTTTTATAAACTAGGCTTCCATTTTAGTTGCTATGGTTGCATGCTATGGAATCCTGGGATTTGCAGTTGTTACTGCAGTTTAGGCCTCCTTGGAGATACCCCCCCCATATCATTTTGATATCAATAATTTGGTTCTCTTCCACCACCCCTCTCCATGTGTTTGTGAGCCCCCCGGACAAGCACAGAACTAGGCTCGGCCACTAATCACTAGACATTCCATTCACCACCCAGGCGGGCCAGAAATAGCCAGATCACCGCTTTAGGAGACCCCTCTGCAAACACCCTCATTACGTATGCACACTGTTTACAAAGGACTCCCTGCCCCGAGCAGGCAACCTGGCAGGCTGAATACTCAACTGCCAAGCACTCTGTATTTGCATACTGGCTAACTCTTTGTCAATTCGGACTTAATCATGTTAAATTTTGACCTTTCCAAAGCTTTGTCTTGTGCCCGAAACTCATTGTTTCCACCAAGTATGGCATAGTTACATTTCTCCCTATAAAAACCCCTGATTCCGAGACCTTCCTCGGATCGCTCCCGAGTTCCAGACCGCCTTGCTGCAGCTTTGCTTGGTGAGCTTCCCCTCAGCTCCACGTGCTGAGATACATCGAACCCCAGCATCACTCTCTATCTTCTTTCCAGGCTGCAGGAACAGGTTTCGTATCACCCAAATCAACTATCCCTCTGAAAATCCCGCTATCATACTCACACCTTTATTTTCCTTAGTTATTTGTGTGCGTGTGTTGCTTCCATTGTGTATCTGTATTTAATAAAGATCATTCATTTATTTCCAACATGGTTTGCTTCTTGACTTGGCCTGACCCCGTAAACATTGGATTACAAGATCCTGCTGCGTTACCCTGCCTCTTGTACTGTCAACCAGTGCTCTTGACTAATTTCCCCATCTTGTGTAATTGTTAGGCTATTTAGGTGTCCCTCCCGGGATCACCAGTAAACAGGGTAACATAGTTTAGGCAAGGGTATTTAGCATTTTCAGCCAGAGAGCTCTAATACTTCCTCAAACTACAAACCTAAGGCCATTTCTGCCCCTCCCTAAACTGCAAACCCCAGGATTCCAGAGGATGTTGAAAGTGGAATCATTGCGCTATAAGAGGCTAGTGAGGAAATGGCCTAAGATTCCATAGGGTGCAATTATGGCAGTTAAAAGTGTCTCATAGTGCTATAAGTGAGTAGAGCGAAAGACCTCTAGATAAATTGAGCACCTAAATGTTCGAGCTGGTCTGGAGCAGGGAGGAATGTGTGCAAACTTCAATGCAGGAAGAACACATGGACCTAAATCTAATTACTTTTTCCAACCCAAGAAGTCCCACTGAATAATAAGAACTTGGTCAGGCAATACTTATGTACCTTTTGCTGTTTCAGAGGACTCACTTTCATTGGGACCAAGCCTTAGATTTTGGTTCAGCTCTTAAGACCTGATACAAAACAAGAAAAGGAAGACAATGCAGGTGGACCTTGGATAAATTCAACCATATTTGCCCCTATTCTAGTAGAGATGTAATTCTTCACTAAATTAGCTCTCAAAGGAAGCAGCAAGTAGTTTAAGCGATTTTCCTCCTACTGCAAGAAAGTTATTGCAAATTGCACATTTTTGAAAGACTATTTGCAGCTTGGATGTGGGCTTTTTTGTGCACAAAACAGCATGTTCCATTCAGGAAACAAAAAATTTAAAAAACTTCATGTGTGAATTTTGTGCAAAATAAGGCCATTTCTGCACTATGCTGTTGTAGTGCTATTATTCCACTTTCGACCTCCTATGGAATTCTGACGTGTGCAGTTTGGGGAGGCCATTTAGAATCCTCAGAGAGCTCTTTGGCCTCAGTAAACTACAAATCCCAGAATTCCATAGGATGTTGAAAGTGGAATAATAGCACTATAACAGTGTAGCGAGGAAATGCTCTCTGCCTCAAACTGAACAGATTCTTGTTAGCTCAGGATTCTTCTTATCAAGGTTTACCAACACTTAGGACACACATTTTTATAGAATCAAAAAACTGGAATCATGGAATAATAGCAATGGAAGAGACGAAAATGGCCATACAGTCCAACCTCCTGCCATGCAGGAATGTATAATCAAAGTACTCCCAAAAGATGGCCATCCAGCCTCTTTTTAAAAGCCTCCGAAGAAGGATACTCCACCACTCTCTGAGGCAGCATATTCCCCTGCTGAACTGCTCTAACTATCAGGAAGTTCTTCCTAATGTTTAGATGGAAACTCTTTTCCTGAAGTTTGAAGCCATTGCTCCAGGTCCTAGTTTCTGGAGCAGCAGAAAATAGGCTTGTTCCATCCTCCAAATATTTAAATATAGCTATCATATCATCTCTTAGCCTTCTCTTTTCCAGATCAAACATACCCAGCTCCCAAAGCTGTTCCTCATAGGGTGTGGTTTCCAGGCCCTATTTTTAATATATATTTTTTACAAAAATCAAATATTCTTTCAGTCCCTAATGTCTAGTTTATGAGACACACGGCACCAGAAAAAAACATGGACCACTCTACTTCCTCTAAAATGCAGGGCCTGTGTGGTGAGATAATATCCCTGGGGTTGATTGAGAATATGTAATAGAGAGTTTAAAAATATTATCATCATTTCTTTACTAGTCTCGTCTTACTTCTCTCTTTTTCTCCAAGTATCAACTTCTTTCTTCACAGAATTGGCTTCAGACAAAAACCAGTGCTGCAGCTTTAATGAAAATTTAAAAGTCAATGAGACCCACACTGGAAAAGAGAGAGAGAAAGAGAGAGAAAGAGAGAGGGAGGGAGGCATGACCCAGGATGAGAATAGTCCAATGAATAAATTCAAACCATTTAGAGTATGTTTGGAAAGATCAGAAGGGCACCTTTGCTCGCCGCATTTTAACGAGGCTTGGAGAATTAGCAAGAGGCCTGAAAAATGAGTGGCAGTGGCAGAGAGTAATTCGGTTGCGATCACTTGAGGGTGATGAATGAGGATGTGGCATAGCCTTTGCAGAGAAGAATCATCTTTTCTAAAACAATTGTGTTTCATCTGCATGGGAGGGAGACATATTGCAGTGGTGGCAACATTGGGGATTAATGAAACGGCTGTGCAGGTAAGCATCAGAATTGCCTTGCTGGATCAGACGACAGACCAGATGAGCCTTCTGTTTCCAACAGTGAGTTGCATGCATTCTTGGGTACTCAGAAGCAAGCATGAAAGTATTCTTACTCTCCTTTCTGTTGGCAGCCACCACATGGTATTCACAGCCAGGTTGCATCTGTATGCTAAGCAACAAGGACTGGTTACAGCCAATGGAAAGGATATAGAGAAGAGACAAAGGCTATTTCCGCACTAGCCTGTTATAGTGCGATGATTCCACTGTCAACATCCTCTGGAATCCTGGGGTTTGCAGTTTTGGGAGGGGCCAGCCGGCTCCTCCTGAAACCGCAAACCCCAGGATTCCAGAGGATGTTGAAAGTGGAATCATCGCGCTATAACAGGCTAGTGCGGAAATGGCCGCTGTCTCAAGCTGTTGCAAAAGATGATTTTATTCTTCCAAAGAGCCCAGTGTGTTTCGGCCTAGTAATATTTAATGGCATTCTTCAGGGAGGCTAATAAAAGATAAAAGGAAGAAAAGGGACAACACATAAACAACAAAAATTATAACAGGAGACAATTTGATCCATCAAATATACATGTATATCTTGTACATAAAAATGCATGTAAAATGTCTCAGTTCTAAAGCCACTTATTAACCCAGTTAAACTTATCTAAAAACAAAATATAACTTACAATGCAAACCACCTGCAGGGATTTTTGGGATTCCAGAAATTCCAGTATATTTTGTTTTTGTATGAGTTTTGTTGTGTTAATAAGTGGTATTCAAACTGAGACATTTTCCATGCATTCTTATGTAAGATGTATGAATGCATAATTGATAGAATAAAATAATCTTTTGCAACATCCTGACACGTTCTCTCCTCTCTATGTCGTTTGGATCTATACGGTTAGGAGAGGGGCTGTAGCTCGGTGGAATTGAACATAACTTGTATACATAGGCTAGCATCCTTTCAGTGGCCTACACAGGCAGAAGTCAACCTTGTCCCTGCGCATATCTCCTTATAGTCAATGCAATGACTGATATTTCTCCTTTAGCACTGACCAAAGCTCTCCTCCCCAGACCTGTTATAAAGTAGGAGGGTGAAGGAAGGATGGAGAAACACAGACTCTTGTTGTCTAGTTGCAGTAGCGCATCTACAGTAAACGGTGCAATGAAACTTGAGCTGGAAAAGAGCACGATGCTGCTCTAGTTGATCCTACTGTAGTCATTTGTGTTTGCAACAGGCAAGGGAAACAGCAGCTGCTGCAGAATCCCTTGTTAAGTATGTGTGAAGAGCAAAACGGTAAAAAGGGGAGAGCAGTTAAGCCTCCTTCACTAGCTACTCCCAAAATGGGGGAAGAAAAAGAAATCACAAGAAAAGGAGAAGCTGGTGAAACACAAGGTCCCTTTTCTCACCTTACCTTTTTGCGGTGCTGGGGTGCAGGGTTCATGCAAACAGTCTCCGGAGAGAGGCTCTCACTTCCCTGCTTCTTTGGCTCTGCACGAGCTTCCTGCTCGGATGAGAGCCTCTCCTTTCCCTTTCACACTGCAGCCTGGGACCTCCCAGCATAACCGGCCCAGCTCCTGAGGCTCCGCATGCAAGGTAAGCGTGTGCGGGGCCCCAGAGCAATGCGTGACCACACAGCATTTTCGGCTTCAAGCCAAAAATGAAAAAAATGCGTGCGTGGTTTGCGTCAGGCTATTGAGCGTCGTGCAAATGTGAGTGCGTTGTGTGGACTGCTCTTCACATGCTCAAGGGCCCTTTCGCATTGGAAATGCTGTGTGAAAAGGGCCAAAGTCATCGCAGGAAACATTTTGGAAGAAGCATTAAAATGGTCTCTTGAAGGTTCAAAATGTTTTTGTTTCCTTGTCTACGGACGTTTCATTTTTACATGTGTACACTACTAGTTTCAGATTTTTTTAAAAATGGCTGGAATTCACCGTCAAAGTTATGGATGCATAAACTAGAGGTAACGTCCATAATTGATCTATATTTATGGTCCCTATATAGTCTACTGCCACAATCACAAAAGTCTGTCAATCTTACTTTAACAGACAGCAGCAGCTGCATGCAATGAAAGTCCATTCTCCTATTGATGAAACTCTCCAAAGCCCTCAGACTCCATTTTTTTTCTTGTTTTAAAAGTGTGTTATTTTTTATTTTGCACAAAATCCAACCAAAAGTCACCAAAGGCTCCTGGAAACATGGTAGTTGCCTCCCCAGAGCCTGCAAAACACCAAAGTCAAAAATCAGTCCAAAATCAGACAAAATGGCAGTCAGAAATGGCATTGCCTCCCTTCAGGTGCACCAAAATTGCACCTGTTTGGCCTAGCACAGTTGCCCATCTCCAGCCAAATGATCCCTGGGATTGCTTCCTAACTCCATGTTTGTAGGATTTTCCCTTCCTCTGCTCCTTGCATGCTATTGATTGTCTTTTTTGTTCTTTTGGGGGCTCCTGTGACATTCCACCGAAGCAGGGTTTTAGCATCATTGTTTTCCAATTGTATGCATTTTAGCCCTTCATGTTTTTAAAAGGTACCATTGGTTGTGCAGATTTTATTTTGCTGAATGCACCAGAAGCTTCATAAATCTATGAATTTGAAGTGAAGATGCTATTCCTACCATTTCCTTGTGCCTCCTCCCCAACTGCTCACCCCTCCGCCTTGCCACTATTGCTACCTTTCCTGTCCAAATTGTGAGGCAGGTCATGTCTTGCGATTAGGTTAATGTACTGTAAATTAAATAGACACAACAAGGTAGCCTTCAAACAAAGCCACAATAGTAGGAGTTTAATGGCACTATACAGACACTCATCCCAGCAATATAATCATTAAAATTTGTCAAGTGTAAAAAAGAAATGACAAAACATTACCCTGGAGCAACCTACAGTATAAATGCCACAATGGAATGGCTTCAAATGGTTTCTTTCGATATTTACTTCCTGATTTCAACTTACAATGATTTGGCTTCATCTCCTTGGAGGGCATGGGTCCATAATTTTTATGGAGGGAGGAAGGAAGGATTAGGGGATTTCACCTTCCATGACAGGTTCCTGCATCTCCTCTGAAGATTAGTGCAGAATTTCTAATCAGGAAGAAGTAGAAAGATTACCAAAGCGCTTCAAGAAACGGGTGAAAGACATGGAAAAGGTGTGCTATTAACAAGACTTCTCTATTCCTGAGAATGTGTGGCTGTGATTCCACATGAAATAGTCTCCCATCCAAACAGTTTTTGTGACCGAATGGGTACCAGAGACGTTCAGGTGTCTATCTTTCCCAACCAGATCATAGTTACCGTGCAACTCGCAATATAACTGTGTAATCAGGTATTTGTGAGCTTACAGATGGTCCTGGAACATGCAACATGACTGGCACTGCCCGCTGGAGGTTGAAATTGAGATGGCCCCTGTGTCTCACGAAGCCCATCAAGGCAAAATCACCTCTTGACATTTGAAAAGAAACATGCAATCGGTTGCCAAAATAACAGGATGGCATGTGCCCTTTATACTAATCACAAATGCATTTGTACAACGTTGGATCCTTAAATACCTAATATTATGAATGAAAACCTCCCACCCAGGTTTCCTGAAAATATTCTCCTTCTAAGGTGGGGAGAGAAAGCATATTAAAAGTGTTTTTTTGGGTGAGGAAGATGGGGATAACACCTTCCGAACTCTTAGGATTGTTTTTCAAGGTAACTCAGGTTTTCTTCCTTACTGACACTTCCTTAAGCACTCACATAAAGTCTCTCTCTAGTAATGTAAGCAATATTCTGTATTTACAAAAGACCTGCACCTCAAAATAAAGTTTTTTTTTTCTTGTGTTCATGTGTGTGCGTGTGTGTGTGTGTGTGTGTGCAAGGGGGTGCAACTTGTTCATTCCGTCTATATAAAAAGCTTTCTGGACCTCTTATAGGACTGGACACTTGCCAGTCCAATAAGAGACAAGCTCTCCAACTCTCAGTCTTCAAATAAGGGACATCTACTATATAAAAGTCAAAATTTGTCTGCATCAGGCAGGCAAAGGCCTCATATAACTGGCTGGCTGTGAAGATTCCATGGAGTCCTGAGGTTGGCAGTTTAGGGAGGGGCCTTTAGAATTCTCAGCCAGATTGCTCCTGGACCTCAGGCTGGTTGCTATGGAGATGAGGCCTACCATCAATAGGGATGCCAGAAAACATTTGGAAGGCATATGGGGGGGAAATTCAAGTAACATACACAACATAGTTAAAAGATCTTCTCGCCTCACACAGTAGATTATATGGGTTCCATATGTGAGGAATCTTAAAGTTGAAATTCAAAACAGGAAATACGTCCAGAAAAATGCAAAGCCACTGCACAAATTCTACAGAAAGCAAAAAAGCCAGTACATCAGCTTCGCCAGAGAACAAAGATTGGATTCAGGACTATGGAGAAAAGTTACAGGTACTGGAATAGGCCAGTTGCTATGGAGATGAGGCCTAGCAGCAAGGAGGAGGACAGTGTCCTCTCCCAGGAACCTAAATTGTGTATGTAAATAACTCTGAATACAGATTGCATTGGGAAATATGGGGAAAAGTTATAGGTACTGGAGAAGACAGTTTGGTGAGTTCTTAAGAGGAAAATAAAATCCCGGAAAAGTTAGAGATGTTGGACAACACAGTTTGGAGAATCAGAGACACAGGATATCATATCTGTGTATTTCAACCGCATCTAACTCCTAAAGTAAGATAAGATAATTTCTAAAGTATTTCTAACAAGTGTTACCTATGAGAAAATAAAATCCCAGGCAATGCTGGGTAAATATGCTAGTTGCTTATAACAAGGGACACCTGACAACTCTACTGTCTGGTTGCCCCTTGTTATCTCCCCATCCTCCCAGGCAGGATGCCAGCCAATGGCTATTTGTTCACTCCTGTGCCCATCCATCAATAAAGACCAACTGAGGATATTTTGTGGTCTGAGAAAAAAAAGCAAGACAACGGTGGTATCTCCTTTACATGCATGAGCTGATTGGATTGGCAGTTGAATCTGGAAGAGCTTTCCAACTCTCAAATAGAGGACATCCCTTATAAGGAACACACATATAAGAGATCGGCCTTCCGACTCTCAAAGAAGGGACATCATTTATAACAAGAGACACCTGGGAACTCTACTCTGTAGCTTCCTGCAATGTCTAAAGTTTAAAAGAAAAAGTGCACAGGGAAGGGTCTGAAAACCTTTGGTCATAATAATATAAGGGAAAACTATTCCTGTTCAAGCTACTGTGGAGACTGCAGCTAAACTCAGAGGGGACAGAGTAGTTCAAGGTGGTTGGTAGGTGATCTCATAGTCCCTGGTAATAAAAGATCCTGGGGCATTACCACTGCAAGCCCTGATCCCAATTATACCATTTGTTGCCTTACACAGTTGAATAAAGTCAGTGGTAACCATCCCAGATATATTAGAGATTCCACTTGGCCATGGAAACCCACTGGGTGACCCTGGGTGTGTCATACATTCTCAGCCCCAGAAAACCCTGTGATAGGGCTGCCATAAGTTGGAAATGACATGAAGGCACACAACAACAAGACAAACAAGACTAAGAAAAAGTAACCTAACCTAAAAAGGCATACGACAAAACTAAACTAACATAAAAATGGGGATGTCATGAGCCTGGCTGAGCATGATGCCGATTCAGACTGGGACTCCAAGTTAGACTTGGACTCCCAGCTGGGGGAGGATCCCTTGGAGGGGCCTTTGGGAGAGGGGACTTCTTCAAGGTCCAGGGAGGAGCCTGCCAGCAACCCCACAGCTGCCCCAGGCTCAGATCTCGAGCCAGTACCTGCAGCAGATGAGACCAGTGCTTCTGGCTCGACAGAGGCTGCTGTGTCTGACTCCAGCCCAGAGTTTGCAGCAGACCCTCCCCCCACGTTCCTCCAGAGGCAGCTGGAAAAAGGGGTGGTTTGGAGATCGCAGCAGCTGTGAGAGAAGCATCTGATAAATCGGCCCTGAAGTCTTGAGGGGCTCCAGCTGTGAGTTGGGCCAATGGACGTTTGATCAGCCCCAGCTGGGCTAAAGACTGTGTATTTAAGACAGACACGGTGAGAGTTGGCACGGGGCAACAACTGTCTACCAACTGGGAATCTGCATCCTGTGTCATGGGCTTTCTGTTCCAGGCTAATCCCTGCTGTTTGAGTTTGCTGCCTCTGGGACTTGGATGTTTGTTTTGGTGATGTAACCTCTTGATTTCTTTATTACTAAAGCCATAAACTCAGCTCCTGCCTCTGTGTCTGCTTAAGCCGCCGCCTGACATTGACAGAGTATACATATGACTTACAGCCCCCCAGCTAATGGTTATAGAATGTAGTAGTAGATATACAGCCTCAGCATTATAAGATTCATAAATACTTCTGCTATATTAATTATAAGCCACTAATATTTGAAACTGAAAATTGAAGTTTTCCCCCAATGGTCTCTTCAACATATAATCAACATATCTCAATCATTTGTAAATCTACTCAATGATCCTTCTTTGATCAAAATACTCAGTTGGTCCATTTCTGCTGAGCAGTTTCATCATCCAGTCTTCTTGAGACAGAATAGCTGATTCTTTCTGTCTCTGGGCAAAGAGTAGTCTGACAGCTGTGTGATTGTATACTGTATAATTCTTGCAAACTTCTTATCTGTCTTATCATTTATCAGTCCCAAAAAGAAGTGCTCAGGATTCAATTGGATCTTTATCTTCAAAATATCTTCTATTAATCAATTTTTGAAACCCTAACTGTCCTTGACATATAGTGCTACTCCTCTTCCTTTCCTGTTTGGTCTGTTTCTATGAAATAGGTTATACTCCTCTATTGCTACATTCCAATCATGAGACTCATCCTACCAGGTTTCAGTGATGCCTATCATATTTACTTTTCTGTGCTACAAATTCAAGTTCATTCTGTTTACTTCCCATGCACTGTGCATTAGCATAGAGATGTATAAGACCATGGGCCACTCCCTCTAGCTGCTTATTTAAGTTTTTTTTCCTCTGTTTGTTAGGTTCTTATACCATACACCCAGTTCTCTCCATAACATTCAGGCTACAATCTCCAGCACCTGATGAACTCTTGCCCTTCAGAATACTATTACCTTCTCCCCCAACTCAGTTTAAAGCCTTACAGATTAGGGCCCTTTCCGCACTGTACCTTTTTCCGGCGCTGGGGTGAGGGGATCGCATGAGCAGCCTCTGGCGAGAGGCTCTCACATCCCTGCTGCTTCAGCTCTGCAGTTGCTGCCTGCTCACACGAGAGCCCCACCTCTTCCTTCTGCAGTGCAGCCTGGGAGTTTCCCAGGCTGTGCTGGGGCAGGAAATGTGACCACCATGGCTCCAGAGGTTCCACACACCAGGTAAGTGCACGTGGGGCCAGGAGTAATGTGCAATCGCACGTCATTTTCAGCTTCTAGCCAAAAATGAAAAGATGCGTGGTCGGCACCTGCCAGCCCCTGGAGCATTGCGCAAATGTGAGTGCGTCATGCAGATCGCTCCTCACAATTGCATGACACTCCAGGTGCCCTTTCACATGGCAAATGCCATGCAAAAAAGGCCTAGGTTTGTGAGACTTTTGGCAAAATAGTTCCTCTCAACTGCTGTGAAGTGCAACCCATCACTTGCCACAAGTCCATCTCCATGAAACAACAGACCATGATCCAAGAAGCCAAACTGTTCCTGGCAGCACCATCTGCAGAACCAGTTGTTCATCTCCACTATTTTTCTCTCCCTTCCTAGGTCATGTCCTTCAACTAGGAGAAGTGACTAAATGAAAGCCTGCACATCAGGGTCCTTCAGCTTCCTATCTTAGAGCCTCATAATTTCTTATGATGTCTTGAAGGCTGTGTCTTGCAGTGTTGTTGGTTCCCACATGGACCAAAAGGAAGGGGTAAGGTTTTCTAGAACTGACCGCTTTTGTCGGACACTCTGGCACATGGATTTTTGCCTGAGGAGACAACCCACCTCATGAGACATCCTGTCAGACCCACAAGCCACTGCTTCTGTCCCCCTCAGCAGGGAGTCCCCTACTATCACCACCACAGCCTCCTTTGGGGATTGGCAGATGCCTGTCCTTGTGCTAAATCTTCTAAGGTCCCTTGAACATTCTCTGATGGCTGACACTATTACTTTTGCTTCTGTCTCTCATCCTCACTGATAAGGGACAGAGCTTCAAATTCATTCTTAGCTCCAGTTTGAAGCTCTCCTGAAGATCTTGAGGGCATGCAGAGAATGGGAATGCATGGCAGGAGGTTGGACTGGATGGCCCCTGTGGTCTCTTCCAACTTTATTATGCTATAATTCTGTGATTCTATGACTGCCATCAAAAAGGTAATTCCCAAAAGAGGGAACTGCAGAGGCTAGGCTCAATAGTAGGGATGGGCCAACCAGATCCTTGAATCCGTGGCAAGGATTCGAGATTCGCAGACTGAATCCCCAGGGCAAAATAGGCAAATAGAATCTTTCAAATCCGGAAGTGCCCACTGCCCCCTTTCCCCCCTCACATTCCAGCCTGTTACCACAGTTTCTAGCCTGGACTAGAGGGATATTAGATATCACTTTGATATCAATAATTTGGCCTTCTCTACCCATTCCTCTCCACGTGCTGCGAACCCCCTGGACAAGCTCGCAGACAGGCACAAACGCTAATCACTGTAATATTCCAAACAAGTACAGGCAGGCAAGAAATAGCCATCCCGCCGCTTCAGGAGACCTCAAAGGCAAGTACCACATTGTGTGTGCACGCTACTTACAAAGGACTCCCTGCCCCGAGCAGGCAGCTTGATTAAACAAATACTCATCTGTTTAGCACTCTGTATCTGCATACTGGCTACTGTATTGACAATTCAGACTTAACTCAATCATGCTAAATTCTGACCTTTCGGATCCTTTGTCTCCAGCCCGAAACTCATTGTTTTCCCCAAGTACGGACTAGCCTGTGGCCACATTTTCCCCTATAAAAACCCCTGACTTTGAGAGTTTCCTTGGATCGCTCCTGACTTCCATCCCGCCTTGCTGCTGCTTTGCTTGGCAAACCTTCCTCTCAGTCCCATGTACTGAGAACTTCATACCTACGAACTCAATCTGCAGACTATCAGGACAGATGTAGTATTACCTAAACCAAGAATCTCCTCTAAAAATCCCTCTATCTCTCTCCAATCTTTATTTTCTATAGTTATCTGCATGAGTGTGCTGCATACACTGTTTGTTTGTATTTTAATAAAAACAATTATCATTTCACTTCGGTTTGCTTCTTGACTTGGCCTGACCCTGTAGACATTGGGTAAAAGATCTCGCTTCATTGCCTTGCCTCTCACATTGCTAGCTTGTGCTCTTTGCCAATTTCCCCAACTTATATAATTGAGAGTGCAATTAGGTGTCCCTCATGGGAACCCCAGAAATCAGGGTAACAAGCCCTCCATGCAGGAGCAGTGTGCAGGGCACATAAGAGGATCCCTGGTGGCGCAGTGGTTAAATGCCAGTACTGCAAGTCACAAACCACAAGGTTGTGAGTTCGATCCTGCCGGGCTCCAAGGTTGACTCAGCCTTCCATCCTTTTGCAGGTCGGTAAAATGAGTACCCAGCTTGTTGGGGGCATGTATAGAAATGTTTCGAAATACATGCTATTTGTAAGTTGTTCGCCGCCTCAATCCATATGGAGAGGTGGGATACAAACAAACAAACAAACAAACAAATAAATAAATAAATAAATAAATAAAATAAGCTTGTGTAAGCACCTGGGATCAGCCCTAAGGGCCCAGGATCAGGCCTGCAGGGGCGAGTAAGTTTCCTGCATACCCCAGAGCCTGAGCTCGCTGTGGCATCAAAGCACTCCTAACAGATGGCCATCCAGCTTCTGCTTAAAAACCTCCAAAGAAGGAGACTCCAGTGCACTCCACTGAGGCAGCATATTCCACTGCTGGACAGCTCTGACTGTCAGGAAGTTCTTCCTGAGGTTCAGGTGGAATCTCTTTTCCTGTAGTTTGAATCCATTGCTCCTTATCCTAACTTCTGGAGCAGTGGAAAAGAAGCCCATTTCATCTTTGATATGACATCTTTTCAAATATTTAAACCTGGCTATCATATTCCCTCTTAACCTTCTCTTCTTCAGACTAAACATACCCAGGTCCCTATGATGCTCCTCATACGTCATGGCTTCCAGATCCTTCACCATTTTGGTTACCCTCCTCTGGACAAGTCAAGGAATATCTAGCTGCCCTGACACTCCTGTAGTTTTTTTCCTTTGGCTACCTTGCCTTTGTGAACATCTGACATGGTGGTGCAGGACATAGAGGCTAATTCTAGGATTCTACAGCTGTTGGTTTAAGACTGACCACATCTTACCCAGAATCAATCAACACCATTACAGTCACCTGACATCTTGTAGGGAATAATCAGTGACAATACTAATTGTTATGTCCATAATCAGTAAGTCCTGGGTTATTGTAATAAGTGAAAATCCAAGTTGCGATTGGTTATCTGCTTGCCTTCTTGCTTAAAATTCACTTATTAAGTTGCTGGATTAATGAACAAAACATTCTTACATGTAGAAGTTGTTTAAAGCAGAGTTCTTTCCCCTCACCCCCACCCCTATCAGAGCTGAGCTTTCAAAAATCAATGAGATGAGAAAGGTCTGCTTTCTGATTTTGTTCTCTTGGAACTGAGACCATTGCGAGGATTAATGACAAGCATAACAATGGAAAGGTGTGCCCTACTTCGATCTAGTCCAGCTAATGCTACTTAATGCTTCCAACCATGCTGTGAAGTCCACCAAGGGGCCTTGTTGATACTCTTCTAGGTTCAAGGGAAGTTCCACTCAACCACAACTTTCTGGATAATAATAAGGGGTCCCTGATGCATCTTTGACAGAATGTCAATGCTGATGCTGAGAAGTCTTTGATCCCCAGCCAAATGTCTCTGTAGCTGGCAGAGGAGGGGAAGAAATCAAGCCCACCTTGATATTGGAGAATCCCTTTAGGTTGCAATTCCTATTGAAGAGCTATGAGACAGCCCACCTGAATGACAAATACTGATATTATTATGTCATCTTGCTGGCTTTTTGGAGTATTATGCAGAATCATAGTCCTTATATAGTGTCTAAATGAATTGTGAAATGGATTAGTTATATTCTATTTGACAAGGGTGGGGGAGAGAGAAGGTCATGTTCACAATAAGCTTTTGCCTTTATATCAACTCAGTCCTGAATAGAAATACATGTGAGTTTCTCATTTCTGATGAGAACATTTGCAATACTCTTTTTATTTGGCATGGAAAGTACTTCAGAGATTCTTTTTAAAGATGGACAATGGTGAAAGTGAAACTGATGACAACAAAAGCCAAAATCTATGAAACAGTGATACCGTTGTTGGGCCAACTGAAATGCATAAAATATAACATGTGAGCTTTTGAAGCTTTACTGGCTTCTTTATCAGGCAAAATGTTAAAAATCATACAAGAGAAGAAAAGTGATGATGATAGAGTCACAGGCCTATATTTTGTCTCAGATATTATTTCTTGCTGGGGGTTTGAGTTTTCCAGAGTGTTAGCCCTTGGAGAACTCTATGAAAGCTAGACCTGTAAGGAATTAGCCTTCTTTTAACAGAGTTGCAGAGAAAGCATGTCCCAATCTCTGTGTGGTCTTCCCTGAACCAGAGGCTGACTTGAAATCAAAAACAAGACATGCAGCTTCAGATTCCAAACTCACAAGATTTACTAATAAACTTTATAATTACATATCCATTAGAGAAACTGGATTCTAACTAACTAATTAACTAACAAAAGGATTTGAAAGATGATATCTTCATTTTAAACTCACCAACTACTTGGTGAAGAGGCTAGCATAGAGAGAAAAAGTGCTAGAAGCAAAAGTGCTATAGGGAGTGTCGTTGCCTTCTAAGTATGGCCAGTAACTGACATTAGAATGTATCCTTAGTTACATGATCTGGACACCATACTTACAGAGCAACACTTAACCCTGTACTAGCTAAGCTCCATTTGAAGGCAGGAGAGAGAATGCTATAGTTTTCCAACACTTCTGTTGCCAGTTCAGACAGTCTGGGGGGAGCTCAATGCAGGCAGAGGCCATGCCCCTTCTTGGCTATGTGGGATAAAGGAGAATAAAAGACAGGTAATAAAATTTCAACTCTATTAGTAACAACATGCCCAACACAGCTACTGCTGAATGTTTCCTGAAACTGACATTCTTCTTGTTGGAAAAAGATTGCTATGACCTTTGTTCCAATTAAAAATACTATGATGTGCATGTGGGAAAGCACCTGGGAATGACTGTGCAAGTATGAGGTAACTCCCATGTGACAACAAGGCTGCGTGATAGTGATATGAAACCTGGGCAAGGGGTTTCATCAGCCATGGTGACATGTAATCCAGGCTGGGGTTACATCAGCTAGTCCCTGTGTATATAAAGAGGTAGGCTCTGCTAAGCCACGGACTCTCGGTCTCCCTGATTCTGGCTGGAGGCTTTGCCGGAGCATATCTCTTCCTGATATGGTGATGGAATGCTGAAACCTGTGTTGGAGAATCTGCAAACCTGTACAGATGTATATATTGGAACTGAAGAATAAAAAGCCTCCAGGTATATTTTTGGATGATAACACTGTGTGATAGTGTTCTTAGTGGGCAGCTTTTGGGGTCAGAGCAGTGCTGCATGATTTACTCCGCTGCACATGCTTTTTGTTGCTGTGTTTTCAACTCTGCTGGATGTTTGTTTTGCTTGCCTCTGAGCCAGATTGCTCAGAGCACAGCGTTATGAGGGAGGATTTAGTCTGATCTGCCTAAGTTCCATCATCCTCCTTCCCTCCACATTTCTGTCCAGATTTTTCATAGAATTCTAGAGTTGGAAGAGACCACAGGGGCCATCCGGTCCAACCCCATTCTGCCATGCAGGAACATGCATCAAAGCATTCCCAACAGATGGCCATCTAGCCTCTGCTTATAAACCTCCAAAGAAGGAGACTCCATTGCACTCTGAGGCAGCTTCCTGATGGTCAGAGATGTTTTCCGTAGTGGAATTCCACTGCGGAAAACATCTCTGACCATCAGGAAGTTCTTCCTGAGGTTCAGGTGGAATCTTCTTTCCTGCAGCTTGAGTCCATTGCTCTTTGTCCTACTCTCTGGAGCAGCAGAAAACAAGCCCGCTCTCTCCTCGACATGGCATCCCTTCAAAACCTTTGACGACTTGGTTCTTAAAGTCTGGCTTGAAATTTCTGTGTATTGAACCACTGTTAGAAGGAGCAGTGTTAGCATGCGTGCAACTAGTTTTTCTAGTTTACATGTCTCTATAAGAGTTTAGGCACACCATGTACTCATGCCATGTTTGTTGATCTTAGCCACACTCTCTCTTTTCCCGAATCATTTAGCCTGCAGTTAGTCTGTTTATCCTCATTTTGTAGTTAATAGTTGTTTCTTTCCCTTGTCAGTGTTTGAAAAGCACTGTGATGGACCAGGGTGTGTGGCTAGCCTGAGTGGCAACAGCTGTAGCAACAGGTTGCCATGTAACCAAAGTGACTCTGTGTAAGAGAGAAACCCAGCCCATTGGTGCGAGGGTGGGACTGAGGGTTGTGAGGAGAAGGTCTATATAACACACAGGGACTTGCATTTTAGAGACTCCTTCCATGAGTTTTCCAGAGAGAAAAAGTTTAAGTTACAAAGTCTTCAGACAACCAGAGGGGTTGTCTGAATATGGGCCTTTCCACACCTTACCTTGTTCCAGTGCTGGGGTGCAGGAATCATGCAAGCAGCCTCTACTGAGAGGCTCTCCTTTCCCTGCTACTTCAGCTCTGCATGAGCCGAATGCTCACGTGATAGCCCTGCCTCTTCCTTCTGCAGTGCAGCCTGGGGCCTTCCCATGCTGTACTGGGGCAGGAAGTGTGACCGGCCTGGCTCCAAAGGCTTGCATGCCAGGTAAGTGCACGCGGGGCCCGGGAGCAATGTATGATTGTGCACCATTTTCAGCTTCTAGCCAAAATTGAAAAGGTGCTCGATCGGCCCCTGCCAGCCCCTGGAGTGTCGCATGATTTTGAGTGCATTGTGCAGATCGCTCCTCAAAATTGTGCAATGCTCCAGGACCTCTTTCGCATGTAAAATGCCATGCGAAAGGGCCTAAGTGTGGTCATCTTCTCAGAAGTCTAGTAAAAGACAGAGGAGAAACCAAACTATTTTGAGTTGGGTCAGAAGGTGTGACCTAAACTTTGGAATTAAGAAACTGGTTAAATACCTTTTGAAGTTCTGTATTGGTTGGTATTACTTATGACACCCAATACCCTTTCCTTTTTTTTATTTTAATAAAGATAACATTATATTTTTAGAAATTCTGACTCAGTAGAACCTTTCTTTAGTTCTAATCAATTAGTAACATGCTACCACAAATCAGTAAATAATTCTGAATAACAGCTGAGAGTCTTTACACAAAGGTGGTGATTTTAAAGGGAAAATCAGGGTTGTATAAGAAGCAGGGGCAGGGTGCTATAGCAGGCTGAAGGAGATGTTGCTACTCCTGTAAGAGAGAAGGAAAAGCAGGCCTGTGGAGGGCCACATGCATATTATAAAAGCTCTCACCATGAGATATTATGAAACCTTTTCTATTTGCAAGTAAGCCTATTACATATATTCTTCCAAAGAAAAATAAGCTTGTTTTTTTTTCCTCCGCTACACCTTGTGCGTGGTGGTGTGGGACTAGTTGTTGCTCACCTTTTGCTTGTGAATAATAATTATTCTGTTTGTTAGATGTACTGCTATATCTCAAATTCCCCAATAGCCATATTGGTACTGAAGATGGGATATTTTTTCCTTCTGTGAGATTGTTCAAATGTATCAGCTCCAAGGCAGCAAATATAAAGGTGTTCATACTGGGAGCTAAGTGCAGATAGATTGCAATGTCATTCTTTTAAAATATGATTAACGAAAATATCAAATTCATTGGTATTTCAGAGGATTAAAAAAAATGAACGTAGAAAGAAGTGAAACTGACAGATTCTTCCATCTTTACTCCTGAGTTGACACCATAGTACTACTAAACAGAAAAAGTTGTAAAGAAAAGGCTTTACTAAAAGAAGAATGTGTCTCTGCTCCCCAATGCCCCATTTTTGAATTGTGAGCTGAAAGACCATCATGGAGGACTGTATCTAATCGCAACCTTTGAACACTATCAGGCATGGCTCATTAGAGCTACCAGCCTTCCAAAACAAATTACTCACTGTAATCCCTTGTCTGATGTATGCAGTAAAAGACTATCAGCCCAGTTCATCAGCCAGTATTGCTATATAAGATTTATGGTGTACAGCTAAGCAAACTTCCATTTATAGTTATATCCCCAAACTGACCCATGAGCTGCAAACTGTATGAAAACTCTCACGCTCTTAATCAAACATGCCCTTTATTGTCGCAAAACTGGAATGAGCTCATTGTCGATTCATGGAACAATGGAGGTTCACAACAGATAAGGATCTAAAATGAGGACCACTTTGACAGCTTGGTGCTGTGCTGACACCTCAGTGGTAAAAGCAAAGGACTCTGGGCTCAGACATCCACCAATGATGCCTCAGTTAAAAATTTTGTGGAAGCAGAGACATGTTTCTTTTTTCTATTTGCCACTTCTGCGTATTTCGAAGCAACAAGCATTAGATCATACACATACAGCCCTCTCACTTCCAGGCAGGTTTCTATATCTGAGGGCAAAAGCATAAGAGAAGCAAGTCTCAACAGGATAAGGATAAGCCTAATTTAAAAATAAAATAAAATAAATAGCAGACATGGGGAGGAGGTGTGTGAATCTGATTTAACCGTGTGTCTGTGTGTGTATTTGTAGAAAGAGACCTGCTTCACCATTTCTATATAAGCTGGTTTGAAAGAAACCTTACCCAAGTTGGAGGTAGGGGTCAAAGTCATTTGAATTACATTTTAATATGTACTGGTCCCAGTTATGTTCAGGTTTTTTGTTTTTGTTTTTACTTTTCTCTCAGTTTTGTAGTGCAGGTGTTTGTTATTTTATTTTTATTTTTTTAAAATACATACAAAATCATTTTGTTACAGGACCTGTAATTCCATCTTGGGGAAGGACTCCATATCCAGGTACTTCCATCACATAGATGTCAGGTCAGAAGTCTTGAAAATTTTTATTTGGGCAAGGAACAACGGCCCCTGTGTGCTGAGTTGGGTTAAGCTTACCCCCTTACCCCTAGCCACGGTCCAAGATCTCATTTCCAATAGAATAAGGGGACTTGCCCTCGCCTGTAACTCAAAAGCAAGTATTTGCTCCCTTGATCTCTCGCTTTGGTTCCCCTGGCTTCTCATTTTGGCATGTGGCTGTCTTCAGCATAACTGGAGCCCTTGGCCACAGGCCAGACAATAATTTAGCCTCCCTTCTCCTTAGCTTTCTACTCATAGTTCTCTAACAGCATCCCGCTTCTCCAGCCATGGCCTCACCTACAGATCTCAGCAGGATCCTTCTCTCTGGCCCTCTTCTCTAAGCCCATCCTAGGGCCAGCGTTCCTCATGATGATCTAATGGTGATGATGATGCCAGTGAGAGACAATGAGGTTCCTTCATCTTCCTCCTTCCTGGGGCTCCATCCTCCCTGATGGCATGTGGCATTGACCTGAGTTGCGATCCTCCCACTCCCTCCTTGAGAGTTTGACTTCACTGGAAGATGAACCAGTTTTACCTTTGGAGGAGCCACAATGGATGCTTAATAGTCAGTCAAGTCTTCCTTCCATTCAGCAAGTCGGGTTGGGTTCAGAGCCAGAACAGGAGCTGGAGGAGAGGTTCCCCAGTCCCAGAGAAGGGTGGACACTCAGGCATCTGTCTCAGACCATTCCCAAAGATGAAGTGAGAGGCTGCAGTCAAGACATCAGGAAGAGCACAGCTGCGCAACACTCTCCTGAGCAAGCCCTTTTTAGACTATACAATTATAGTGCCATGATTCCACTTTAACTGCCATGTCTATGGCTACAGATTCTTGGGGTTTGAAGTTTGGTGAGGCACTAGAGTTCTTTAACTGAGAATTCTAAGTGCCTCTCCCTGTACTGCAAATTCCAGGATTCCATAGCATGGAACCATGGCTGTTATAGTGAAATAATAGCAATAACTGTGTTATGTCAAAGTGCCCCAAGAGAAGATTAATTTTTTATTTATGATGTAACCAATAAAAGTATCAGAAATAGAATTGAAAAACTGGCAGTTATTATTGAATACTTTTTGTAATGGGGATAAAAAAGCGAGGATTAATAAGAAATTTTGGTACAGACCCCGAAAAGAAGGTGGATTGGGCCTCCCAAATTTAAAATGGTATTATAATGCAAACCAATTGAGATATATTATAGATGGAGTCTCAGGAAAAGGGGATTTAGAACGGGTAGAGATGGAAACAATAGAAATTGAGAGGAGACTGGAGAATATCATTTTTTGGAATCGGGTCAAGAGAGAAATAGAAAAAATAGAAAATTCCCTTTTAAAGAATATATTAGAAATATGGAAGAAAAACAAGGAAAAACTAATGCCGGCTATCTCACCATTAACTCCAGTAGTGATGATGGAAAAGTTCCCAATAAATTTGAGGGATGAATTATAGAAGGAATTAAAAAAGCAGGGAATATATAAGTTAAAAGAATGGATGAATATAATGATGAATAAAGATAGAATAAAGGAGAGATTGCAAGGTACTAAGATGTCATGGTTTAATTATATTCAGCTGGAGCAGTGGACAAGGAATTGGAAAAGCAATAACATTTTAGAGAATACACCAGATTTGAACAAATGACTAAGCAAAGAGCTGATATGAAAGAAAATGAAATATTGAAGGGTACAACAAGAGAAATATATAAAATATTGCCAGAAGATAAAGATGAATATTTTAGAAAAATATGGAAAGAAGAATTAGTACAAAAATAGATATTCAAGACTGGGGGAAATCTGGAATCAGCATCATTTAAAAAATATATCCATAAGGATAAAAGAGAATTATTATAAATTGGTTTGGAGATAGTACCTAACACCAGTAAGGTTAAACCACATAGACAAAAATTATTCAAGGTTATGTTGGAGGGGTTACCAAGAGATCGGCACATATATCCATATGTGATGGAATTGTGAAGGTGTACAGAAATTTTGGCAAATGGTATTTAAAGAGATAAAAGAGATAACAGGAATTGATTTACAAATATGTCCGAGTATAGTGTTATCTATATTTGATAAGGTTAATTATACCCAGACAATGAAGGAATTAATTACAAATTTATTAACTGCAGCAAGGCTAATTATATTGAGAAAATGGGAAACTCAAGTAGATTTTCAAATAAAAGATTGGTATAAAGAAGTGTGAAAAATTGGGATCAATGATAAGTTAACATGTCGAATTAAGGTTAAAAAAGGGATAATGAAAAGGAATGACTTTGAAGCAATATGGAAAATATTTGTGGAAAAGGCTTTAGCAAAAGAGAGAGGTGTCACATCTCCACAAGAAGAATTACAATTTTGGAAAGCAGAGTAAGCTGAAATAGAATTAGCTCTGAGAATGAGTTCACATTTAGGGTTAGAGTTTATTGTTAATAAAAGGATCATATATAGTATTAGCAATAGGTTACATATAGTTTAAGAATGAAATTATTATAGCAGTAATAAGTCCAAGGACAGTGAGATTTAGATACATGAAATAAAAATATATAATCAATACGATATATAATATGTTGAATAAGTATACGATGATAAAAGATCTGGAGAGAAATAGTAATGTAAGCAATTTGTGTTGTGATTTTTCTCTTTTTCACATTTATGTTATTCACGTGGTGTTTTTGCTTTATTCTGTTATGTATTGCTCTTTTTTCTTTATAATAATAAGAAAGAAAGAAAGGAAAGAAAGAAAGAAGGAAAGTGTCCCAGGAGAACCAACAGGTATATAACTTCTGTATAGTTCCTTGTGTAGATAGCAAATCTAACCAAGGCTGTTACTGTCCCAATAAAGTAGCTTGAAGCTGAATAGAAATGGCTGTGGATAATGTTACATCCACGTGTATTCATATACTTTGCCCCCCAAAAGTCAGATTAGCTTGAAATTATCCAACATAATGGGATTCAGAGTTGCCTTCTTCAATAAAAAGTTTACGACAACTAGTTCAAGGCTAAATTGAACTATACCTTTCAAGGAGTTCCAATCAATGTACCTCAAGGAGATAGTGATTAGTTTTCTTTATCCACTCAGCCTAAACTCCATCTGCTGCCTTAACTAGTGAGCAAAGAAAATTGTCAACCACATGTCTCATATGACCGAGACTGATGTTTGTTAACCATCACCAAAGTCCCGTGCATGTTTTGCCTAAGCAGCGTTTTTGGTTGCTGTTGCTACTAAGCAGAATGTAGGTGGTAACATGGTCAAAAGACCTCTAAGACACATTGATGATCTGATAATTTTCTGAAATTTCCTGTGGATGTTCAAACTCAGCAGAATCCTCCAAATTCTTCTGTGATGTTGCTTTTGGTTAGTTTATAAAGATCTGCTATAAGATTCAAAAGCTCTTAGATGCTTTAGGAGGAGGATTTCTATAAGAAAGAAGCAGACATTATTATGACTGAAGGGGAAAACAAGGGCCCTTTTCGCACACAATTTTTTTACGCGAGCGCCCCTTGAGCATCGCATGAATGGGAGCGTCGGTCCATATGACGCACTCCCACTCATGCGATGCTCAGGAGGCTAAAGCGGGGTGCGTGCGCATTTTCTTATTTTCGGCTCTAAGCCGAAAATACTGCACGGTCGCGCAATGCTCGCAGTGCCCTCGCGCATTTATCTGCGTGCGGTGTGTCGGCGAGCCGGGGTGGTCACACTTCCTTCCCCCACTGCAGCCTACAGCTCCCAGACTGAGCTGCGGAAGGAAGGGGTGAGGCGCTAGACCGATGGTCACGCAACCAGAAACCCAGCTGCGGTAGAATGGAGGGGCGATGTGAGTGCCTCGCACAAGAGGCTGCTTGCGCAAATGGCACCCCCCACCTCCACGAGCAGGTAACGTGCAAAAAGGGTCAGGGTGTTCTGTGAGCATGGCTACGGAGAGAGGGAGGGCCTTTCCACACTGCATTGTTATAGTGCTATTTTTCCACTTTCAAAATCCTGTGGAATTCTGGGATTTGCAGTTTAGGGAGGGGCATTTAGAAATCTCAGCCAGACCACACTTTGGCCTCAGTAAACTACAAACCCTAGAATTCCACAGGACGTTGAAAGTGGAATAATAGCATTATAACAGTGTAGTGCAGAAAAGCCCAGGGTTCAGGTAAACATCAGCAGAGAATCAAAAGCCAGCAGGATGTCATTCTTTGATCAGCCATCAGCTGTCCTATGCTGTAAAGTTGACCACCCACCAATGCCACTGGGTTCACAGGTAATGCACCACTTGAGGCTTCTTCAACCAGTGCTTCACCTGAGGACCCAGATTCATTCCTCCCCCTTATGCCACATGGAGAAGGGGGAGATTAGCAAAGTGATATTTGCAGGCTTCTCCTCACACCTGTAGATGCTGCATTTGGATGCTTAGTGGGCTACATTTAATCTGTAGGCCAAGGTTTCTTCTGTTCTGAGGTCTGTATGGTATATCCATTCTTCTGCTGCATCGACTTACATATTTTACAGTAGCAAAGATTGCATGCCTCATGTATGCTGCTGCCTTCCTTTCTATTCTTCATAATTTGATTAATGCTCAAGATATTAGAACTCATACTTCTCATAGCATTAATAAGTTAGGATGTACTGGATTCAAAAGGACCCATTTTCACAAACAAGGCATCCGCATTGTTCTATTTGTAAGACAGACCCTTCAAATTATTACTGTTTATTTTTTTTTAAATCTTGAAAATAGTCCTATTTATCCCCTTCAGCAACCAGCCACTTGGATCATCACAAAGCCTTCATAATATCATTAAAACATTCAATTGCATCATAAAATAATTCTGAAGGAAATGAAGCACAGTAGCTTAAATTATTCATTAATGCAACCATGGGAATGGAGTGATAGGGTTGCCTAGTTGGCGGTAATTGGAATATTGTAAGCAATCATCTAAGTAAAAGCAAAAGATACAGCCTGGATAATCACACTTTACATAATGGAAGAGTGCTGACAGCCTCATGCATCTTCGAGGTGAATGAACACAGATTCTCCTGCTTGATAGGACTTGTAGCCTGATCCTAACAATGTTTGTTCAGATTTTGGTGGTTCTGACATCCAATGGAGTGTGGCAAACAAGGATGACTATGGGGGGCTGAAGCTGGTACAAATGACTAGGGCCTAGTGTTCTAGAAGGAAGCCTAAGACTTGACTATGGCCCTTTCCACACGAGGCTGGTGAATCGGTTCGTGCTGTTTCTTACTGGATTTTCTGGGCTCGAAACAAGGCGGACTTTCCCTTGTTTCCTTCCGCACAGCTACTGTGTATGTTCCATTCTGATTCGGAGGAGTGCAAGTTCATGAATCCACACTGCCTCCGCCGTGGCCACTCCCACTACTCCCCTCACCCCGCCCTGACAGCTGTGATTGGCCCTTTTTTTAAAATTTTGCATGGTTTAGTACGCCATTGCATACATGTGTACATGTGAAAGTCCATACTACCCCCTGGCCCCTCCCCTGAGCCCTCCCCTGACCACCAATTCGCATTGGCGCCAATGTGAGTGTCTGCACCACTGTGAAAGTATGAATTGGATCAATCTGGAAAATTGGAAAACTGATTTCTTCTGGTTTTCAAATAGCATGCTTTACCACCACATGGGGGCTCATTTAGTTGAAATTATGTGCGGAATGAAGGTAAACAAACCGAACCTAGTCTGCTCCAAGGTGCAGAAGACCTCCGTCGCAAGATGCATTGACCCACCTTAAAAACCACATGTGGAAAGGGCCTATATCACATGGTTTATTGCCATTCTCAACATCATCATTATTTGGTCATTTTTGCACTAGAGGCCATTAGCGTTATATACTGTTGCAGTCCCAGCATTGCCATTTACATGATGCTGTTGGGTTAGGAATGCTCTTTTCCACACCCTTCCACCTTACACAGATGAGTAGCGGTACTGCCACCGGTGTTTCACACTACAGTGACCTTGGCCACTCCCTTTCCCCACCTTCACCCCACGCCACCACCTCTAATTGGTCTGGGTTTTATCTTGGTAGTAGATTCAAAATGTGCCATGCTGTAGGAGTCACTGAGGGAGAGACAAATTGGGCACACCTACACCCTGCCCACTTCTGGATCCGCAACAACAGGAAGCACTGTCAAGTGCTATTATGGTTCCATACTGAGCTGGCTGATGGGACTGAATCTTAGTGAATTTTTTCCTGGAAATAGAATACAGAGGTTTGGCAATACTTGGAGATGGGATAGCAGCTGGATAATTATGGTGTCATGTGGTAGCACAGCTCCTGAACCAGAAACAATCCACTGCTATTGCAGGATAGCAACATTGTGCAGAAATGGCCTTTGTAAACTTTGATATTAATGGTACAAAGTGTGAATTTTAAAGAAAATGATAATAGCATACAATATCCTGCATTACCAAGGAGTTTTATCCTGTCTGCCTGTTCTTGAAAAGAGAGCAGGATTGGGTGCAAGTGAAGGAGAGGAAGCTGTAGGTGAGCAAAAGGGCACAGTAGTGCCAAAGAGTTGGAGGAAGGGAATGAGAAGGGCAAGCAGATGGCACAAGGAGAAGTCACAGGTACAATGCAAAGATGATGGTGGTGGCGGCTGGTTCAAGACCCAGAGATCATAGAATCATAGAATCATAGAAATTCAGAGTTGGAAGAGACAACACAGGCCATCCAGTCCAACCCCCTGCCATGCAGGAACACCCTCAAATCAATCCCGACAGATGGCCATCAAGCCTCTGCTTAAAAACCTTCAAGGAAGGAGACTCCACTACACTCCGAGGTAACAGATTCCACTGCCGGACAGCCCTGACTGTCAGGAAGTTCTTCCTGAGGTTTAGGTGGAATCTCCTTTCCTGCAGCTTGAATCCATTGCTCCTTGTCCTGGTCTCTGGAGCAGCAGAAAACAAGCCTTCTCCCTCCTCTACGTGGCATCCCTTCAAATATTTAAACATGGTTATCATGTCCCCTCTTAACCTCCTCTTCTGCAGACTAAACATACTCAGCTCCCTAAGTCTATCCTCATAGGGCATGGCTTCCAGGCCTCTCACCATTTTGGTTGCCCTCCTCTGGACTTGCTCCAGCTTGTCAATATCCTTCTTGAATTGGGGTGCCCAGAACTGGACACAGTATTCAAGATGGGGTCTAACCAAAGCAGAGTAGAGTGGTACCAGTACCTCCCTCGATCTAGACACCATACTCCTATTGATGCAGCCAAGAATTGCATTGGCTTTCTTGGCTGCCGCATCACACTGCTGACTCATGATCATCCCATTGTGTCATCAGCTTCAGAGAAGATGAAAAGAAGCAGCAGCAGCAGCAGTAGCAGCAGCAGCAGCTTCTCTGCCTTCATGGGTCAGGTATAGAGCTCTCCCAACTCTTTGTCAACTCCTCTGCTCTGAGAGCTGCTCTAGAACATCTCCTGGCTGGCCCAGGTTGGCTGCCAAGAGACGCATGACACAGGAAAGGGTCAGCCTCTGGATGCAGGTCAAACAGTGAAGTCAGGCAGCTGGTGGGCAGTTGGGTAGGTGGATTCTGTGCATTTCCCTCTCCCACAAAGACTTGAGGGACCTGTAAGGGATGAGTGACTTTTTTTAAAACCTTCTCAATGTTCACTGGGACCCAAACATGCTCTCAGCTACCCTGGCAAAAAGGACTGTGTCCAGCATCTGGAACAAACTGTAGAGCAGCAGCATATAATTACCAAGATGCAGGGGCTGTCCCATACTCTAGAAGGTCCACACCTCCTCCCATGCTCCCATTTTTAATTTTTTTACTGAAAGAGGGCCACTGCACCCTCTGGCATACCCTCAAATTGTCCTGATTTGGCAGTGACAGGCTTCTGTGGTATGTGCTGGCTTGCATGGTATGTTCCATCCAGGAATTTGAGATCTACAAGCAAAGGATTATTGTCTGTCTCACCAAGACATATAGCTCTGTCAAGGCTGCAAGCCTTTCAAGATCTGGCTCCGCATTTGTGGAATGGTCTTCCTTTGGACCTCCAGCTGGAGGAGGATTTCACTTGTTTTCATAAATGGTTGAAGACCTTCCTCTTTGACTCATCATCGTAAGCCACTGACTTATGTTTGAGGTGCTGAGATGGGTAGCAACTGGTGGGGTGTTGGGGATTTCATTCCATGTATTGTTGTGGTGTTCTGTTTTATTGTCTTTGTCCCTGATCGTGTACGTTGATGTTCCACCCTTCGGTGTAAAGGGTATTATAAATAAATGTTGTTGTTGTTGTTCATTGATTAATCTTCTTTTGTCTCATTTTTCAGCTGCCTTTAAAATGTTCCAGTATCTCCCTCCCCTTCCCAACTTCCTACTTTGTCCTTGGATTACTTCAGTTGGTGAAAGCTGACTTCAAGATGCACAAAAAGAGGGGGCAGGAGAAGAGGGAGCAGAATCTTGCTATTCCCAGTAGGTTCAAGCAGCATCAAACTGCTGCAGCCTCTCCTAGCTTCTATTTTCTTCTTTATTGCCATTTTGACCACACATTGCTTGATCACACGTTTCTTGGTTTTCATCTGTGAAATGTTGGAGGGTATGCTCTACAAGCTATGAGGATTTTGCCAAGTTCTTGCCACATGATACAATTTACAGTTGACCCGCCACATTGGCTAGGGTTAGAGGCACAGGACTCTTGCAAAAGTGGAAAAATCACAGATACCAAAACGTCTCATCATTTGCCAACAAAACAAAATAACAGCATCAAAACTCATCTCCAGGAGAAAACAATAGAGAGGATGTTTTTGATCTATTTTATTTAGATGAATTCATCCAAATATAGTTTGTCTGTTTGTTTACAGTTCTCCAGCTGATGAACAACAAAAAAGGGGTTTGTTTGTATTTTCCTTGTGAACATACTGATGTCTTTGACTACAGGGTCAAAAATGGAAAGAAAGAGATCAGGGACCCCACCTGCAGGTACCTGGACTTAATCCCAGATAGGTATTCAGAGAAGATGTCTCCGCATCTCTTAGTCTGGAACCGTGATATTATCCTGTTCAAGAAAATTCCATGACACATGCGTGTTCCTGGAGCCCAGCACATTTTTAAAATGGAAGCCAAAGGAGAACATGCACTCGCATATATGTTGGCATGTGCTTTGGGAGGTGGGAATGCTAATTGGTTCTCATCTGAATCAGTTTCCTGGTTGAGGGCACATTTATAAAGAGGATTTCAAGCATGCAGTTGGTGCCAAAGGTAGCAGATGGTGGCAGGCTCGCAAATTACATGAAGGAATACTCGTGCAGTTTCGTTACCACTTTGGTGTTAGAAAAGAGAGCGGAGAAGAAAAAAGGCTATAATTCCAGTTGCTTAGGGTAGTAGCAGATGTGATCTCTTGTATGCCTCCCTTCCTCATAGTTTTATGGAGTTATTTCAGAGAATAAGAAACAGGTTTTAATAACCCCCCAAACAATCTGAATAATCCCTGAGCAATCATCCTTTGTTCTTTAGAAGTTTAATGCATGTGATTCTGCAAATTCATTTTCTGGATTGTCACTTTCAAGTGCTCGGAAATGCTAGGGTTTTGTAGTCTGAAGTTATCAAACTCCTCCCATTGTGAAGAATTCTCACATTTTTGCAACTTCCATTTAATTGGCTGGGGGTGAGGAAGGAGCACTTCTGGCTGATACTCACTCCATGATGTGACAATAGCCAGAGAAAATGTGTCTTCCCTGGAAGGAATAATAGAATCATCAAGCTGGAGAGTGTCTGAAAAGACCACCTTGTCCAACACCTTATAGTTCAGGAATCCACCACTAAAGTAATTCTAAGAACAAGGCACGTAACCTCTGTTTAAAAACTCTACCAAAGAGCCCATTATCTTTTGACACAGTCTACTCCACTGCTCAACAGCTCTGACCATCAGGAAGTTTCCCTGTCAAAAAAAAATAGGGCCTTTCTGCACTATACTGTTATAGTGCTATTACTCCACTTTCAACATCCTATGGAATCCTGGGGTTTGCATTTTAGGGAGAGGCATTTAGGATTCTAAGCCAGAGAGCTCAGTAAACCACAGAATTCAACAGGATGTTGAAAATTGAATAATAGCACTATAACAGACTAGTGCAGAAAGGACCTTAGTTAGAATCTCCATTGTTGTAATTTGAATCCATTGGCTTGTGTCTTGCCCTTCTGAATAGCAGTAAACAAACTCACTCCATCTTCCACATGATATCTTTTCAATTATTTGAAGATAGCTATCATATCACCTTCAATTATATCAGTCTTATTTTCTCCAGTTTAAATGTACCGAGGCCCTTCAATTGTCGCTCATAGAGCTTGGCACCCAAACCTTTTACCACATTGATTGCCCTCCTCTGGACGTTTTCCAGCTTATCAACATCCTTCTTAAACTGTGATGCCTAAAACTGGACACAACATTCCAGGCGAGGTCTTACGAGTACCAGATAGAGTGGTAATATAATGTTCCTTTGACTGAACACTGTAGTTCTGTTGATACAGGTTAGAATTTGATTGTTCCTTTATGCTGCCATATCACACTGCTTGTCCACTCCTGGTCTGAGCCGGCAGCCAGGAAGAGGCTGATAACACAGGTCAAGAAGTTCAGACAGCTAAGCAATTAGTCAGTTTACTTTAGAAAGAAAACAACCTTACAAATAAGAAGCAAATAACGATCACAGAAATGTCCATAAATTGGCAGCAGGCAATATAAACATAAGTCAAAGGCAAAACAACAGGCAAGGGAAGCAAACAGAAGCACGCACAGGAAAAATGGTCAGTTAATTGCTAACAAAAGCTAGAGGGGAAAGGCTCAGTTCTTTTAGGTTCTAAGATCAGT
The DNA here is from genome assembly GCA_948474755.1 of Ctenosaura bakeri. Taxonomy (NCBI): domain Eukaryota; kingdom Metazoa; phylum Chordata; class Lepidosauria; order Squamata; family Iguanidae; genus Ctenosaura; species Ctenosaura bakeri. Next base: position 642,420 of record CAOLHI010000388.1, read on the forward strand.
GCAGCTGGTACCTGATTAATCAGTGTTTGGCATAAATTTGCTGGGAGCAACACAGGAGACCCTTTTGGTGTCTATGCTGGGTGAAGGTAGGTATGGATAGGTCATTCTGTATGTCAGAATAAGCAGGGCTCCCCGCTGGGACTGGCACTTCTGTCTCTGGGGTGGGTGGTAGTACTGTCTGCTCTGCAGGTTCTTCTGTAACAGTCTCTGTGCCAGGGCTCAGTGCAGGTTCTGCTGCCTCAGACTCTGAGTTTGAGTCAAAGGCTCTTTTTGTACCTTACCTGGTGCTGCTGGCGTTGTGCAGGGATCACACAAAAAGCCTCCTCCAAGAGGGAATCACATCCCCTGTGCTTCCCTCCACACTGGCTCCATATGGATGGAAGGAAGCGCAATAGCTCCATCCCTTCCTTCCACAGCGCAGCCAGTTAATTTTCCCAGGCTGTATTGGGGGAGAAGCGCGATGGCCGCACTTCCTGATGTTCTGCGCACAAGGTAAGTGTGAGAGGGACGTGAGAAGGATGTTCAGTTACGCATCATTTTTGGCAAAGAGCTGAACATGATATATTGCACGATTGCTGCATGATTGCTACAGGAGCGACACGCAATCGCAAGGATGTCATGCAGAGCCGTCCTCACGATCCCACATTGTTCCTGTGGCCATTTTGCATGGGAAATGGCATATGAAAAGAGCCTAAGTTCTGGAAGTCCATGACACTGCTAGCTCACATTAACTTTGTGATCTAGATCCTTTTCACACACGTTGCTGTCAAGCCAAGTATCACCCATTCTGTATTTGTGTATGTGATTTTATCCTGTGCAAATGTAGCCTCTTACATTTATCCCTGTTACAATTGTTTTTGTTAGCTTTGGCCCAGCTCTCCAACCTATTAAGCTAATCTTGAATCCTGATTTTGCCTTCAAAGATATTAGCTTCCTCTCTCTGGCCCTTTCCACACCTTACCTTCTTCCAGCGCTGAGGTGTGGGGATCGCGCGAGCAGCCTCTGATGAGAGTCTGTCATGTCCAGGGTCCTTTGGCTCCGCACAAGCTACCTGCTTGAGCAAGAGCCCCACCTCTTCCTTCTGTAGTGCAGCCTAGGAGTTTCCCAGGCAGTGCTGGGGCAGGAAGCATGACCAGGTAGGTGCGCGTGGGACCCAGGAGCAATGTGTGATTGTGCACCATTTTCGGCTTCTAGCCGAAAATTAAAAGGTATGCGATTGGCGCCTGCCCTACCCTGGAGTGTTGCGTGATTGTGAGTGTGTCGTACAGATTGTTCCTCACAATCGCACGATGATCCAGGTGCCCTTTCACATGGAAAATGCCATGCAAAAAGGGTCCCTGTTTGGTTTAATCTGCAGGTTTCATTAGTATGCTTTATGATCCATCATCCAAGTTGTTTACAAAGTTGTTGAACTAAGGCCATTTCCACACTACACTGCTAATAGTACTATTATTCCACTTTTAACATCCTGTAGAATTCTGGGATTTGTAGTTTACTGAGGCCAAAGAGCTCTCTGGCTGATAATTCTAAATGTCCCTCCCTAAACTGCAAACCCCTGGATTCCATATGATGTTGACAGTGGAATAATAGCACTATAACACTGTAGTGTGGAAAGACCTTCTGTATTCACTTTCCCCCAGTATAAGCTTATTTCCAAAATATCCCCTTACATTATTTCTCCCATTATGGAATTCATTTCAGGCAACTCTGTTAGTGTCCCTGCTGATCTGGAAGGTGATGTGATGCTGCAGAGGTTCGGTCAGCCAGCACCAACCATCTTTGTTTATAAGGACTATAAATCTATCAACACGGAGGGTACTTTTTGGTTTTATGTATCAGGAGTCAGTTAATGAAAAGAGATTGTTCTTACCCTTCGAGCATGTTAGGATCTGTGAGAGCAAATGTTAGATTATCGGTCTTCTGACCTGTGAATATATTTCTTGGTTGCAGGAAGCATCAGTGTGTCCCTTCACATGTCTATAAATCACCAGCCAAGGGAACTACTATCTGGGAATACACTGCAGGTGTCCTTGATATTAATGCATTTGCTCTTCAATAGCAGTAATTTATTCAAAAGACTTTCAAGTGTGTTTTTTCTTCTTCAATGACTATTTGCATGCAGAGGCTCTTGGTTTGGGATCAGATTGCCATCCCTTTATTGGAAAGACTTGTCCAGTTTCAGAATGAGGGGCATTAACATTCTAAGCACATTGCCTTGACATGATTTCTTTGTAAAGGATTTATGAGTCCTGATGGTCGAGGAACGTATGTGAAAAGAATCATGGGCCTTGCAGTCTCTTTTGTACTGCCCCCTGATGAGCAATTGCAGGTTGGAAGCCTGCTGGTCAGAACAGCTGGTGAAAGGGGTCATGGTGGAATATATATTCTTAAGTTTTCTTCTCCCCACTGAAAGAAGAGGAAACAAGTACCCTCCTGTATGTGACTAGCGATTAGAATCATTATTGAAATTTGCTTATGGAGAAATAAACATGAAGTTCAAGGATCCTATGGAGGTGATATACCCATAAGAATGTCAAGAATGTCAGCTCTAAATTGCTGCCATGTATATTGTGAAATGTAATCTGAAACAAATTTGATGGGTTCTATATTGGAGAATTATCTACAAATTTCAAGGATGGGGAAACAGCTTTCAATAATGTGGGCAAGACCAATATGCATATGGCGTGAGTGTGTCACAGATGTATCTCTGATTAGATACAGATAAAGATCAAGATAAAAACATCAATTCACATCCAAAAGAAAAACATAAACACATATAAATATGTATGGATAAACACAGAAGCAGCTCTGCATACATGGAATGTGCGCCAGCCACAAGATTGGACCTTGATTTGACACTTGGACAAACCATCTGATTTGAGTTAAGATTCTGAAATTTGAAGATCCATGGTTCTCATGCACCATGACTGGAAATAAAGACAGAAAGGAAGTGGAGAGAGGGAGAGGATGAGACAGACCAATCACTAGTATTGGCAAGAGGCCTGGCACTAATACGGGGGGCTTTCCTAAACCTATAGTAGCAGTGAGTGCATCCATCTCTCCTTCCTTGAAATTACAGCACAGAAACTGGAGTTGAAGAGTAGAGTGCTCAAGTGAAAAAGCACAGCAGTGCTAGGTGTTCTCAAAATAAAGATGGCCACTGTCAACCCACTTACTATTCACGGGTCTTGCCAGTGCCACGCACTATAACCACAGTTCTTGATGCTTCATGTCTCAATGTAAAACATTCAAGGCAATCTTCATCCAAAATGTTTCTTCAGATATGAGCTGGCTGAACACACAGAGTCTATATAAGCTCTGTGCTTAATATCTTGATAGTTAAAAATCAATGTCTCCTAGAAAAGGCCTGAATAATACCATCCATAATAAATGGTGAACACAGAGGGCTAGTTAGGTCAATTCTTTCTCTTACTGGTCCTTACTGTCATTTCCAGACATCTCATTAATTTCAAATGCCTGGAACAACAGGGGGAATGTGTCAACATATTCATCCGTCTAAATCTTTTGCCATGTGATTGGAAATAAGAGCCCGTCTGGAAATACTGTCACCACACCATAAGGATAGAGCAGTGGTACTTAACCTGTCCCCTGGAAGTCCACAGAGCTCTTTCAGGGGGTTTGTGAAGTCCTGCTGCTGGACAGCAGCAGTAGTAGCATTAGGGGCATAGCAGGGGGGTGGTGGATGCTGAAACTGCTCCCTCATTTGCAAATGAGAAAACAGTTTGGGCACGTGCACACATACCTCCGCTGCCATGTCGCCGATGAAAGGGGCACAGAGGCAGACATGCATGGGCACCCAAGTGATGGCTCTGGAGACCATGGTCTCAATCTTCACTCAGCCATGGAAACCTACTGGGTAACCTCTTGTAAGTCATATTCTCTCAGCCTCAGAAAAAGGTAAAGGGAACAAATCTTGCCAAGAAAACCCTCATGATGGGTTTGACTTAATGGCTATCTTAAGGTGAACCTAACAAAGTTTTGTGTGTGTGTGTGTGTGTGTGCATGCAAGATTTGTTTGGAGGAGGTTTGCCTTTGCCTTCCTCTGAGGCTGAGAGAATGTGACCTTGCCCAAGGTCACCCAGTGTCTGAAAGGAGATTTAAATACTAGGCTCCAGAAGCCTTTAATAAATAGATATTTGAATATTTCAATCTAAATATTCAAATATTTAGAGGCCTGAAGAATTCAGACTAGACCCTGAGATCTGGCAACCCTAGCAGAGACCTTGATATGCCCTTTGAACACCAGCTCATTGGTGAACAAGTTTAAAATAATTGATCATAACGCCGATCTGTATGGGGCCACATTTGTAACTTCTCTTGATTATTTTTACACCTAAATCCAAGCATTAGTCCTAACTAGAGTAGACTCACTGAATCAGTGGAGACTTAGGCCATTTCCGCATGAGAGGGCTGTGCCGCTGTGGGGTCAGGATGGCCACAGTTGGCTGGTCGTGCTTCTGCACAAAGTCATTGCTGGCCCACTGTCATCTTGCCCCCAAGCAGTGCATGTGTGCTGTATTTGCAGAATGGAAACAATCCATTTTACACCTACCATCATGTGGCACTGATGCCCATCCCAGCCATGCAGAAGGACAGAAACACACTGGTGATACCTCCCTCCCGAACACAGCAATGGCAAGTGCCCAGCTGCACTGCAGAAGGGAAGAGATGAGGACAAGTTTGCTCCCTTCTGTAGTGACCCAGCAAGGTGCAGAGGGCAGTGCTCTTGGCACATTCCCCTTTCTGCCAAGGCCGCAACGGAAGGACTTACTGGAGCTCTGTCATGTGGAAAGGGCCTTGGTATGTCACCATTTAGGTATGTTCCATTGATTGAGTGGGTCTTTTCTAATTGAGACTAACAAATCAATTTAGGCCATACTCTCTGTTTCTTATAGCTAGCAGTTCATATGAGAACCTCTTGTCCTAGGACTGCTAAGTTTGCCCAAGAATTTTGAGAAGATGCTTTGTCTAAGGTGATCTGAAAATCCAAGTAAACAATATCTAATTTCTCCTCAGAGCTATCCAAGACAGTGGCCAGCAACATGTCTTTGGCAGCAAATTTCATCAGTGCATTTCCTGTGCACTTTTTATTTCAGCTTTCCTCAATCAATCAAACTGAGTGACTCTTAAATTCTAGTATTATGGGTAAGTGCAGTGAGCACCTATTCATTCTAACATTGTAGACCTTCTCCTTTATTAACATCTATTTGACTTGGTGTGGTGTGGATAAGTATCGTGGTTCAGGTGAGACTTTGCACCCATGACATGATCAGAAGGCTCCTTCTGCAAAATGATGCTAATGTTTTTAATGTTTTGAAATTTCATTTTGGCATTGTCAAATGCTGGCAGACAACATTGGAAATTGATGCTGCCAGTTTCCAAAATGTCAGCTTTTTGAAAGAAAAAGAAAAAAAGAACAAAAAAAGGGAATAGTTTATATAATTTATCAAAATGATAAATAATATATCAAAATGTCACCTCTTGGTTTTAAACTTCTTCAAACTGGAACAACGTCGTAGTAGATCAAATTATTTTTTTCTTTTAGCCTACTAGTTCTGGCTACATAGCTGAGGAGGCAGATGGACCAGATGTTTAATAAGTATAAATATTATTGATTGCAAATGGAGCATTATGTTCAGAGACTGTCTTAAATAATTTCTTCCTAAAGAGTTTTCTGACTAAATTATCCTTGACGTACAAGCCTCAATCCAATTCCTGCCCTCCATCAGAACTGGCCCATTGAATCAACTGCTGAAATATAAGTCAACTTTTACAGAAAGTCCTATTGATACAATGGATCTACTCTAGTTAGGACCCAGAACTGGATTTAAGCCAGAATTGATCATTGATGCTTCTTGATCTCTACCCTATTGTTTAACACTGAAGATCACTGTAGTACCTTATTGTTCTGTGCAGTTTATATCTGTCAGCCAATAAAGGTAGACCTTACGGAGCCGCCCAATTTTATTTTAAAAAAAGACATTGAACTTTGATCTTTGTGCTTTGCATCTTTTACTGAATTCATCTGTATCATAATTAAGTTACAAATACAGTTTTTACCCATTAGATACAATGATGTGCAATCATTTATAATTTTTACAGGTGGATCAGGTGTAAAGGTGAATTGTAGATTTAATTAATTAATTATTGGAGAAAAGGACAGCAACCAAACCGCTCCTGTAATGCCATTCTGGGGTCTAAAGGGCAAAGGTCCATCTTAGCAAGGCTCTCTATGATGTTGAACTTTGGTTTTTCAATAGCAACAATAGCAAAACCGATGTGTGCTTGGACACATTGGAGAAGTCCTTTTATTTATCACATCAAAATACCTTTTTTCTTCCCAATGTGCCTGAAGAATGGAATGTAGGAGAAACAATGTCAGTCTTTGAACAAGTATAGGCATTTTTTCTCTAATATTGGGACCAGCTGAGATCCTAAATCCCCAGATGTTTCCCCAAAAAGTGGGTGCCACAATGACCAACCTGTAATGTCAGTACCTCCATTCAAAAGTGAGAAATGAATTAGCTCAAAGTTTGGGAGGCTTGCAAGAAGGGTGCAACTTAACAAGACCTTTCCTACTAATGTTTATGGGCTCATGCAAGAAGCATCAGCCAGAGAGTAAAATGTAAACTAAAAATGTGTTTTATTGAAATAAATTCACTCACACATGCAACAGTTCAAGCACGCATATAATCATACAAAAGCTAGTGGAAGAGAAGAGAGGAAAGTGGGATAGAGACTGTGAGAGATGTGGGCAATACTTACCAGATTGGGAGAGAAGCAGAGGGAAGCAGTGGCATGGCTTGGGTAAAGAACCTAAGGACAGTTCTTGTTCAAGAATTGGACAGACAGAATGGTGTTTAGATTGGCAAGAAACTGCACTGGGCAGGCTGAAATCAAGGATATTTGTACTCAAAAAATAGCTTGTGGCAGTGGCTGATAGGTGCAGATCCAGGTGCAGAACAATGGGAGTTGTGATACATACAATGAACTATCAACCCACTAATGTTTGCAGTGCTTGAGTGACAAAGGTGTAATGGGTGTTGTAATAGCTGTCTGTTGTGGGTGCTATGAAGAAAGAGAAAGAAGTCCAGGTGTGTGGGGGACAGGTTTAAGTCAACCAGAGTTCCGGTCGGGTTCTAGCCATTATGTTCTCTGAGAAAACTCCAGCTTCTACTGAAGCTTATTATCCACAGGCACAGCATTTGTTTGCCTGACAAATGGCCTAGTCTTACCTCGAGGGCGTCTGAGGTTGACCTGCCTTTCTTTCTCACATTCACAGTCAGAATGCTCCCTCGGTTTGACCTCCCAGTCACCTTCAGGTTTGATTTTGATATCAGTGCAAATTTATTTATGTTGCCAATTAAATATGACACCTATCAGATATGGTGCCCATCCAAACCATATTATTATCAGACTCACATGCAGGGTCTAACACAGATATAGTTGTAGTGACAGAAGTTCATGATCATAATTGTATCAGATGATGCCACTCCCCATAACCTACCTTTTCAACCTGGTATTGCTCCAACCAAAGGATTTTTGAGGCAATTCAGACTGAGGCACCTACAGTTCAGGAAGGATATTGACAAGCTGGAACATGTCCAGAGAAGGACAGCCAAAATAGTAGCAGCCTGGAAACAATGCCCTATGAGGAGCAGCTTAGGGAGCTAGGTATGTTTAGCCTGGAGAAGAGAAGATTAATGAGGCAACATGATAGCTATGTTTAAATATTGGAAGGGATGTCATATGGAAGATGGAGCAAGCCTGTTTTTTGCTGCTGTAGAGATTAGGACAAGGAGCAATGACTTCAAATTTCAGGAAAAGAGCTTCCATCTAAACATTAGGAAGAAATTCCTGACAGTAAGAGCAGTTCAACAGTGGAATGCGCTGCTATAGACTGTGGTGGAGTTTCCTTCTTTGGGGTATTTTAAATAGAGGCTGGATGACCATTTGTTGGGAATGTTTGACTGTGTATTCCTGCATAGCAGGGAGTTAGACTCAATGGCCCTTGTTGTCTCTTCCAATTCTATGATTCCATGAAAAGATGTCTGGAGTACTCCTCTCATCATGGGGTGCATAGACAGCTGGAGAGACCCCCTGGGACCTGCCACAACTGCTTACCTCAAGAGAGGATACTCCAGATACCATTTCCCAGGGCCCCAATTTGAAGTACTTTGGAAGCACTTTGGTTAGTTTGCCACTAAGCTAAAAAGGAAGGATTTTACCATTAATAGTTCTAAATGTGAATCTCTAGACATTACAAGTTCATGATCTCATATTACTGAACAGGATACCAGCCAGTATCTTAAAACTGCTGTGCTGCTCTTAACAATGTATCTCCTGATACAAGGTCTCACTCATCAACTTTGGCCCTTTTCGCACCTTACCTTTTAATGCTGCTGGGTTGGGGTCCTCGCGCGAGAAGCCTGGGCAGGAAGGCTCTCGCAAGCCTCCTGCTTCAGCTCCGCAGCTCCTTCCTGCCCACGCAAGAGCCCTGCCCATGCCCCACCCCTTCCTTCCGCAGTGTAGCCTGGGAGTTGGAGGCTGCACTGAGGAGAGGACGTGCAACCAGCCTGGCTCCAGAGGCTCCACATGGCGGGTGAGTGGGGCCCAGGTCAGTGAGCGTTGCGCAAGTGCAGGTCATTTTCGGCTAAAAGCCGAAAATAAAAAGATGCACATTCGCTGCATGTGAGGGCCTTGAGCATTGTGTAAATCGGAATGCGTCATGCAGACCACTCCTCACATTTACGTGACACTCAAGGGGCCCTTTCACTTGTAAACTGGTGTGCGAAAACGACCTTTCTCTCAGATAAGGTTGTAACCACGCCATACACTTCCACTCTATGATATGGTTTAATTGGCAAATATTTAATTGGCATAAAATATAAATTATATCTTGCTATGGCTGAGAAGACTGCTAGCAAAAAGGAGCTGGCTCCATTCGTGCATTGCAAAATTAGGTCAGATCAGGACTTCAGGGCACGGCTGGGTTATAGTCAGGAAAGCTCTGGTGACAATGGACTTGCAAATGTCTCTCAATGACATGACCTTTAGAGGCGATAGTGCCTGAAACTGCTTCCATGGAACATCTGGGCCACATCTCTTTGTCTCTTCTCTCTAAATAGGTAAATATCACCCACTACATCACTATACATTTGTCCTCCCTTTTTTCAGTGAACCTTGTGTGATTGATTGGATCTTATGTACATGTGATTGTTAATTCCCTCAGTAAACCAAATATTCTTTGAAATTCCAGCTGGCATCCCTGCATTTTACACAGGTGTAAAATATTTTACTAGGTTACCCCTCTCTTCCAGGCCTCCCCTTTGAGTTAACACTCCCAGTGTTTCAAAGAAGCCCTGGCATTGCAGGAGAACCCCTGAGTCACCATGTTTTGGGGTAACGAGGTATTTTTTGGACTCCCACCAGCAGAATTCCCTGCTCAGCTTGGCCACTGGTCATGAGAGATGGTGGATTCATGGGGTTTTATTAAGAACATAACCTTCCCAAGCCCTGTTTTATGCTTTGTTTCCACATGCTCAGAGCAGCATGAAGAATGACAGACATTTTGTTTAACAGAAAGAAGGAGGGGGGAAGAAGGAGAATATATATTGCCCTTTTCCCTTGTCTTTTCAAAAAATTGTTTTTCTATGGCCTTTTAGGGAAAGCCACACTAAGGTGCATGCACATATGTGCACACACATGTGTGTGTCTTGTATATCTATGTATATATGTGTATATGGGTATATGGATATTCATCAGTCAGTGTTCATAGCATGCATCCTAGGACAAAGCAAGTCTGATGATTTCATTAGCATCAGAATTCAAATGGCTCTTTTCTTCATCCCTCTTTTGGAATTCCTCGGAATTTATTATCGCCCAGACAAGATTGAGTGATTGGCCCCATGCTGTCATTTCAGACACCATTCATCACAAAACCTCTCCCAGAACCAAACTTATTGAAATAGACACATTTGGAGGACTGAAGCTGGAGAACAGAGGCCGGTAAAATAGCATTTGATTGCAAAGACCATGGCTGTTCCAAAAAAAAAGAAAGAAAAGAAAAACCACTTAACATGGCAGCGCTCATTTTTGAAACAGCCTCATTGTCTGAGAAGCTCCAGATCCTACTGTTTGAATCAAATAGATTCAGAAGAGAAAAACAGCTGGAAGATCTTATTCCCAAAGGAGTCTGAGACAGCTATTCTCCTCCTTCTTTTCCTCCTTCCTTTGCTCACATCTCTTTATCCCTCTGCAGCTTCCCTGGCTGTGCACGCATCCTGACCTGAAAATAATAATAATGGCAGGAATCCTTTTTGGGGCTTATATGTTCAGAAGAACTTATATTTGCAGGAATTAGAATTGGGCAGTTCCATAACATCCGTATCCACTAGAGGGCTTCTGTTACATTACTATATAGGAGAGCGGGCAAAGTACTCAATGAGCATTGCGTTGGTCCTGATGCACATCGTAATCCATTGTGATGCCATTGTGCACCATTGTGAATTGTGTACCAAGGTACATTGCAAACCAAGGGGCATTGCTCACCAATGTGCATCTCACACTGAGGCACATTGGTTCTAGTGTTCATTGGGTTCTCTTGCTGGTGGTCAGATATATGTTTTCATAACTCTCAAAGAGGGTTTCTTAACACTTCTGCTACTTAGCTAAATATACATGAAGTCAAGTAAAAGACAATATAGGACTCTAGCCAGAAGAAGAGGAGGAGGAGGAGGAGGAGATGACAACAACAACAGATGTTATTATTACTTCTTAGCAATTGGGAATTTAGAGAAGCTGATTGCTACCACTGAGATGATTACATAAGTAAATTTCCTCTGCGATCTCCCTCAAAATGATAACAGATAGCGATCACATCACTTCCTATTGCCATTTTGAGAGGGATTGCAATGGAAAATGGAGGAGTCTGGGACAGCACAGAGTTCTGAGATACCTGTGACAGTGTGGGTGTTTTCACAGGTTTTGGAGGTTTTCTGTGGCCCTTTCGGCAACTCACCTTTTCTTGGCGCTGGGGTGTGGGGATCACGCAAGCAGCCTCCAGCAAAAGGCTCTCGTGTCCCCATTGCTTCAGCTCCACAGCTGCTTCCTGGTTGTGCGAGAGCCCCGCCTCTTCCTTCCGCGATGCAGCCTGGGAGTTTCCCAGGTTGCGCTGTGTGTGGCTCCGGAGCTCTGCACGCCAGGTAAGTGTGCACAGGGCCCCGGAGCAATGCATTATCACGCACCATTTTTGGTTCACTGCCAAAAATGAAAAAGTGCATGAGTGGCTCCTGCTAGGCCCTGGAGTGTTGCGCAAATGTGAGGGCATCGTGTGGACCACTCCTCACATTCGCGCAATGCTCCAGGGGCCCTTTCGTAAGGCAAATGCAGTGCGGAAAGGGCCTGTATTGTTCAGCATAGCATTGATAGCTACATACTTCACAAAGGTAGCAAAGAACTGGAAGCGTTTATGTGCACCAAACTTGTACGGTATATACTAGTAAAGAGGTGAATATTTTATTCCAGTTCATTTTTAAAACCAGCAAACCAACAAACCAGCATTTACTAAAATTATTAAAAGGTGAAGGTAGGAGAAAGCAAAATGGACAGGTAATCTCTTAGAAGGAGATTTTCATTCCAGTTGGTTATGAAGCAGAGTGTATCAAAATCTGCAAAATAGAGATTTGAGAGAAAGCAAAACCGAATTATTTTATGCCAAAATGGCACTCAAAGTGATTTGCAACAAATGATTTCACTGCTTTTATTCAAGATGCTGATTCCCTCCCTCTGTTTAAAAACCATTTGACTTTTTAAAGCTTGGCAAGGAGCACACAGATCTTCTCATATACTCTGAAACAGTATCTCCTCCTCCTCCTCATAATTTTCTTTTTCTGGAGGCCTATTCTAAATCAGTCTTATTCTTTTGAAAGAAACAAAAATGAAATAGAAATGAATAATGGCTCTTGAAGACCTCTACTTTCAACACTGTTACCATTTTTAGAATCACAATTCATACATTTAATATAGATCTTTTTCTTTCTTTTTTTTTATCCTGCCTGATTCATTTGTAAGAATACAGGTACCAGCTTCTGTGAATTTGCAACTGTTTCTTTTTAAATGCAAAGCCAAGAGTGCTTTATCTAATGAGCTTATTGGTAGGGAGGGAGGAGTTTAGAAAGTTCTCTACTTCTCTTAAATATCTTTTTAAGAAGCGAGGGGTTTGATTTATGAGCTGAGGTTCTAGTCTGGAATATAGAAGTGTTGGTTGAGCAGCAGGATGGTGCCATTAAAACCATCAATGCAAATGATATAAGAGAAGATAATGGAGAAATATTTGGCTTGCTCTTTAAGGGCAAGCTTAATAGCTCATAGGATTTGTAATGGGTTGTGCTGCAGTCCTGTGTGAACCAATTCAGGCATATTAAATTGAGGGGGAATGGATATGCAAGCAAAGGGACAGTGGACTCTGCCCTCAATCTATGTAGGCTCAGTGGACTGTGTGAAGACAGTCCTAAGAGTATACCGATTTTGTAGATATAAGGCACTCTGTGCATTGTAACCAGAGCTTTGAAGATTTACTTTTGGGGATTACAACCCCATAATCCAAAGCCAGCAGTGGCCACTGGCTATGCTTACTAGGGGAATTGAGGAATTATAGCCCCCAAAAGTAACTTTTCCAAGCTCTGATTGTAAATCTAATTACATGAACACACCTATGTGTATACTGTCTGCATACAAGAAAATTCACCTGGAATGCATGAATACCCCTTAAACATGTTGGGTTCGTATTCCCTTCCTCTCTTTACAGACCTCAAAGCCCTCCCCAACTTACTGGAAAGCCCCTGAAGCCACCCCATGTGATCATTCCAGGCTTCACAATGAGAAGCCAGGATCTAACTACCTCCCCACGGCCAGGTGTGAAATGATGACATCAGCCTTGAGATCCACAGAGGTCCTCCAGGAGTCTCAGTTCTTCTGTAACTATTGTGCATCTGGCTAAGGGAAGGTAGCCAGACACTTTCCCAATCCTGCCTGCTTGCTGTGAAACATGGAATAGCCATTCTGGGTGTCTTCAAGGGCCTTACGATAGTTTGGAGGGGATATACTGCTCAGTGTAGTGTAGATCCACAGAGGGGATTTTTATCATACCCTGTCTTAATTTTAGATGACAAAACATTGATGGGAGCCCCATTCTGCAGGATATGCAATTTTCATAATTGAACATATTTATGGCTGGAAAACATGATTGAAGGCATGCTGGCCAGAAGAGCATATTGCCAGGTCAGGCTGTCCTTAAACATGGTCAGATCACAAGTTCAGAGAGGATTTGGCAGGAGATCCAGACATTAGTGGGTCTATGCTAATCCTTTCAAAACCCCAGGTTCTGTGCACACCCTAAAACAATGGGAGGTGAAACTGCTCAGGTGAAACAATCAAGGACCATTCCTTGCCTCTCACCCTATGGAAATCTTTCCAATATCCCCTGCTTGACAAAGACATTAAGAGATTGTCATGACTCTCTTCAATGTTTTGTCATCTAAAATTAAGACAATCAGCCCATTCCAGACTCCTTTGTCAATCTCTGGACAAAGTGCTTAGCACTTTGTCTAAGCACTTCAGGGCAGGAAATAGGGTATATAAACCCTAGCTTTGGCCCCAGCAAATCAGGTATCCAGACTGCTGTTTGCCCTTGCTACCCTCAGACACTGTCTGAGTCACTCTGCTTCTACCTTCTTCTTTAAGATTGGTAACTATCATTTTCTTCACCCCATTTTCTCTCTCTATCCAACCTTCCACACCTTGCATTCTCATAGCCTTTTGTGGTTCTTAGAGTGTCTGATGTCCTGTGTGTTTGTCAATCCAGACAAAATATTTTGGCCATTTCTGCCCTGCACTGCAGTGCTATTATTCCACTTTCAACATCCTATGGAATCCTGGGGTTTGCAGTTTAGGAAGGGGCATTTAAAATTCTCAGCCAGAGAGCTCTTTGGCCTCAATAAACTACAAACCCCAAAATTCCACAGGATGTTGAAAGTAGAATAATAGCATTATAACAGTGTAGGGTGGAAATGACCCTAGTCTAACTTTTAACTGGAGTCCTCTGTCTATAGTTAGCACTATATACAAAGGTGAAAAGATCCTGCCATTACCCTCCTCTTAGAGGCCTCCTTTGAGCTATAATCCCCCCAAATTCTAAGGAGATGCTGGCATTGTGGGTGGACCTCAAAGTCTCCCACCTCTTAGGGCAACAGGATGTTGGACTAAAACCTCTGTTTCCATACATGATAACTCTATTTTACACAGTCCATTGACTGAGTCAAGGTTGGGACCAGCACCTGTGACCACAGTTAAACTTCCTCCCACCACACATGCATTCTGTGCATTCAGTCATACTTATATCTGCATAACTGCAGCTTATGTGTGTATAAATCTTTTTTTTACGATGGAGTTCAGAAGGTAAATTTTGCCCTTGTGATCCATTCCAAAACCTCCCAATGCCAGCAGCTGTCAAGCCAAGGGGCTGCTGCTAATTCTTCTCACCACATGGAACGAAAGAGAGGAATTGAATCAGACCATAAATATCTAGCTGCGCTCTAGGGGAAAGGAAAGACTGGTGCACTCCAGGAAAGGACACCCTTATTTCTTCCCCTGCTCCCCAACCACAGTTGCACTGAGTATGCCATTCAAATAAAAATACCAGGTCTAACAAAGGAGGAAAAAAACACACACACAATTTTCAAGGCAGTGGTCATGCCCTAAGATTTCTCCTCCTTGCTCTAAAGACCAGAGAAAAGAGTCTCAGCCAGACCACAAGATGGAGAACCCTACATCCCATCACATTCGTGGTTGAAGCACAGCAGCCTGTATTCTGTGGTGGAAAACAAAATGATGAGGGTGAGCACATTTCTGTTAGCATGATGTGGCAGGTTGTTGCACAGCATCATAAAAAAATGTGACATGCTGGGATGATAAAAGACCACCTCCTTTTTTTTTTTATCATTTTATTTTTCTTACAGGAGACGAAAGTTAAGAGATATAGGCCTCTCAGCATCTGGGAAGGTCACTAAATCATGATGTGATTTGCCCAGCCTGAACTAATAATGTGAGTGACACTAGGAGCCGTCACTATCACTGGCTGTGGTTTTTCTGGCAAAGAGGACAGGCTGTGTGTAAATTACTTTTTCCTCACACCTTAGGAGAAGCAAAAATGGGGATGGAAGCACTCCTTGGGGCTTGTGTGAATATGCACGCTGAGCAGTCCCATTTTTCATTGGCAAGTGCCATTAAAGAAAACACTGAGGGCACATTTAAGAGGAATAATTCTGGAGATTCAAAATCCATATTAGGGTAATACCTTCATCAGGCCAAAGCCAAGGTCACAAATTTGTAGGTCCCGAATGGCAGGGATTAGCACTACCATTAGAAAGAGTCATCTCAGGCATTATCAGTCTCAGGCAACAGATCTGAAAGGATAATAAATGGTTAGTGATTTGGTTTATTAATATTGTATTTATTTGAGGGTTGCCAGAGTGAAAACTGTAGAGGGCTCTTGGACCTTTAATGATGGTGTGGAAAGGGAAGTTCAGCAGCTGTTGCTTGTCATGCTACCAAGTAACAAGCAATATCTGCTGAAACTCTCTCTTCTACATCATCATTAAAAGTACAGGAGCTTTGTCAAGTTTTCAGTCTTGCAACTCTTATTTATTTTACCACTACAAAGGTCGACAGGCACTTGTGTGATTGTCTTCTCTCAAATACCAAAACAGCATGGCTCAGCTGCGATAATGTACACTTCACCTTGGGGTGTGACAGTTTCTTAGCTTTAGAAATATAGTGCTGAAGGAGAGTTTTCCCGATATCATGGACTATTACAAATAGGCCCTAGAGATCCTGTCTGATATGGGAAGCTAAGCAGGGTCAGGCCTGGTTAGAACCTGGAAGGGAGACTGCTGGAGATACCAGATGCTGTGGGCTATACTCAGGAGATAGCCATGGGAAAACACCACTGATCATTTCTTACCTAAGAAAACCCTAAGGAATTCATGGAGTTGCCATAAGTCAATAGGTGACTTGAAAGCATATCCTGCTATTAGCAAATCAAGCTGGAATTCTTATTAGAAACCAAGTGAATAAGCTCATACCATCATATATAATCAGATGACATGACTCACTGGAAAAGATGATAAGGCAGTGAAAAATTGAAGGCAGTAGAGAGAGAGGAAAGTCATGTCTTGCAAAAAGTTTTCCGACATCAATCCTTTCCCAACAGTTCTGAGCAGGTTAAGTGGGTCATACTTACCATACCATGCCCTGCAGATGACACAGGGTGAATGTATTCAAAGACATAGCCATGTTAATCTGTATACAAAAGGATCTGGTAGCATCTATCAGAATGAAAGAAGTTTCATAGAATCAATCTGCTTCTGGACCTGATGAACTAGACTGAGTCCATGGCGATTTCCACACTAGACTGTTATACAGCTATTATTCCACTTTCAACATCCTATGGAATCCTGGAGTTTGCAGTTTAGGGAGGAGCATTTAGAATTCTAAACCAAAGAACTCTTTTGCCTCAGTAAACTATAAGCCCCAGAATCCTACAGGATGTCCCTTTTTGCACGCGACTTTGGACGTGAAATAGCCATGGGACGTTGCAGAATCATGAGGATGGTTCCGCAGGACATTCTTCTGATTGCACTCACTCCTGTAGTGATCGCACGGCAATTGTGCAGTATATCATTTTCCAGTTTTCCCCAAAAATGATGCACAATTGCGCATTCCTCCTGCATTCCTCCCGCACTTACCTGGCATGTGGAACCTCAGGAAGCGCAATGGCCACACTTCCTCCCCCAGCACAGCCTAGGAAAGTACCCGGCTGCGCTGTGGAAAGAAGGGGCAGAGCTATCATGCTTCCTTCCATCCAGCACGGAGCTGGTATGGAGGGAAGTGCAGGGGATGCAATTCCCTCCCAGAGGAGGCTTTTTGTGCGATCCCCACATGATGCCAGTGGCACCAGATAAGGTGCGAAAAGATGTTTTGTCAGTTGATTTGGAATTGCTCCCAAAGCACCTATCAGAAGCAGGACCACAATTATTTTTTTCTTTTTCCCAGAGGCAATGCATTTGAATTTATAAGTCTTGGTGTTTCACAGCCTTTTCCCTCTCTTTGTCACTACTTCTGCTGTTCCCTGAGATTGTCACATCTACAAGGCAAGCTTTCTTTTTCTCAGGCTATTTCCTCACTATACTGTTATAGTGCTAGTATTCCACTTTCAATATCCTGTGGAATCCTGGGGCTTGTAGTTTACTGAATTTACTGAAGGCCAAAGAGCTCTCTGGCTGAGAATTCTAAATGCCCCTCCCTAAACTGCAAACCCCAGAATTCCATAGGATGTTGAAAGTGGAGTAATAGCACCATAACAGTATAGTGCTGAAATGGCCTCAAACACAATTACTTCTGGTATATTATGTTCCAATTGTTTATCAGTTTGCATCTCAAAGTCCCATAAGATTTTTACTTCACCATTTTGACAACTCTATGTTGTCATTGTTGTTGTTATTAATATTATTATCTGGAATCTTGTTAGGGAGCTACAAATGGGTAATCACTGCAGTTATGGAATTATGCAACAGATCCTGGCCTGACTGCCCCAATCCCCATTTACTGAGAAGCAGCCACTGCGACCAATGAGGGTCTGTTCTCCTGTCACTTGGGAAGCAGCTGATTGGCAGTCCCATCCTTCTTGTAAGCAATCTCCAGTGTGACAGGCAGAAGCAGGATCCCGTTGCAGTTCCCCCTCCAGCCAGAGATTGTTTGTGTGACAGGAGTGGGAACATCAGTCAGCTGCTTCCAGAACAGCAGAAGAACAGACCCTAGCAGATCACAGCTGCTGCTTCCTGGTAAGTTGGGACTGGAGGGCATTCATGGTCTAGGTTACTCATTCATAACTCCCCATCCTCCTCCTCCTCTTCATCATCATCATCTCATCTTTTTCCAAATAGAATACAAATAGAATTAAAACCACTTTGAAAACCACTTTGAAAACATATCCACAACTACAGCAAACACGATATTATTATTTTATTTACCATTTTTAATATCCATAATTTCCAGCGTTTGATCTTGAATAGGCGAGCCTTAAAAGCTTATCCCATGTCTCTTTTCCATTTTGCACAAAAATATCTCTAGTCTTTCTCAGTTGGGATGGAATTCATCCTGCCTTCACAGTTCACATATTAGAGGAAGGAAAGGATTGTAAATGACCCCCCACCCCCCAAAAAACAACACTAATAATAATAAGGACCCATCCAGATTGGCAGGGACTCTGCCATCAGGAAATCTTTGGATGCATATGTGGTGAATCTGATGCTTCCAGACATATGTGTACTGTAGTTTCTGAATATGTGTTCATCCTGTTCTAAAGTCAGTTAGTCCTTCCATAAACCCTGAAATTGTTCCAGAAAAGCATACTCTGCAATTCACCGGGCATACTTAGACTCAGCAAGAATCTTCTCTGCCTACCTTGAATGTCCAGTTTTTGTGGGACATCTCCAGGCAGGAGATAAGGATGAAAATTCTTTCATGGAGTAATGTGGTAATTCCAGGTAGGAAGAAATCTCCAGCTTTGCTAGGAAAGCAGCAGCTTACTGTGATTCCATAGGTTTAATTGATTTGCAACCACAGCTTACAAAGACTCTCTGAGGGGACACAGGTCTATGTATTTACTTAGTTGGCTTCTTTCTTCCCTACCACTCATTGTAGTGCCAGGTCTCACCCTCCACTTTGCTCTGGATCTATGTTCTGGCTAAGCAGGCAGGCTAGATTAAATGTTCTTTATCCTGTCTCCCTAAGTGAGTGAGAAAGAAAAATCTATCATTTCTACTTGATCTGGAAGCAGCCCCTGTTACTCTAAAATGTCAGTGACTCAAGAGTTCACCCATGATGCCAGTACCTTCATGAAACAGCGAGGCACATTTATGCCTATGTTTCCCAGTACTAGGTGCAGGGAAGAACCAACCAGAGATCCAAAAGCAAGCTTAATGTGTTTTATTGGGGGAACTGCAATCATACACACAAGATCCAAGCAGTCGCACAATCACACAAGATTAACAAAGGAAAAGGGTGGAAAGTTTTGGATAGTGAGATTTCAGGGCCAAGTGGATAATATTTACCAATTCAGAAGAGCAGCAATGTGGCTTAGATGAAAGTCTAAGGACAGTACACAATCAGGAATCAGAATGGCAGAGTGGTGACCAGCAGTTGGTGTACTGTGAGTTGACTGGCCAAAAATTGAGGTTTAAATATTCTGTTTCTTCCTGGAGTGCAAGGGTGTTAATGGTTTTCTGGCAGAGTAAACAATGGAGTCCTGACAGACAGTGATGTCCAGAATGAGCTAATGGCCTTAGCATTAGGTGACAAAGGGCTAATGGTAGTCCTGATAGTTCAGTACTTGTCAGACAAGTGTGGGGACAAAAGGGAAGCTTGTTTGGTCAGAGGGAGAGGAGATAAGACAATCAGCCATCTTGTAGGAATTTCCCAGATGCTATTGTCTCTAAGAGGTTGAGTCATCAGAGGCTAATTGCAAGTCCATTATCACTGGAGTTTCCCAGTGATTTCCTGACTATGGCCCTTTTCACACGGCATTTGCCATGTGAAAGAGGGCCTGGAATGTCATGCAATTGTGAGGAGTGATCTGCACAATGCACTCACAATTGTGTGATGCTCCAGGGGCCGGCAGGCGTCAATCATGCACCTTTTCATTTTTCGCTAGAAGCCGAAAATGGTGCATGATCACACATTGCTCCCGGGCCCTGGGCACACTTACCTGGTGTGCGGAGCCTCCAGAGCCACATCGGTTTCACTTCCTCCCCAGCGCAGCCTGGGAAGGTCCCAGGCAGCACTGCGGAAGGAAGAGGTGGGGCTCTCACGTAAGCAGGCAGCTCGTGTGGAGCCAAAGGACCCCGGACGCAAGAGCCTCTTGCCAGAGGCTGCTCGCATGATCCCCACAACTCCAGCGCCAGAAGAAGGTAAGGTGCGGAAAGGGCCTATGACCTGGCTATGCCTGGAGGTCTCTTCTGACCTAATTCACAACACAAACGTTTGGCCAGCCTTTTCATCTTATCCAGCCTGGCTATACAGCCATAGCAGGGTATAATTTATATTTATGCCAATTAATATATGTTGCCAATTAAATCATATTTTGCCAATTAAATCACATCAAAGCACGGGGCTGTATAGTCTGCTAATACTCCTTTAGTTAAGATTTCTCTCTTAATTTCTAAACAGGATAAATACTCTCTCTCTCTCTCTCCTTCTCTGTATCTCTCTCTCTCTCTCCCTCCCAGGTTTGAATTACACGCTGTGAGCAACTGTGGCACAACATTTAATGACATCATCAAGAACTGTCCAAGGTCTCAGGTTCTGGCACAGAAATCCCAGGGCCTAGGACCATCTTGAACTGGCAACTCTAGATATCATGGTTTCCAGATCTGAAGAATTCAAATTGGTGATGTCTGTAATGGAAATGGTATTATTTATTAGAAAACTTGGCAGCTCCCTATTGCCTGATAAAGTAAAAAACAGGATTAGTTTCTCAATAAATAGATTTCATTATGCCACTGTGCTACAGATATGCCCTTGAAGCATTATTTTGAAAACCTACACATATCCCCTTTATCCATGGTTCTTACATTTGGCTGGCAAATTCCAATTTCCCCTGGGGACTTTTTTTTTTGTACATTAGAGGCATAATTGTCTACACTGCTAACTACACCAAAGGCAATATTGTAGAAGGTAACTTATTAAATTTTTATGCATATTAACTGGATAAATAATGGTTTGTAAAATTGTGCAGAAGTTATATTAAACTGCTCAGTGGTTAAATTTGACACTGTTTATATTTCTCTTCTCAAATTATTAATCTGCCCTTTCATTTACAAGTGTGTGTCTTGTAAGATGCTTAATACTTTTATGGCAAATCGTTTTAACTTGAAACTTCAAGCTAAATGAATTTCCAAGTGTAAAGTTTATTTAAGGTCCTCCGTCTGAAAACTGAGCTCAGGGGAAAGGAAAAGTGTTAATGATAGATTTTGGATAGGGCATTTCCTCAGAACTGCCTGCCTGCCTTTCATAATATTCAACAGTGAATTGCTACTGAAATGTTAACTTGCTGTCCAACTCATTTCCATGCAACCCAGAAGTGAAAAAGCTGTGGATCTTTCTTCACGTCAAATGGTTTATGATAGATCACTGCCTTTCATTTTCATACTCAGAAAGAGAGAGCACAGGGAATACAGAAAGGACAAAGACTCAGGAAAATGCTAAGAAAGACTGAATGGAAGAGCAGGACAATTTCAAGACTGCCTGAAATAAAGCCACCTTAACATTAACACCATAAAAATGAAATAACTCTCAGTATTTATATAGCCTGTTCCAAGAGCTTAAATATAAACTCCACAGATACTTATGTGCTACAGTTTTCACTGGATTTCATGGCACCAAAAGTTAAATCAGAGGCAAATGAGGGTGAAACATTTGATGACATTACAGATATAATTTCTAGTATCTCTTCTAGTTTATAGAAACAAAAAAATTATGAAGAACACGTGAGGGTGTCCTTGATTGAATTAAATCATTGATCCAGCTTGGTACAGAGCTCAGGAAAGGTTTTGCTGGGGTTGTTTTTTTTTGTACTACAGTTCTTAGAATCTCTTAGCCAACATAGGAATTGTAGACCAAAAAAGTAACTTCTCCAAATTCTGACCTTGTGTTAATATACTCTGATAAACAGTGGCTCACTGCAAGAGTTGTTCACTTGTACCTTTATCTAAGACAGTGGGAATTTTCTGTCATAATAACACACACTGTGTCACAGAGCTAAGTTTAGGATCTGATAATACCAGCAGGTTCTTTCAGGGTATTCACTCTCATCTGACAAGTCTTTATCTCCTCATCAAATTTTGCCACCAAATGCCAGCAAACGTCACAAAAATATATGCAATGTGGATGTTTTTGCTTAGTCTAGCTTGGGGTTGAGCAATGCGCAGCTATCTACCTGATCTTGGACTCCAATTTCTGTCAGCCCTCAATGAGGAATGCTGGGAGCCATAGAACAACATGCCAGACTTGATAAACATTTGTTCTGATCCAGCATGGCTCGACTTCTGGGTCAATCACATTAACAGTACACCTAATGCATTTTTATTGCCATTACAACTAACTAGCCTGGTCTCTTGCATTTCATGAAAAAAAAGAGGAAATGGTCCACAAAAAAGGGAAAGGTTTGAATCGTATTGGTAGTCCCAACTACAGAAGACCCATTCAATTAATGGGATTTACCTATAGGTTGACTCAGTACTCAATGTGTCTCCTCCAGTTGAGAGTAAAGCCAGTAGCATTCAGACTGAAGAAAAGGATCTGCATAAAATTTGTGTACAAAATGACTTCAATCACAGAAATAGAAATACTTTGCATCTCACTAGAGTGGGGAAGACAAAATAGCACCTAGAATAATACAGTCTTAGCGTTGTAAGGGATTAGATGACCATTTGCTTTGTTCTGCCAGACAGCCATTAACACCTTCCCCTTCAGGGCAGAATAAGGGTATAAGTACCCTAGCTCCAGTCCAGGTAATTTTTGCAGTATGCATCATACAGCACAGTAGCACTTGGGCATCACTCTGCACCCCAGACTGTCATTCTTCCATGCTGCCCTCAAACTCTCATGTTTGAGCCATTTCTCCACTACTTTTTTTTTGTTCAGGATTGGTAAATATCACCCATTTCACATTAACTCCTCATTATCCAATTTTTTCTCCCTTTCCTTTTGTTAGCCTTGTATGATTGCGAGACTGCTTGAATCTTGTGTGTGTTTGTGATTTCCCCCCAATAAAACACTTATTTGATCTCCAACTAGTGTCTCTGCATTAGTATCAGCTTACACAGGTGAAAAGGTCCCATGGTTCCCCTACTTCTTGCAGGCTCCCTTTGAGCTATAATTCCCCATCTTTCCACTGAGGCTTTAGCATTGTGGGTGGACCCCTGAATCACCCACCTTTTGTGGATAACAAAACCACCTCTGAGTGTTCCTTGTCTAAGAAAGACCTGTGAAAGACCATTGTACTAAAGACCATTGTACTGAAGAAAAACCATTGTAGTAAAGACAATAATGCTTGGTAAAGTAGAATTCAGTAGAAAAAGAGGGAGCCCATACTATGGTGGATTGATTCCATCAAGGAAGCCCCATCTCTGAGTTTAGAAGACTTGAGCAGGGGAGTTGATGATAATGCCCCTTGGAGTTTTCTCATTCATAGGGTTGCCCTAAATTGAATCAACTTGATGGCAAATAGCAACAGTAAAAAATGTACTTTCCATACATTCTCAGCACTTTGCAGTAGAGAAACCTTCATGAACACACATTTTTCTCTGTATTGGCTGAACTTATGAGTAATAAAAGAATACGCTATACTATATGTAATCTATTCCTTGTTACATTCAAAGATTACATTATTCATACCTACATCCATGATTACACTATATTACACAGTGGCCTCACCACATTTGCAAAGGGTTCAGGGTGCAGAACCCTTATGAAAGTGGAAAAACTGTAAAAAACTGTAAATAACTTTCCCCACAATCTACTTCCCATGTCCCTCTGGAGATTCCCCTCTCCCATTCCTTTGCCTCCTGTCCCAGAGTTCCCAGGGGAAGAAAAAAGACAAGGTAAAAGGCTGATCAGTACTTTGCCCTCAAACTGAGAAGAGCAGATTTCTGGGATTCTAACCACTTCTGGTTGCTATCTTGAGAAAGGAGAGGTAGGAGGAAAAAAAGCACCTGACCAATCAACAGCCATTACACAGCAGAATGTGCAAGGACATGGCAAAGAGGACACACCTCCAGCAATGTGTGTGGGGGCTTTGATCACCCAAGAGGAAAAAAAAATCAATTTTAAACACAAGCCTCACAAACCTGGAGTGAGGAATACAAAGGAATGGGAGGAGGAAAATGAGGGAGATGTGAGGGGGCGGTGTTACTTCCGGTATGGCACCCTGGGTGAGGACCCCCAGATATCATTTTGATATCATCTAATTCGGCCTTAGCTGGACTGGCTTACAGTTACCACACTCCACGTGTTTGTGAGGTCCTCCGGACAAGCACAGACATGAGTGCGGCCACTAATGGTTTTACATTCCAGACTCTATTGAAGCCAGCATCCTAAACTCTGCTCCCAGCTTCAGGGGGCTTCCCGCCACAAACTCCACAATAGCTGCGCGGCGCTCAGCCGAGCTACTCTTTTATGTTGGGCCATCAACATCCCAGCCACGCTATTGTCTTCAAACACAAATCCAATCATTTTAAACTTGACCTTTTCAAATCCTTTGTCCAGTGCCAAAACTCCTTTTGTCCTCACCTGGCTCACCACGGCCGGCAGGCACAAACTCCCCTATATAAACCCCTCACTTTCAACTGGTCTTCGAATCACTTTGGACTGCCATCCCGTCTTGTTGCCGGTTGTCTAAGGGACTCCCCTCAGCTCCCCATGCTGAGCTTTCTCCCCGGAACCCCTCTTCTCTCCAGGACTATGAGACAGGTCGTATTGCCTTTCCGTACAAACCTCCATTTCTCTTTCCAAGCTAGTTAGTTTATGTTTTGTCTTTCGTGTTTCTTGCCTTTAATAAAATATTGTTTGTTGCTTTGAAACCTTGTCTAGCTGCTCTCTGACCCGCCGCTGTATACATTGGGTTCAAGATCTCATCAAGTTACCCTGCCTCTTGCTGGCCAAAACAGTGTTCCAGCTAATTTTCCCCAATTTGGTATTTTAATTGGCGATCGGGGTGCCCCTCCTGGGACCCCCCAAACCATAGGGTAACAGCGGTGGTGGGTGTGGGGAGCGGTTGCGGGTGCAGAGGCAGTGACTAGTGTGGGGAGGCAGCAAGCACGGGAGTGGCAGTGAGCTCAGGGGAGGCATAGGGGTGGTGGCAGGTTTGGAGGGTGGTGGCAAACATGGGGTGGTGGTGAGTGAGAGAGAGGCATGAGGAGGTGGCAGTGGGCATGAGGGTGGCAGCATGTGCAGGAGAAGCACAGGGGGAGGTGGAGAGCATGGAGGGTGGTGGTGAGTGCGGGGAAGGCATGGAGGCAGTGGGCAGGAGGGCGCTCCCCAGGGATTGGCGACCAGTGAGGAAGCCCCAGTTGCCAAACTCTAGATACACCTCTGCTTGGAATTCAGGATGGGATTTATGATGATGATAATAGTGCCACGATTGTGACTATGTGGCATAGATGAACACAGAACAGTTACAGCTTGGTAACTTTAGGTTGCAAATCTGATATTGCAATGCAGGACATCGGCCATAGTTCATAAAGAGAAACCATCATGTAATCAAAGTTATTAGATGTTCACAACATTCTTGTGTTCTTAGCTTTGTAAGCTAGCTTATCTGTAACAGCCAGATATCAAACTCTTTTCAAACATCCACAAATGGCTATAGCAGTCACGCTTTTTCCAATGCCATGTCAATTCTAAACTGGCTGCCAGACAAAAGAATACAATGAAGTCCTTATGACTTAAACTTTTACTTTCATTAAGATACAGGAAAAGTAAATCCATTTCAAGAGATGCCCCAAATATTTTTAAACTAGGCCTGGACTGAAGATCCTTTCAAATAAAGGATTTTCCTCTATTCAGTGGAATATATACTCCCCTCTCTTACTAATTTTAGCTGAGTTGGAGCCTCTGCCCATCGAAAACAGTTGTAATACACTTTCTTTTTCTTACATGAAATCTTTATGGCCAGTCCTCACTGCTCATTCAAGCTTAAATATATTCTTCCTGCTTATTTAAATCCTTGATGCATTTCGGGTTTTATGACCCATTTCCAAGGGTGAATAAAAATTGTCAGAAAGCTCTTCTCAGTGTTCATTCAGACTTCACCTTTGATTCCCCTTTGAAACTTTCTAAACTTCAAGAGGAACAAAGGGTTTTGATCAACTAGCAAAATTTCTCTGGTCCTTTTATATAATCCTGGTATGCACCAAAATTGCAGATAAAGTAGGAGCTTTTGTCCTAAATATTTTTTAAAGTATGTATCTATATATTGGGGTGAGAAACTGCATAAGGGACCAGAGGCCAATCCCTTCTAGCTTCACCACAGGCCACATTCCTCACTTCCCCTAAATACCTCCATTTTCTTCTGCAGTTCATTTCAAAATCTAAACCAGAAGTGACACTGAGTCACTATCTGTTACCATTTTGAGAGGAACTACAGAGGAAAACAGAGGCATTTGTGGTAGTGGAAAGAGGCTGTGGGAATGGGTTGGGGGACTTCTCACGTGTTTTCACATATTTGGGGGATTTTCTAAATGGTTTTCAGGCATAAATTGGCTGAAAATTGCACCAAAACTTCTTAAAAAGGGATGATGGAGTGTTTTGGAGATTAGTAAGGAGTTTTAGACTTCAGGGCATCTGTGGGCCACACTTTGTCTACCCTGATTTACATCCATATCTATTGTTGTTGCTGTTAATTGCAATCAAGACAACTTTGACTTATGCAACCCTATGAATGAGAGATCTCTAAGTCATCCTGTTATCAGCAGCTCTGCTCAGGATTTACAAGCTTGGGGCTGTGGCTTTCTTGATTGAGTCTATCCACTTGTAACACAGTCTTCCTCTTTCCCTGCTGCCATCTATCTTACCAAGCATTATTGTCTTTTCTAATAAGTCATGTGTTCTCATGATATGTCCAAAGTGGAACAGTTTCAGTTTGCTTACTGTGGCTTCTAGGGAAAGTTCAGGCTTGATTTGCTCTAGGGCCCATTCATTTGTCTTTTTTGGCAGTCCAGGGTTAATGTAGAACTCTTCTACAATGCCACATTTCAAATGGGTTGATTCTCTTCCTATCAGCTTTCTTCACTGTCCAGTTTTCACCACCATGCACAGAGATTGGAAATACAATGGCATGGGCATTCTTGACTTTGGTATTGAATGATACATCTTCATACTTGAGCATCTGGTCTGGTTCTTTTATCACAGCCCTAATTTCCACACTTGGCTGTTATAGTGCTATTATTCCACTTTCAACATCCTATGGAATCCTGGAATTTGCAGTTTAGGAAGAGATCTTCAAGGTCCCTCCCTAAACTGCAAACCCCAGGATTCCATAGGATGTTGAAAGTGGAATAATAGCACTATAACAGTCAAGTGTGGAAATGTAGTCCTCTTCTGGTTTCTTGGCTGCAGTCTCTATTCTGATTCTGAACGAAGGTATGGAAAAGCTTCAACTCCTTCCTTTTCTTCATTGTCTACTTTAAAGTTATGTAAACCATCCGTGGTCGTTATTCAGGACCACAGCACACTTCAAATTTCAAACTGTGGGGAATGATGTAAACCCAAATTATAGTCTAAAACATGTTAACTATCAAACAATTTGACAATTAAAATGAGTTAAAAACATTTTTCATACTATTTAATGTGGGCAAAAATTGTTAGATTCCACAGGCTTTGATAAAAGGCCATGTTTTAAGCTCCCATCAAAAAGAAGCTGGCATCAGTGCCAACTAGGCATTCAAGGGGAGGGTATTCCATTGGGTATTCCAGCTGGTCCCATGTCCTTACACTGTGTATTGATCCTATTCATGGGACACAGAAGAAGATTCCCCCAACATACCTTGTTCCTTTGGCAGGTGTATGCACGGAGAAGAATTTCTGCATATATTAATATCCCAAGATGTTTAGGGCTTTAAATGTCATCACTGGATCCTTGAATTCAAACTAGAAGCATATTGGCAGCCAGTACAATTCCTTTAAAGCAAGTGTTGTATGGTTTCTGTAAGATCCACCAGTCAGTGATCTAGATCAGTGGTTCTTTAACTTTGCTTTATCAGGGACCCTTTGTAAAAATAATTTGTGGCCAGGTACCCCTAAGACTTAACTCAAGATTTAAATATTTAGATTTAGATTTTTTTTTAAAAAAAAAATCTGTATTGATTTAATACATACAAAAATCATAAGGAAAAAACAACAACATCAACAATAACAGTAACATATATCATAATAACACAAAAAGAAATAGAAAGTATATCTTCGAACATACTAACATTATGAAGAAAGGAGAAAGAAAAGAAATAAGAAGAAAGAAAAGAAGTAAGAAAATACAGGCAAGTAACATTTAAGTTTCTTCTTGACTTCTTCGTTAGCTGGTTTTAAATTCAATGCTACTTCAACACCTTTTCCTAGTATAAACCCAAATATAAATATAAATGTGAATATTCTAAACATAATCATTATAATTACCTTCACTCTCCAAACTATTTAAATCATTCTTATCTTTTACAAATCAAACCCACTAACCATTAAGGCTATTTCCGCACTGGGCATTTAAAATGGTGCAGAGCGACCTCCAACGGAGGTCTTCTACACCATAGAGTGTACTGGGGGGACTACTTTTTGTAGTTCCACACCTTAGTCCAGTTCTGCGTGACCAGAACTGGTCACTCAGCGTGCTTTTTAAAAACCTCTTTTTTGAGGTTTTTAAAAAGCATGGAACGGGCAACCCCATCCTGCTCTGTCGCCACGTTCCGGAGCAGATTTGCAGGCGTGCGCAAGTGCGTGCCTGCAGATCTTCTGGGGGCAGGCTTTCGGCTGGTGAGCTTCTCCAGTTGGTGGAGAGCCTCCACCAACTGGAAGCCGCCATTTCGGACACCGGCTGCTGCTCTTCGTGACAGACTCGCCTGGACTCAGGAAAAATCCGGTGAATCCCATTTCTGCCCGATTCACACCCCACGTGCTGAAAGGGCCTAAGTCTCCCTTTTTATTTCTTACATGGTCTATGAAAAGTTTCCATGTTCTTAAAAATGATTCTATTGAATTCTTCCTCAATAAAGTTGTTAACTTATCTATTTCCACAAATTCTATTAATTTATTTATCCATTCATTTATTCATTCATTCACTTTTGGAGTTCTCTTACTTTTCCAGTGTTTCACATATATAGTCCTAGCAGCTGTCACCATATATCTTATCAAATTCCGAGGATATCTTTCCCAATTATTAGTGCTATCTATCATATTAAGTAGAAAAAGTTCTGGTCTAAATACAATTTCAATCTTTAGAATCTTTTGAATAAATTTACATATAAAATTTCTTTGCTTTCTGACACTGCCACCACATATGATAAAAGGAGTCTTCGTGATGTTTGCATTTCCAGCATCTATTATTCTTTTTTTCACATATATATTTTAGCTAATTTACTAGGGGTTAAATACCACTTATAAATCATTTTATACAGGTTTTCTTTAAGATCATTACACCCAAAGAATTTCAGTCTCTTTCCCCAAACTTCCTCCCATTGATAAATATTTAGATTTAGATTTAAATATTCAAATATTTATGTAAATATTCAAATAATTGATTATTAGAGGCTTCTGGAGACTAGGATTCAAATCCTTCACAGATACTGGGTGAACTCGGGTAAGTCATATATTCTCTCAGCCTCAGAAGAAGGCAAAGGCGAACTCTTTCTGAACAAATCTTACCAAAAAAACCTGCAATAAGTTCACACTTCAGGGTTGTTGTAAGTCAGAAGTGACTTGAACGCACACAAGAACAAAGTGCTGCTGACAGAGGGAAGTTCTTTCTAGCCATCATTATCTCTCCTCCTTTCAAAACTGACTTATGGCGACCCTGACATAAGCCTATTGTGGCAAGATTTGTTGCCTCTGTGACTTGCCTGAGGTCACCCAGTGGGTTTCCATGGCTGGGTGGGGATTCCAACCCTGGTCTCCAGAGTCATAGTTTGAGGCGCGCACACACACCTGGCCCCATGTCTCTTTTGTAAGGGACGCCTAGCAGGGGAGTGCAAACGCTGAAACTGCTCCTTTGTTAAAACTGCTCCCTCAGCATCCCTCTCTTGCTAAAACCGCTCCCTCAGTCCCCTGCAAGGGTTCTGTGGACCCCTGGGGTCCCTGTGCCCTAGGTTAAGAAACACTGGTCTAAATGATGCAGTAGCTTCCTTTTCCACCAGCTGCAGCTTCCTGGGAAGTTCTACACAGAGTACCTTGTAAGAATCTACTTGGGAAGGCACTAGTTCATGAAGTGCTATGGCCAGGTTATCTTTGTCTAGAAAAAGCCATAGCTGGAATATGCTAATCGTTTATTCCTGCAGTTCTCCAATCAAATGCAGATAAAAGGTGTACATTTGGGAAAACGTCATGCGAAACATTCATACACTGAGTCCAGAAGAGGGTGATCAAAATGGTGATAGACCTGGAAATCATGCCCTATGAGGAATGACTTGTTTTGCCTGGAGAAGAGAAGGTTAAGAGAAAACATGATAACCATGTTTAAATATTTGAAAGAAGATCATATGGAGTATGGCACAAGAAAACTAGGGTGTGGAGCAATGGATTCAAACTACAGGAAATGAGATTTCCCTCTAAATGTTAGGAAGAACTCCCTGATGGTAAGAGCAGTTTGACAGTGGAATATGCTGCCTAGGAGTATGATAGAGTCTCCTTTTCTGGAGGTTTCTAAGCAGAGGCTGGATGGCCATTTGTTGGCAATACTTTGATTGTGTATTCCTTCATGGCAGAGAGTTACACTGGATGGTCCTTGTGGTCTCTTCTAACTTTAGGATTCTATGATGGAAAGTGGAGGGGGAGATGAAACCATATACAAAACGAATATGCAATTTAATCTTCTTTTCTAAAATGCAAATAGATCCCAGAAATTAGATCAAACCAATCTATGCTGCAAAGAATGTAAATATTATAGTTTGTTCTTTCCAAGAAACAGTTGCATCTATCCTTAATATCAGCAGTATCCTTAGTACCTGAACTATCATTCTGGCAACCCACAGAGAATGTATTACAGCGGCCAAATGTCAAGGTAGGTATCGGAAAAAAAAGCATTTATTTGTCAGGATCTTAGGCAGCCAGTGGAATAACGGCAATTACCGGTGACCCACATCAAAGGAAGACAACCTATCCGCTGATTGTTAAAACACACACACACACACATGTGAGCACACACAAGCACATTTTAAAAATTAATTGAAATACACCCAAATGCTCTGAAGGCCATTTGCCTTTCAATTCAAGCGATTCTGAAATGTAAACTGACTTTGAACATTTTCAATATTGTTCAACATTTCATTTCAAATTCAATAGGATGTCTGAAAGGCTAATGACTTGCTAGCGCATACTTGCCTTCTGCAAAGAGACATAATTTAGGGTTTTTAAATCATTTTATCTCCACATCAGGCATTTTTGATTGGCCTTTAATTGCTGTTGCTGAATACTCTCAGGCAGTGTTTGTACAACTTCTGAATTATATATATTATCTGAAAATGTGAATAGAGTTTTGGAGTTCCTGCATTCCTGCAGTAATCAGTCATAGTCAACTGAGAGTATATGGCACATGACTCTCTGTTTTCCACAACCACCTTGGATCCTATTGTTACTTCGGCCCAGGCCTACCCTGTGATAGCAGATATCTATTTTGATATCAAAACCATTCGGCCTTCCTCAGCCACCCCACGCCACGTGTTTGCGAGGCCTCCGGACAAGCACATAAACAGGCTCGGCCAGTAATTGTTGGACATTTCATTCTCCACCTAGGCAGGCAGAACAGAGCCACTCCGTTGCTTCAGGGACCTCTCTTGCAAACATCTTTTTGCTTAAGTGCGACACTAACAAAGGTGCCTGGCCCCGAGCCGATAGTCTTACAAAACCAAGCTAAGCACCTTGCATTTGCATACTGGCTACACTATTGTTGATTCTGCGCTAAGCTGATCATGTTAAACTTGACCTTTTCCAAAGCTTTGTCCCGCTCCAAACTCACATTGTTCTCACCGAGTAAGGCATGGCCTGCAGTCACAATTCACCCTATAAAAAGCCCCTGATTCTGAGACCACCTTGGATCGTTCCTGAATACCATCCAGCCTTGCTGCCGCTGTGTCTGATGAGCCGTCCCCTCAGTTCCAGTAACTGAACCCGCTTAACCTCGGATCGCTCCGGACTTCCATCCCGCCTTGCTGCCACTTTGTCTGGCGAGCTTCCCTCAGCAATTCATGCTGAGTTTTCCGCCCTACCATCTTCAAACTTCTTCAGGACTAGAAGAAAGGTGTCGTATCACCCATTTCCCCCCAAAATCCTTATTTCTAATTCTTCCATTAGCTGTGTGATTGTGGTGGCTTTACTGTTTGTTTGTCCTTTAATAAAAACATCATTGTTGATATTTTAAAATCTATCTTACTGCTTGACTGACCTGACCCCGTAGACATTGGGTTGCAAGATCCTGCTAAGTTACTCTGCCTCTCACTAGCTTTAGTGAGTGCTCCAGCTAATTTCCCCAACTTTGTGTTTGTGTTTTGGTTATTTGGGCACCCCTCCTGGGACCGCAAAGAAGAGGGTAACACTATGCAAGAAGAAAACTGGCATATATATGAAGAATGAATGAATGACTAAATAAATAGGAAACACTTTGCTTCTGTCTCTAAGGCAGAAGCATGTAACTCAGTGTCTGTGGGAAAATTTTAGCCCTGACACTCCTCCAATGGGCTGTAGTGATATGTTTGGGCATTCTGGAAATGATGTCACATCACCTCCTGCCTCCATTTGGGCCAATTTGAGGGATCTCTTGGGTGCTTTTTCTGTTGTGACTGTGTGGGCAATCTATACTGCTGCATTTCTGAACAGTTTGGTGGTATTCCTACTACCTTTTTAAAAGCGGTGGAATATTTTGAACAATGTTAGGTGGGTTGGGGTTGACCAAGAAAAGTGGCATAGAGTGGCTGTGTGACACCCAAAAGCCCCACACTCCCTAGTTCTGTCCTCAAGTTTGGATTGAAGGAATGAATTCAAGGGAGAAGAAACATTATGGCAGCAGTTTCTCAAATTGTCCTCTTATCCCCTCTCCCTGTTCCAGATAGTCAGTTTGACTAAATGCAAAGCTGAATTTTCCATTTGTTGGCTTTGTCAGATACTAATGCTCATGATGTGCATATACCTGGCTATTTGGCGACATCTGCTTTATTAAGATTCATCATTGCAAACACTTAATTAAAATAATGCCGA
Organism: Ctenosaura bakeri; assembly: GCA_948474755.1. NCBI lineage: Eukaryota > Metazoa > Chordata > Lepidosauria > Squamata > Iguanidae > Ctenosaura > Ctenosaura bakeri. The sequence continues at coordinate 675,507 of CAOLHI010000388.1, forward strand.
GTTGGAGACTCAGCATGTATTTACCAAAGCAGAGATTTATTTTGCTACATACAATTAAGAATGTATTCAGGAGAACAGCTTCTCCATGAAAATTTGTATTTTGTAAAAAAAACAAAAAAACCCTAATGCTAAGCTCCTTGGAATTTGCATTAGCATGTTAGTTCCACACAGCTTAAAACGGCCAGGCAGATTCACAAGAAGCTCCATTAACCACGATCATACAAAGGTTGGATATAGTTACCACAGCCAAATTAGTGTCAGAGAATTCTGCTGCCATCTCCCCACCATTTTCCATATAGATCCTGTTATGATCTGAACATGCCCAACTGAAGTTGCCAGCTTTATGAAATGATCAGGAGACCATATTGGTGAACCAAAGATTCAGCTTTAGTTCAAGAAATGCATTTTTAGTCTCATGCCCATACAGCTTGCTAAACAGAGTGAGAACCCTGAGCTCTTGACTCACGCATTATAATATAGTTCTTTTCCCCTCTAAAAGTCACAAAGTAACATACATCGTGCAGTGTCAGGGTAACTTTCCACTCAGCTAAACCTTTGCCACTGTTTGTCACTGGGCATTTTATCACTAAGCGTTCAGCAAGTTAGCAACAAATTCCCTTCTCGTGCTCAGTCTATACCCAGTTCTTTTTTCTTGGTAAAGTGACACGCAGAATGTACCATGGTGAGACCAAATGCACTGAACAGGCAAATTCTTTCATTCTTGCAGCATTTGCTTATTTGTTAAGGCTTATACCAGGGCCTGTCTGAACTAAGGAAAAGCCATGTCTAAAACTTCTATACATCTCTCTTTCTCTCTCTATCTCTCTTGTTCCGTGCCTTTAAGCCACTTCCAACTTAAGGCAACTCTATCATTGGGTTTTCTTGGCAAGATTTGTTCAGAGGGGGTTGCCTTTGCCTTTCTCTGAGGCTGAGAGAATGTGACTTTCGCAGGGTCACCCAATGAGTGATTTGAACCCTGGTCCCTAGAGTTGTAGCCCAGTGCTCAAACCACTACGCCACATACATGCCAGTTGTACAACATCAACACACTCTAATCTGATCAAGAAATCTAATCCAAGAAGGAACTGTGCAAATGAATGGATGGGACTGTATGAAGGTACAATGACATCCAAGTCACTTCCTATTGGATAAAAAAAGATGTTTCTTGGGCCTAAAATGGAACAGAGACGATCAAAAACATGGCAAAATTGCCCCCAAATCCCCAGTGAGATATTTGGGGTCAAATACTTATCATTTTTCAAAGGAATGTGCCAGGAGATGTCATCCTTCAAAGTATCCAGGGAGGACAATGTAGCCCTCTAACTTCTGACAATTGCTCACCTATTTTCAGGTATTCATGATACACTGGGGATCAAGTTAATGGAATGCAATCAGCAGGACATTTGTGCAAAGGGTAGAGGTTAAAGAGAGTTCCCCAGGAAATATTCATTTAAAATATTTATATCCTGCTCACTAGTTGTAGCTAGTACCCATTAAAACTGGTAGGGCAGAGAGCAGGTCAACCAGAGGAGGTGATTCTTGCACAGGGCCATAGCCTATCTGGATTTTAGATTGAATGATAACAAATCTGTCTAAGGCACTGAATCCTGACCTTCCCGAAATAGTGAACAAAGAGACTATATAGGTTCAGCACCTTGGATAGATCCTGTAAAGATCTTTTTTTTTTTTTTTAAAGAGCAGATTCATGACTGCACTGACATGGAAGCTACTATCTGCCACTGACTATGGTTCTAATCTGCCTGTATTCCTAAGCATGCTACTGAAGATGTATTTGAGCCAATGGACTTGAGTAAAAATGATTAGGTTTGCACCATCCATCATTCCAATGCATGACTTGTGCACTTGGAAAAATCAGACACAAAACTGTTGTTGTTGTTGCTGTTGTTGTTGTTATGTGCCATTACATGGCTTTGGCTGATGATGACCCAGTAAATGAGACAAACCCAAGGGATCCTGTCAGTATCCTGCCTTAGGTCTTTCAGACCCAGTTCTGCAGCTTTGTTGATTGAGTCAATCCCACCTGTATTGATCTCCTCCTCTTTTCTTACTGCAGGTGCAAAATACCAAGGTGAGTTTTGATTGGAGGTGAAACTGTGTGTCATTGATAGAAAGGCAAGAATTAATAATGAGTTGAGCATCTTGAGAGGGAAATTGCGAGGACAGAAATGATGATGATATATTCCAACAATGTCACAAATTTCCACATAGGATCACCATGAAATATTCGGAAGGGTGTGTCAGCAGAAGCCTAAGGAGACAGGTCAGAATGCTTCTTAGAGTTCCATTGAATTGTTTTAATGGCCATGATCTGTGAGCCTCTGGAGAGAAAGAGGTTTAGCATCTAGTTTATTTAAGGCCAGCCCTGCATGGATTAGTGGCTTGGCTGGGGACTTGCTGGCAAAATTTTGCCCTTGGCCAAAACAAACTTCATTTATATTCACTCACATCCAAATTCTGGACCCAAACCCCTACAGCTTAGCCCCTTCGCCTGTTGTGACTATGCCAGATACAAAATGGGTCGGAGGTCCAAATTAAAGGATTTGCAGTCAGAGGAAGAGGATGGCATTAGCTCCCCCTTGTAAGTGGAATGCCAGTCACGCCAACCTCCCACTAAGCAGAGGAGAAAAGAGTCTGAGAGAGCTAGACCAAGGAAAATGAGATCACTGAATTAATGCATGCCTAAGCTGCTATATATTTTCCAGCTGTTCTTCTCTACATAAAGAAGGAAAGGTCTGACAGGATTGTGTATTTTCGCCTTCAGACTACAGTTCAAGGAGCAACATTATCAACAATTTCGGAGTTCTTCAGAGTTCACAGGAAGCCCACCTAGGGTTGCCAGGTTGAATACAGGAAACGGATGCTGTTGCTTTAATATTTAACTGCTCTTTGATCAGGAAGGCTTATCGTAAAGTTCTGTCAGAAGGAATTACAACACTTCTTCTCCTTCACACCCTCAAAATGATGCTGCCCACCTCCATGGCTATTGGCTAGCCAGTGAAAAGCAGTGGGGAAAAGTAGCTAAGAGGCTTCTGTCTCCATTCCTGTAGGAGGGCACACAGTAATGATATTGTTCTCTGGAAGCCCCTGAAACCCCTGGAAGGTCATTGAAAAGACCAGGACACTGTGCCTCTTCTGCTTTCTCCTCTTTCTCCTGGTCCATAAATAAATGTTGGGAGAAAGGAGCTGCAATAGTTAAGATGGGTTTTGGAGACTGTGGAAGGTATGGTGTCACAGTCTTTCCTGATATCCTACATTCTTACAAACCTTGCCAGCCAGCTGATACGATCCTTGCCTCCTTTGTTATTTTGCTTGCCACTGAATCAGAATTTTATTTCAGAAGAAAAAGTACCACATCAAATGAAAACCCATTTCATGGTTTTCCCACAACACTACCTATACTTTATCATACAATCTTCCACAAGTTGGCAGCCACTAAACGTGTTGAGTACAACTCCTGTCATCCATGCTGACTGGGACATATCTGGGGAGTGTCACCTGCTATGATCAATAATTTGGGGTTGTTATCAACATTTGCATAATCATTTGAAGGATCATAAGAACTTTTATTCGAAATGTGGGGATGAATGAAAAAACACCCCAAGACTGCCAAAAGGACAAATCAATGGGTTTAAGAGTAAATCAAGAATGAACATTCCCTAGAAGCCAAAGCAACTAAACTAAGGCTATCATACTTTGGCCGTATCAGGAGATGACATGACAATTGGAAAAGATAATAATACCTGGTAAAGTGGGAGGCAGTAGGAAAAGAGTAAGACCATATTACAGGTGGATTGATTCAGTCTAGGGGCTATTATACAGAACTTCCATATAAAACTTGTAGCTATGTGGATATATACAACCCTTTGCCTAAATACAGCCCTGCCAGATATCTGATGACAACGCACTTTTTTAGAGATCCTCCTCAAAAAAAAAGAAAAAAAAAAAGAGCAAAAGCAAAAACAAAAAAAAACTACAGACTATATACATAGATGTTGAAATATCAAATCACCTTCTTAGTGGGGAGAGCAATTCTAAACAAGGGCAGATGCCACTACTTTCAGTCTTCCATCATAAAACTGGGTGAACTGATTGATTCTGCCAAGTAAAACAAATATTGATTTTTGCCTAGGCCATTTCAGAATTCTGAAAGTTGCATGCTTCCATGACCTAAGCTTTCCTTTCATGTACAATTAGTCCCATTAACTTTAATACTGCCTTGTGGCTATAAATTCTCCTACCTTGGCAAGTATCCCAGGTAGAGATAGATCACCTCCTTGCCAAACCCATTGCTGTTTGCTTTGGCTCTGTGCCTTTCCCACTGGGTCTTCTGTTTTTTGATGGGACTTTGGGGGCTGGGATTAGCTGGAAGAGGCCTGGATAGGTCACCCAGCTTATTTAGCCCACCTCCTGCTAGAACGAATTGGACCTTCTTTCCTTGAGAAGGGCTGCATAAGCTCAGTACTAAAAGGCCTATTCTTGGGATTCTGTATTCCTGCTCTTCAGGAGAGAATTTTGCCAGCAGAAGAAATCGAGGAGGGGGGGAATGAAGAGAAAGGAAGGAGAAAATGAAAAAGAAAGAGAAAAAGAAAGAAAAAACCTGCAAGAATTCCTCTTGGTGAATTAGGGTTATTAGAAAGCTATAGGGAATCATTTTTTAAAAAACTAAAAGACCTGGGAGAACATCTCTTGTCAATACCCAAAACTACATTACCAATACACTCTGCTGACATTATCAATACCCTTATGTTATCTTTGCATTGGAGGATGCTACTGTATTTGATGACTTGGAGTTTGTGGTTTTTTTAGGGCACAGTGGAGAAACAAGATGGTTGCCCCAAAAGAAAAGTGGCACTGCCTTTTTATTAATCCATCATCCTTCAGAATGAAATAACAGTTGGGGCACTGAGGCATTTATGAGCAGTTAGTTGTCATTACAGTGATTCTCATTGCTGTTTGTTTACTGATCATGGAGGGGGGTTAGGTGTATATCTGCTACATTGTCTTCTTCGTAGTTTTAACATGTGCTCCACTTCTCCCTCTGTACTTCTGTGGGCTGTTGGATAGGGCAAGGATCACTTTCCATGGCCTGTAGGAAGAGAAGAGCATGGAGACATTATGATTTGATAGTTCAACATTATGAGGCAGCTGGTAGTCCAGTTCCATTTACTGGAATACAAATCTCCAGCATGCCCTGGCATCAGCTTTCTCCTTTGCTGGTTGGCCCATTCTTCTGCTCCATAGGTTACAGCAAGCTTTGGTTCATCATCTCCAGGAACTGGGTGGGAACTGGACATGTTACTTGTTTGTCAATGTTACAGAGGCAGGGAAACTTTTGACTACACTGTACAATTTGCTCATAGCGCAGATAGGAATGTTTGGCCAGGGGACACCACTAAATAGGAGGGAGCGAGGGAGCAAGTGGTACAGAAAAGGGAAAAATGTAAGTAGATAATAGGTAAGTACCTCCTGAGAATGTCTTGTGTGAAGGATTGTTTCTGAGCTGACACTTCAGATTCAGCAGTGGTCAGGTTCTGAGAAAGGAGTCACACCTGTGATCAGTGCTGGCCACATTTCCCTTTACAACTCAGGGTTCAATGGGGATGGTGGGTAGGGCAGCTCTCCGACATGCAAAGTTGGCTGGTAGCAGGATGTGAAGACAGCACTGGCATGATCAGAACGCACCCTCTAGAATTTGAGGAATCTGATGCAGAGGAGTTGTGTTCAAGGAGTTTCTGTCTTCTGGCAACAGCTCTCTCCCTGAATCCAAGAAGCTGGTGGCTAAAGCAGTGGAAGGGTTCTCTCCTCAGCAGGACTTGATAGATGGTGAAGAGTCACCTCCATCCTTTGAATTCCTGTGAAAAGAGAAGGAGCAGATTTTTTTTTTGGAGCCAACATCTGTTAAGCCAGAAGCACTGACTTATCAAGCACCTGGTGCCCAGAGTCACCAGGCTAGAAATCTCTCAGAAGCTGCTGGAAGTCCTCATTGCAGGCATCCATTCAGTTTTCTTGACTGTCAGTATTCTCAGTGCCTGTGGGTTTCTCAGGACTCTTGGCTTGTGGACTGGCTCAGTTTAACAACTGCTTGATTTACTCTTTTCTGGCTTAGGTTATCTGGACTACTGACTTCATGTAATGAGTTTTGGTTTGGCTGAGGACTTGCCTCCCCTCATCTGCCATGAATTCTTGGACTACCTGTGCATGGCCTGGATTGGACTGACTTACTGTTAGCTATTTCCTCTACAATAATCTGCCTCTTTGGATACTTGCTGCCTGCAGGCATAGGACAGGGACTAAATGGTTCACCATGTTTTGAAGAGAGGTGGATCAGAGAAAACCTCTGGCCTCACCCAGGATTTCACACTGGAGAAGGCCCCACTGCAGGTTAGGATATTTGTTAAGTGTCCAATAAAATGTGTCCTGGGTTTCAACCTAATCATTACTGAATGAGTGTGTAATTGTTACCATTTCTGTGCCTGAAGAAACATCAAGTCATCATCTTGGATTTGCCTACAATTATGAAATGTGCTAAATAATACATTGCAGTTGTGTATCATGAAAAAAAAATAGGGTATCGTGACATATACATAGAAGAAATTAGTATTCCTCTAACAGAAGAAAATATTAAGAATCTAATACAAACAGGTGATTAGTTGGAGTCATGCATGAAAATAACTATCTGTTTTGGAAATTTTGTTCTATCTTTTCTATAATCTGTAGCTTATCTGAATGCAACTCTTAATTAAAAGTCCTCTTGCTGGGAAGGCTTTGAAGAGAAAACTTGTATTAACCCCCACCACCACTACTGCCAATGTGTAAATTGACTCTTCCCATTGCTAACCCCATAGGATTTGCCTTAACAGATCAGACAAGTTATCCATCAAGTCTGGCACTGTCTAGCTTGACCAATACCTTAGAGGAAAGCAAGTTTCCCAAAAGGCAAGCAGTTAAATGACATATTAAGAATGTGAAGATGAATTATTTCCTTAACCTGCCTGGCAGATAATGCTAGCTCTTTGATGCATGTGATTTGTTCACCTTTATCTAATTCCTTATATCTGTATAAATATTCATGGTTAAAAAGCCTTTTCATACAATCTAGCAAAGTGTGAGTTCAACCCCAATGAACCATGTCAGGATATCTTATAGTTCATATAGATAATGGAACATAGCATCCAGGAGTATGCTTGGCTTCCCTAAAAGAAACCATGGCTTTTAGGATCATAATCAGTCTACTTCATGACAGCTTTCATGTATCTATCTCTACTTACATGAACATCATAGCAGTGGAAGTCCATCAGAGGTCACTATGGATCTTTTGACTGAAGCAGCACCAGCTGGGTTTAATTTACATGCATGATCTAGGGTGGCTTGGTGTCCCACTTGGAGTTCTATGGTAATTGCCAAATAACTGTTCTCTGTTTCAAAGTATCCTCTATTATAGGAGCTTCCCTGTTGAAATCTGGTCTGATAATAAAGAAAGAGGCTGGATGACCATTTGTTGGTTGTGCTTTGAGTGTGTGTTCCTGCGTGGCAGGGAGTTGGACTCGATATCCATTGTGGTCTCTTCCAATTCTGTGATTCTATAACTCTAAGAAGGGTCCTTGAAGTTACCCATCAGCAGTTAACATCCGGATAGCAAAAGGTAGCCCTGGAAACAAAACGCAGTCCTTTGTACAGTTGGGTAGATGTCTGCTCTATCCTTCATTCCTACTATGTTCTCTGAGATCAAGCAGAACTATGTTTTGGAATATATTTTAGATCGGGTTTCAGATGGTATATGTGAAGCAGAAGAACTGGTGCATCAATTTTGTTACGGTTGTGATGAACATCATCAAGATAAAGTTCATAAGTGGTGGGGAGCCAGGATACTTTCTTTAGGAACAGCATGGGCTTCCAGGAATTTGGTTGCTCTCTTAAACTGTGCGATTGCAAACCAAGCAGGCACTCCATCAAAGAGCAATTACTTTGACATATAACCATTGTCAATCTAGAGGAGGTGATGATGGGGGAAGAGGCCTGAGGTCTCACCAATATCCTCCTAGAGAGATGTCTCAGCTATGATAATAAAATATTTATTGGGTAGAATTATTTATTTATATAGCAGCAACCCCACACAAGCGACAAGAAGACGAGGGCCATGTTCCAGAGAGCTAACAAACTAAATAATAAATACCTATCAATCTAGGGGAATAAATAATAGATCTCACACTTCCAAACACTAGTCCCTGCTTTGACTCTTCCTTTACTGATCACTGCTGAGGAAGGAGAATTGTTTATAGTGATCTCATTGGAAATGAGCTGCTCTGATGGCCCTCAAGTTGCTATAGAATCTCACACCTTTCCTGATATCTCTTAGCTACAGGTAGAGTGGCAAAAAGAAAACCCACCAGCTAAAGAGTAGTGATGTTAATTGGTTCTGGTTTGCCAATCACATCAAGGTGGATATTCACCCTTAAACTAACAAAATGCCTATTAGGATTATAGATGGAGTGTTTATGGATGGCTGTATTATACCCTTTGCGGGTGTCTGCTGGGGGGAGAGGGCTGGTTTTGGAGATGAAGGAAAAGCCCCTTCCTACAATAGAAATATTTTATTTTTCTCTATAACTGTCCACATATATTTAAGAAACAAGAGGCATATACTCAGAGCCATTTCCTCATGGCTCTGCCTTTCCCTGTCCTTAGCAAACCCAGCCTTTAAGAATCAAGCCTGCTTATAATGGAATAACCTCATCCAGAATTCTTTTTTCCTGGCCCTGTTTAAATGTGATGGAATGTTGAGAGAGTGGGTTGGCATTTGGGGAGAATGGCATGGCATGGCTTTTATACCTAAAGATACTTTATTAAATGAGTCCTCGTTTTATGGTTGGACAGCAGGTCTCTAACCAATCATGGTCACAATTTGCCAGTCTTCCAGAGGTGAAAGGTTAATGCTTGTACTTAAGAAACCACTTACACTTTGAAATGCCTTGATTAGGAATGGTCAATCATCTTCATTATAGGCTTCAAGATTATGTCTATTTCATGGGGACAGCCCTACTGTCGTTTTGTAAAAAAATGGGAGGTTGCCTTATGGGGATGCTTTAGGATTTTTTAAAGATTGGCAGCCAGGTTAGACTGCTGCAGCAAAATACAGTGGCCTCTTCACTTTTGTGAGGACCCACTCATGAAAGTGGAAAAACTGTGAATAACTCCCCCCTGCATTCCCCCTCCCTTTCCCCTTTGGGGCTCCCCCTCCCATTTCCTGGCCTCTTGCCCTGGTGTGTGTGTGCCTTCCTTCACACACAGACAAAGGGCAAGGGAATGGAGAGGAGGAAGGCACATGTGCCTCTCCCCATTCCCGTGCCTTTTGCCCAGACATATGTGCCTTCCTTCCCTGCACCTGGACAAAAGGCAAGAGAATGGAGATTGAGGGTTGCCATCCCCCGCATTCCCTTGCCTTGTACCCTGGTGCATGTTCTCTATGCCTGGGCAAAAGGCAAGGGAATGGGAGGGGGAACACTGTGCATGAAGAACAAAACCCATCCTTTAGGTGCTGTGGCCAACATGGCCATTGACTGGCTGGTGAAGAAGGCAGTGAAGCAGCATCTAGGTGTGGTCTTGTAGCTGAATACAAAGCATCAGGCACCCTCCAAGACTTCTCAAGGGACTTCTAGAAATCCCAGAAAATATTATTGCTGCACATACAGCTATAAGAACATAGTTGGATGCTGCTTTGCAAAACTCCACTTTTCAGTGGTGAGTAAAGAGGGCTTCAGCAGCTTAATAGATGGGATTATGGTGGGGAGCTTGGTTGTTGCATGGTCAATAGAGGATTCCAGTTTGCAAAGTAACAAAAACACGAGTTATGCAAACATAAGTCAGATTTACCTCTGTACAGTTTTCCCACAATGGCCAAAAAAAAGGAAGTTATTCAAATGCAAGTCAAATTTACATCTGTCTAATTCTCTAACAAGATGCCAGCTCTTTTTTTCCCCTCCTCTATGAAAAGTAGTATAAAAATGTCTTCTACCACTCCATCAATAAATAAATATTCTAAGTCTCTTGCAATAGATGCTCTTAAAATTTCTGATAGGTTCCACTGTGAAAGCATATTTCCAGAGAATCAGTTTCTATGCCACCTGACTTTTATTCCATCAGGAAAAAAAATATGAAGGGATTAAGTAAATGTGGGGGAGGAGCTACCTGCGATGGCAAAAGGAGGCTAATTATTCTTCTCTCCGAGTAGACAACTATAAATAACCCCAGATGCCCTTTCCAAAACAAAGATAGACTGTGAGTAATTAACTAAATAATGTGGGAAAGAATGTAAGATAAAATAGGGGATTAGTTTTGATTCTTCTCCAACTAGAACAAAAATAAAGGACTCTGTTTAAACTGCAAATGATTGCTGAAACGGACTGAAAGCAAAACAGTTTTCTTTCCTCCAGTTTTTGGAGATATATGTCGTCTAAACAAAAAAAGAAGGCTTATAAACAACCTACGTGGAGACGACTTACGGCAACAGATAAAACATATAATCGTCTAGTTAGAGACTTTGAAGATATAAACTTAAACTCTAACAGAGCGAAAAAGTCATTAAAATGGCGGCGAAGAAAGCCGCGAACGGAGCTAATGAAGAGATAAAAACTTTTATACATAAGCTTATTACAGAGTCTAATCAAGCTCTTGTTACTACAATAACATCTAATATAAGGGCAGAAATGGGGCAATTGCAGGAAAAAATCTCACAGGAGTTAAAAGCATTGGACCTTAAAGTGAATGATATAAAAAAAACCCAAGGGAATCAGCAGACCAAACTAGCAGAACATGATGGCAAGATTTCTTTGTTAGAGAGACAAATTATCCAGCTCCAAGACCAGAATAGAAGGAACAATGTGAGGATTCGTGGATTAGCAGAGCAGCCACAACAAAGTCAAAAATCCTTGAAAGAGGAAGTTTTAAAATGGCTAAAAAGCATTGTTCCTGAGATTTTATGGGAGGAAAATGACATAGAGAGAATTCATCGTGTGTCAGCTGCGAAGAGAGGAATAACTCCCAGAGATATTATTATGAGAATTGCGAATTTCAACAAGAAAGATGATTTGATGAGAGCTATTAGAAAGAATCCAGGAATATTGAAGTATCGAGATAATACAGTGGAAATATATAATGATTTATGTCGTGAAACAATAAATTGGAGAAGGGAAATGAAACCTTGCATTATAGTTCTACAGAGAGCTGGAATAAGATACAGCTGGGGATATCCCATTTTTTTGAAATTCCAATGGGCTGGCAAATATTACAGAATAAATTCTCTTGAACAAGGATTGCAACTCCTGAGAGAACTGAAACTGATCCAGCAAGAGGAAAAGGAAGAGGAAGCGGTTAGAGGAGCGGAAGAACGAGCAGTGGGAGGAGCAATTGAAGAAGGAGCAGTGGAAGGATCAACAGGAGGAGGAGAGAAGAAGACTTCGGGAGATAAACGAAAGGACAGAGGCTGAGGAGGACTGGAAGAAACAATATGAAATAACAGAAGAAGAAGAAAGAGAACTTCATAGAGTAGGAGAAGGGTAGATGATTAGTGATTAGAATATATTCTTGTAGATTGTAAATGTATAGAGTTTGATCTATATATATATAAAGTAAAAGGGTAGAGAGAGGGAAGGGAGGGGGAAGAGAGGGAAAAAATTGGGAAAGAAAACAAATTGGGAGAGGATATTGGTCTCTATGCCGGGAGTAGGTATACCTTCACCCCCCCAAGACCATGGGAGGTCGTTGCCAAGGCAGAAGCGCTTTGGAGGGAAAGGGGGGACGAATGTTTGTGTGGGTAGGGGAGGGGAGGGAGGGAAGGGGGAGGGGAGTGGGAGGGGGAAGGGAGGGGGAGGGGGAGCACCATCACACTAAAGAGTCAATGGGGAGTGGGATTAGGAAACGGGAAATATGAAAAATGGAGAATAGACTGAGAATATCAACATTGAATGTGAAAGGCTTAGGGACAATAATAAAGAGAAAAAGGATAGAATCGATATTAAAAAAAGATAAGGCTGATATAATTTTTTTACAAGAAACACATGGAAAAAGAGATAAAAAAAATGAGCTTAGATTGAATTGGGTAGCCACTTATGAGGAAGCATTTGGTACATCCAAATCAAGAGGAGTTGCAATAATAATTTCCAAAAGATGTAATTTCATTGTAACAAGTGTGGAGTTAGATGAAAAAGGTAGATATGTAATTATACAAGGTGAAATAGATGGAGAAACATATGTTATAGTGAATATCTATGCACCTAATGAGAAGCAAAAAGAGTTTTATGAAGAAATATTTAATAAGATTAAAAATATGAAAGGCGATTACACAATAATGGCAGGTGATTTTAATATGGTGATGGATAGATGGAAAGATAAATGATCCATTAATTAGAGACAGATATAATAATATAACAATTTTGAATAAATTAGTGAGTAGAAATGAATTGATAGATGTTTGGAGGTTAATAAAGGGTGAGGAAAAGAAATATACGTATTATTCATCAGTTCATAAAAATTATTCAAGAATAGATTATATCTTTGTCTCAAAGAATATGATACCTAGATTAATAAATACAGAAATAGAAACAATAAAAGTGACAGACCATGCTTTGATGAATTTGGATATAACCATGAAAAGGAATTATAGAGAAGCAAAAAGATGGAGATTGGATATTAAGTTACTTAATTATAAGGAGATAGTAAATAAAATAGAGAAGGAATGGCAAGAAATTTGGGATATAAACAATAAGGAAGTAACACAAGATGTATTATGGGATACAATGAAGGCAGTGGTAAGAGGATTATGTATTAAAGAATCAAGCAAAATAAAGAGACAATTAGGAGAAAAAAAATTGAAGTTAGAAAAAGAAATAAAAGAACTAGAGAATGATTATATAATAGATAGAACTAAACAGAAATTAATAATATTACAAGCCAAAAGAGATGAATTAGAAAAGATAGAAATGGATGAAGTTCAGAAAAACTTAATATATTTGAAAAGGGAATACTTTGAATATAGCAATAAAAATTCTAAAATGCTGGCTAAATCAGTACAATAAAAAAAAATTAGAAATATGATTGGCGTAGTAAAAGATAAATTTGGTAAAGAAAAAAGGCTGATGAAAGAGAAATTAAAAATATTTGAGGAATTTTATGAGAATTGTATTTAGCAGAAGATAAATCTGTAGAGAATATAGAGGACTATATTAATAAAAATTGGAAAGTAAGATTAACAGAACAAGATAAAGGATTGATGGAAGAAATGATATCAGAAGAAGAAATAGAAGAAGTAATAAATAACTTAAAAGGAGGAAAATCACCAGGATTGGATGGATTAGGTCCAAATACTATAAAACATTTAAAAAAGGTTTAATCCCTAAACTAAAAGGGTTATATAATAGTATATTAAGGGGTGGAAAAATCCCATTATCATGGAAGCAGTCATTAATAATATTAATTTTAAAACCAAATAAGGATCCTATGGATCCAGGTTCTTATAGACCAATATCTTTAATAAACCAAGATGCAAAAATTTTGACAGCAATAATGGCGAAGAGGTTAAATAAATTTATTTATAAATATATACATAAAGATCAATGTGGTTTTATTCAAGGAAGACAGATGGCAAATTTAATAGGGAAAACGATAAAAAAAATAAATATAATGGATAGAGAAAAACAAAAAGCTGGAATTTTAGCGTTAGATATATTTAAAGCCTTTGATTGTGTGGAATGGCCGGCGTTAAAAACAATTTTAAATAAAATAGGATTAGGAGAAAGATTTAAAGGGTTAATAAATCAATTGTATTCATATAATACATCTGTAGTGATGGTAAATGATGGATTTACAGATCAGATTCAAATAACAAGAGGAACGAGACAAGGATGTCCATTATCTCCAGTTTTATTTGCAATAGTTATAGAAATATTAGCGAATGTGATAAGAAATGATGAGAATTTGGAAGGAATTGGAGCTAAGGAGAAAAATAAAATAAGCTTATTTGCAGATGATACATTGTTGACAATTAAAGATCCGGTTGAAAAGATAGAAAGAATAGATAAACATTTAAAAGAGTTTGGGGAGAAGACAGGATTGAAAATAAATTGGGCCAAATCAGAAATAATGTTACTTAATTATACTAAAGAAGAAGTACAAAAATTTATAAGTAGTAAAAAAGGATTACTTAAAGTAAAAGAATCAATTAAATATTTAGGAATAGATATTACAAAAAATTTACAAGGACTACAAGAAAAATTTTTCAAGAAATTAAGATTAGAAATTAAACGGAAATTAGAGGATTATAAAAATATAAAGTTATCGTGGTTTGGTAGAATAGCAGTGGTAAAAATGAAAATTTTACCTAAAATTAATTTTTTGTTTAGAACGTTATCAATAAAAGTATCAGAGGAAGAGTTAAAGGAGTGGCAAAAGATATTAAATAATTTTTGTAATGGAAATAAGAAATCGAGGATTAACAAGAAATATTGGTATAAAAGTCAAAAAGAAGGTGGCCTGGGACTTCCAAATTTAAAATGGTATTATTATGCAAATCAATTGAGATATATCATAGATGGAGTTTCAGGAAACGGCGATTTAGATTGGTTAGAGACAGAAGATAAGAATATTGAGATGAAATTAGAGAATATATTTTTTAGGAATTTTTCAAAGAAAGAAATGGAAAAAATAGAAAATCCTTTTATAAAAAATATAATAGAAATATGGAAGAAAAATAAAAGAAAATTGATACCAAATATATCAATATTAACTCCGATAGTAATGATGGAAAAATTTCCAATAAATTTAAGAGAAATAATAGAGAAAGAAATAAAAAAAACAAAAAATATATAGGTTAAAAGATTGGATGAAAATAATGATAAATAAAGAAAGAATGAAAGAGAGATTGCAGGAAACTAAGATATCTTGGTTAAATTATATACAACTAGAGCAATGGACAAAGAGTATGAAAAGATATGTTAAGGATTTTAAAGAATATACTAAATTTGAACAAATTATTATTCAAAGAGAAAATATGCAAGAAAATGAAATACTAAAAGGTACAACAAGTGAAATATATAAAATATTAGCAAAAGAACAAGAAGAGGATTATCTTAGAAAAATATGGGAGGAAGAGACAGTACAAACTATAGATATACAAGAATGGAGAAAAATTTGGGAACAACGCCATTTAAAAAATTATCAATAAGAATAAAAGAGAATTATTATAAAATAGTTTGGAAATGGTACTTGACTCCAGTGAAATTAAATCAAATAGATGAGAAATATTCAAGATTGTGTTGGAGAGGATGTCAAGAAATTGGTACATATATGCATATGTGGTGGAATTGCAACAAGATAAAGGAATTTTGGCAAAAGGTTTTTAAAGAGATAAAAGAGATTATAGGATTAGAAATACCAGTATGTCCAAATATAGCGTTGTTGTCCATATATAATAAGGTAGAGTGTACTCAGGCAAAGAAAGAATTAATAACAAATTTGTTAACTGCAGCGAGATTAATAATAGCAAAAAAATGGAAGACAAATGAAAAATTTCAAATAGAAGAATGGTATAAAGAAGTGTGGAAAATTGCAATTAATGATAAACTAACATGTAGAATTAGGTTTATGAAAGGTTTGGTAAAAACAAATGATTTTGAAGAAATTTGGAAAATATTTTTAGAAAAAGTTCTGAAAAGAGATGGTAATGCTACCCTGTTAAAAGAAGAATGGCAATTTTGGAAAGTGGATTAAATAAAAAGTTGGCTCTGGGGGGTGGGGTTTTTTTTTATTATTATTATTACTTTTTTCTTTTATTTTCTATTTTTATATTGTTTATTATCTGTGAGTGTTAAACTTTTGATTTATAGATGTAATTTGATATGTGATGTTCAATGTTTAAAAGGGGGAAAAAAAGTTAAAAATTAAGAGTGAAAGTATAATAATAAAAATGAATATAATGAAAATAAGAATTGAAGATACGTAACAAAAATGTATAAGTTGTATGAATGGAACAAGCTAAACAAGTTTATGATTTTAGGGGAAGGGAAAAACAATAATATAAATTTGCATTGTTTAAAAGAAGGAAAAAAATGTTTTTGTTTTGTTTTGTTTGTTTGTTTTTTAATTCACTATTATATATAACACATGGTGTTTTATTTTCCGTTTGTTGTTCTTTTTTAATAAAAAAAAAGGGGGGGATTAAGTAAGTGTGAGTAGAATTCCTCCACGAAGAAACCTGAATTGTATTGTCATTTTATTAAGTATCAACTGACAGAGAGTGCTGGAGGACTATCAGGTGCCCTCTGTTCTCCATGGTTTTCAGAGATACATGTGGAAATGGAATGAGAATGTAGATAGTGACTTGCATAAGCAGTAAGCAGGATCAAGTGACTGAACCCCCCGAAGAGGGTCCATATGGTGATGCGGCTGTACTTATAAATATTTCAAATGTCAATGCACAAGGCTGCAATCAGACCAAGCTGTTTGCCTTACTTTGAATAATTACTAGCAAAATATTTGTCATCCTAGAATAACACATACAAATCTAACCATTTTACCCTCTTGTTTTCCCCCTCCAACCAATATTGTTTATCAGTTTGTCTTGTTTAAAAACACACAGATAGCATCCACCCACACTAGCAATAGCTAATTTTTTAAAAATAAATTGCATCAGAAAGAAAAGGAAGATGTCAGTACATTTTTGGCTTTGAAAGAGAAGTTGTTAGTTGGCATTTTCTTCAGGCAGGTTGTACCTGTCTCCTGTTTGTCTGTCTGCCTGTCAATCTATCTGTCCATCCACCTATCCATCCCCCATCCTTGCATCCATCCTATCCTTCCATCCATCCATCCATTTATGTTAAGAATCTTCTCTTCTTTTAATGGCAGACAAGCAGAAGGAAGACAAGGTGTCTGATTCGAATGTAGAAGTTTACATTTTCTCCAGTGGTAGACATTTAAGTGTAGTGATCTGTCAGAGCTTCAAAAAGTTACCTTTTTGGATAGTTTCCAGAAGACACCACCCTACATATCCATTAAGATTCTGGAGGCTGTCCTTTAAAAAGTAATTTCTCCAAACTCTTGTGCTTGGGTGGGTCACTCTTTCTAGTAGAGGCAAAATCTGCTGAGCTTTTACATTGTGCTAGACTCTAGAACAGGGGCACTTTCACACACAGTTTGAGCACTATGGTTTCCACTTTCACTGCTACAGATACATCCAATGGAATCCTGTGGAGAATTTGGGGAGATGCTAGAGGAACCTTCTGGCTGACAGTTCTAAATTGTTGATTTTGTGTGCCTTCAAGTCATTTCTGTCTTATGGCAGCCCTAAGATGAACCTATCACAGGGTTTTCTGGGGTTGTGTGTGTATGATGCACCCAAGTTCACCCACCGGGTTTCCATGGCCAAGAAGAGAATCAAACATTGGTTTCCAGTGTGTCATAGTTCAATGCTCAAACCATTACACTATGCTGTTTCTCCTTAAACTGCAAATCCAAGGATTCTCTTGGATGGAACCATGGCAATTAAAGGGGAGTGCTATAATAATGTAGTGACAAAGGGCACTTAGACTAGAACCAATACATAGAAACAGCAGATTTTAGCTAAACATGTTGGGGAATTTGCTAACAGGAAGAGCTCTCTAATTCTGGTAGAAATTCTGTTGAGAGGTAAGTAGGTAGTTTTTTCTTCACTGGAATGATTTAAGCAGCATCTGGATAGGGATTGTGTAGTTGATTGTGTAGTTGAATCCTGCACTGAAAGTACTGCACTGAACAGGAATTTGAAGAAGACAAGACTCTACCCCATATTGAAGCTTCCAAGCTTATTTTAGGACATTGACAAAATACCCTCCCTTTCAGTTTCAGTATTCAAAATTGTGACACAGAATGTCACATTTTAACTAAATTCAACTTCTTTGTATGAATCTTTCTTTTTAAAAACTGAGTGTCTGGATGCTTTTCTTCTTGATTTTGGCAAAACTCACATAGAACATAGCTAAAGCCACCAAATTTGGACATATCATACACAGTAAAGAATTAACATGGAAGGGGATGGGATGGGCTGGCATATTCAAAATCTGGACTGGCATAATAAAAAGCAAATTATAAACAAAAATGTCATGAAAACAAAATTGACGAAGGAGGGCAATACCAACATTAAAATGTTCTGTAGGACAAGGAGGTCTATAGCAATCTTTTTAAGTAGGATGGGCCATCTTTTGTGATCCAGAAGCTATTGAAGTACAACTCCCTTATCCCTGACCGCTGGCCATGTTAATGGGGGCCTGATGGGATATGGAGGCCAACATTTGGAGAGACATAGTTTCTCCATTATTTTCTTGATGAAGGAAGGCACAGAAGCCCTACAGATATCAGAAATGAGTTTCAGGTAGGGTTCACTGACTTACACTGGTAGCTAGTAAATTTACTGGTAAATGTATAAGACTATGAACCATCATTAGGAGAGGATGATGTCTTTGAGTCTGCTGCCACCAGTGAACTGCAAAGTTATTGTACTGTGGCATTCTGATGGAAAACTGTGCTGTGTATATATGAACTACTGCTATTCACTAGTTGCAAATAGCATGACATTTTAATTTAATGGTTCTGTTAAGCATTCATCAGTTCCATTCTTCTTTAAGGCTCTGTTCTGGCCAATTTACTAGCACATCCTGTTCCAGAAGCCAGTGATGACTGAGCAATTACTAAATCAATTAATACAACTGCAACAGAAATACATCATGGGCATAGAACATCAAAATGCTACTGGGATGAGATGTGGTGGTGATACAAAGAAGGATGAACAAATCTGCCTGATTCACATTTAACCACTTTAAAAAAAATTGGAGTGTAAAGGGAAGGAATATTTTACTTAATACTGTCTCCTCCTCTTGAGAAGGAGATGATGTCCCTGGAGATCATCTAGCTGCCACCACCTATTGATTTTAGTCCATGTCAGGCAGTAACTCATTAGGAAGCTACTAGAGAAAGAATCTCTAGATCTGCACCTCTGGCTGCAAAGGATTTCCTTCCCACCCCCTGTGGGAAAAGGAAATTCTATCTGTGCATGTACTCCAAGCAAGGCATATGAAGATGTTACCCTAAGAGGTGGGGGATGTTGGGGTCCATCTGCAATACCAGTGTCTCCTTAGAAATTGGTGGAATTATAGTTCAAAGGAGGCCTGAGAAAGGAGGGTAATGGAAGGATCTTTTCATCTATGTATACCAGTAGTAACTGTAGAGAAGACTCCAGTTAAAATTAAACAAAGTATTTTATTTGAATTGACCAACACACAAGAAATCAGACACACTTAAGAACCATACAAGGGTATCGGAAAGTGAGACAGGAAAGGTTGGATAGAAAGAGATTGTGTGGAAAGGGCAATAGTTACCAATCCTGAAGAAAGGCTCACAACAAAGTGGCTCAGGCAGTGTCTAAAGGTAGCATGGAGGATGACAGTCTGGGGCACCATGTACCACATGCTACAATTGGCTGGGGTTGAAGCTAGGGTTTTTATATCTTATTTAACACCCTGAAGGGGTGCATTGACAAAGCCATAATGGCTTTCCCACGGGACTGACAAAGGGGTCCAGAACGGGTTGATTGCTTTAACTCCAGAGTGACAAAACACTAATGGGACTCATGACAATCTCTTAATGTTCCATTAGGAAGAGTACATAGGGAAGATCTCTAGAGGATAAGATCAAGAAATGATCTCCGCTTGCTCACCATTCTAGGCAGTTCATCTTCCATTGTTTTCAAAAATGACAAAAGCCTAAAGTGGTGAAGGAGTTAGCAGGAACTCATCAGCACTTGGATTTTCCACATAATCCTATTTGACCTTTCAAGACCCTGAACACATCTCCAGTCTGTGTAACCCCAAATATATTCTTCACCCAGTGTGACCACAATCATGTTCATTGGTCATTAATAAGTCCAATTTAGGAAAATCACATATTTCATAGGAGGGTGGTAGGGTACAGTAACAGAGACAGCATGGACAGAGGAGATCTTTAAAAGGAAAGGCTTTTATTTTAAGCAGGCAAACACACTGACAAATGGTATTTCATTCATGAAGACATCTTCTTCCAGAGCCATTATTGAGCAGTTACAAAGTTACAAACAAGTCTAGGTTATTTCAGCCAGAGGTTTAAAACCACACAAGTCCCTAACACGACTAGCTAAAACATTCCTATTCTACTCACAGGAGAAATCAAGTTCTTTCCATCTTGTCTATGAATAAATTTGAATTTTTGCTTCTTAACTGCTTAATGTAAGTTTTTACTAAAAAATGCGCTGAACTCAAATTCTCAGTCTTCTAGACAAGCCAAATTCAAAAGTACAGCTGTTCCATGGAGATCACATGAAAAGCATGTAGATGTCTCAGTAGCCCATAGGGTAAATCTGATTCAGCAGTATGATATGACGGCCAAAAAAAGCCAGTGCCATTCTAGGCCGTATCAACAGGAGTCCAGATAGAGGGAAGTAATAGTCTCACTCTATCAAGATTTGGTCATATCTCACCCGGAATACTATGTCGAACCATTCAAGAAGGTTATTGACAAGCTGGAACAACAGAGAAGGAGCCCCAAGATAAAAAAGACTGAAAATCAAGTCCCATAAGGGATGGTTTAGGGAGCCATGCATGTTAATTTGAAGAAGAGAAGATGGAGAGATAGTATAACAACCATCTTTAAGTATCTCAGGGGATATCATGTACAAGATGAAGTGACCTTGATTTCTGTTGCTCCGACTTGAGCCAATGGATTCAAATTTCAAGAAAAAAGATTCTGCCTAAATATTAGGAAGAACCTGCTGATGGTAAGAGCTGTTCAACCGTGGAGTATACCACCTCATGTGGTGGTGGATTCCTCTTATTGAAGGTCTGTAAACAGAGGTTTGGTAGCCATCTTTTGAGAGTGCTTTAGTTGTGGATTCCTGCTCAGGAGGGGATTTGACCGGATATCCCTCTGGAAATCTACAAATTCCCAAAAGCTCTTACCATAAAAGCAACTGAACACATTTCTCACCTATCCCTTGATGCAAGCATGTGACTACAGTACCCCTGTTTTCATCTGGAAATGATCAGAGCACACAATGCTACAGTGTTGAAGGCCAGAGAATGGTCTGATGGCAGATGACACAGTTCTGTTGCTGAAGCTAAAGATATCTGGCTCAGAGCATGCGTTGGATGGGCATCCGTCTGTGAACCATATGCGAGCCACTCAGAGCTCTTGGGAAGAAGAGCAGGTTACAAATGCGATGCATAAATAATTCTCCAAAGTCCTTCTGCCAACAGCAGAAGAGCAACTAAACAGCTCTTTGTATAACAGCACAGGAGGGGGTAAGCAGGATAAACCGTAAGCTCCCCCCAGAAGGTCTTCCTGCTCTATTGCTGATAATGGGCTTAGCTCCTCCTTTTCAGGGACTCTCTTCTTGTAGAAAGGTTAAACAACTCCAGTCAGATTTGCATAATTTAATCCTTCTTCCTATCCCCCCTCCCTTTCCTTGTCTGGATGTGAAAATAGAAAAGGTTGCTTTTTTGGAGGCAGATCAGATGTGTGCTTGTTTCAATATAGCCATTAATCCACTCTTCCCACCCCCCTTTCCAATCACTTTGGTTGCTTTGGGTGACCTCTAAACTATTGACACCTCTATCAACATTTCCATAATGTTTCACTGAAAGGCCATGCCAACTGTGCATTTCTAGGACATAATTGCTCCATTTTTAATACCCACTGGTAGGATAATCTTTGCTCAAGCAATCCTATGTAAGGTTGAGGTGTAATCCATCCTGGTAACATGGAGGGGGGGGATTTCTCCATCACCCATCAAGCTGTCTTCCTGTCTCATTAAATATGCTATTAAGGATGAAAACATGTTTGCCTTTAAAAAAAAAATTGTTTTGCTGGGAGGTTTGGGCAACAGTCTGACAGGTCTTGTAGTGATGACAAAAGAGATCCTCTGTATGGGGCAAATTTTGCCTTTAAGCAAAGCTGTGAGCAAGGGATGTGCCTAGGGGTGGACAAGAATGTTGTTAGATCCAAGAGTCTCCATAATAACAGCATTTTTTTTTAAAAAAAAATTATTTCTTGAGATTCACTGCAAGAAGGAATGCACTTCACCTTGCGAATGCATACTATTGAAAAATAAACACAATAAACACAATAAAAATAAACACAATTACAGTTAGGAATCTTGCACTCTACAAACTTATAGTACGTAAGTCCTACTTTAATAGACATGGTTCTGTCCTATGGAGGATGGAGCAAGTCTGTTTTCTGCTGTTCCAGAGACTAGGACACGGAGCAAAGGTTCCAAACTTCAGGAAACGAGATTCCATTGAAACATTAGGAAGAACATCCTGACAGTAAGAGCAGTTTGAGAGTGGAATATGTTGAGGTGGCCTAGAACTGCATTGGCTGTTTTTGCCACTGTGTCACATTGCTTACTAATATTTAACTTGTGGTCTGCAAAGACCACTAGATCCCCTAGACACCAATTACACAGGCTGCTGGCAAGGCACCATGTGTCACTAATTCTATATTTGTGCATCTGAATTATTCTGTCAAAATATACAGCTACCCCTGCTGAAATTCATTTTCATAGTTTTGGTCTATTTCCTCAGTTTGTCAGCTTAAATCCTGATTTTGACTTCTAAGGCTTCCCTTCCCAGTTTGGTGTTGTCTGATTAAAGGTTAACCATGCCTGCTGTTCCTTAATCCCAGTAATTAATTAAGTCATTGAATAACAGTGGGCCCAGAACCAAACCTTGCATCACCCTACTTGTTAATTCTCTCTAGGATTACGACAAACCATAAATGAGCTTGAGTTTAATCCTTCAACTTTTTCTTAGCGTCTTTCTGCACTATACTGTTGTAGTGCTATTATTCCATTTTTAACATCCTATGGAATCCTGGGGTTTGCAGTCCAGGGAGAGACCCTTAGAATTCTCAGCCAGAGAGCTCTTTGGCCTCACTAGACTATAAACCGCAGAATTCCACAGGATGTTGGAAGTGGAATAATCTACAATATAAAATTCAAAGTTAGTGAGTGAGCTTGTGAGTTTGTCTGTCTGCTTCAGGCAGGCGCAGACCTCATATGATTGACTGTGTCAGGCGAGAAGACCTCATATGATTGGCTGCCTGTGAAGATTCTATGGAATCCTGGGGTTTGCAGTTTAGGGAGAGGTCTTTAGAATACTCAGCTGGAGAGCTCTTGGACCTAGCCGGTTGTTATGGAGATGAGGCCTAGCAGCAAGAAGGAGAAGGGCAGTGGATTCCCTCAGGAAACCAACCTCTGCATGTTAACGACTCTGGATACAAATTGGATTGGGGAATATGGGGAAAAGTTACAGGTACTGGACAACACAATTTGGGGAATTAGGGACAGAGGATATCAAATCTGTGTGTTTCAACCACATCTAATTCCTAAGGTAAGGTAAGGTAATTCCTAAGGTATTTCTAACAAGTGTTACCTGTGAGAAAATAAAATCTCGGGCAATGCTGGGTAAATATGCTAGTAGCATTATAACAGTGTAGTGTGGAAAGATCCTAAGTTAGAGACAGAGGAATAGATATTCTGTATTTTATGACTCCATCCTGATGACTGAAGATGTCCAAATAAGAATGCTATCTGTAAGCATTTGGCTCCTTGGTAAGCAAGAGCAGAGCACTGCACTCCCCTTTATCCTCTCTTAACTCAGTTCCCTTTGCTCCGGGGCAGAGCCCTATGTTCTGGGAGCTAATTTCAGTCAGGAGGAGGTGACTGACAGCATGAAAAATCATTTGGCTTCTTGCTTTTCCCATCTCTAATAGGAGACATGCCCTCCAGCAGCTGGCTTGGCTGTTTGAAGATGCAAATGTCACCCAATCACCATAGAATCAACAAGCCTTTGAATCTAGGCCTAAACCTCTTTGACTTCTGGCACTCTTCTCCTAATTAGTGTACGAAACAGCCATTTGAACAGATCCTCCACGTAATTAATCTGCAATTGTTTTTAATGAACATTCTCCTGATAGTGCATCACACGGTGCCCCTGTTGTCAACCGATCATCTGTCCTTCACTCTGGGAAGTGCATATGGAAGAGCGGTGGGAGCACCAATAGAGGCTGTGAAGGAAATGCAAATAGAGGTTTTGAAAGTTAACCCATAGCCATCAAACAGTGCCTTTAAAGCTTTTGAGGAGACAAGAGCAAGGAGGACAGTCCGGAAACATGAGGGAGAGATTCCGTCTGAAGGGTTTGTGGAACTGAAGAGCAACCTTTGATGATGGCCTTCATCTCCATAACATTTGTTCCAGTCTAATGGTTTGTTAGAGCAAGGATTAACCCCACCAGATGCCAGAGGAGAAAGATTTGGCTGGTCAGTTCAAATCAGTCTATGAAATTCACTGTCACCTTGTCAGCCCTCCTCCTCTGTCCTCCGAATGCTTGTACTCTATTGCAGTCAGCAACAGCTGGAGATACAGCAAGTACCTGGAGGGACAGAGAGGCTGGCTCAAGGCATTTTACTGCCTGGGGTAGAATCGCAAATAGTGCTTCTCTCCCTCAGCAAAGGCATAGACACTGATGACACTGGAGGCAGAAAATTCTACAAGTGCTTCTTCTTGGGAGTAAAAATACAGGGAAAATTCATTAATTGAAAATTTGCTGACTTTTCATGACACTGCAAATCAGAAAAGGCCACACGTGATCTTCTCACGTCCAAACTGATGGCATTATTTTGACACCAGAGGCAGAAAATTCCCCAAATGCTTCTTCTTAGGAGTAAAAACACATTAATTAAAATTCTGTTGACTTTTCATGAGACTGAAAATCATAAGCAGACTCAAGTGACCCTCTCACTTTACCTTAATGGAACTGTGCTCTGTACTGACTTTGAAGAGTTTCTTTTCTTTTCTTTTCTTTTCTTTTCTTTTCTTTTCTTTTCTTTTCTTTTCTTTTCTTGACATGAATATTTCCTTCCTCCTCCTCCTTTTCCTCCTCTTCATCCTTATCATGCAGAATCATCAACTTGTATCACCTGTAGCCTAAAATTGGCACAACAACCTGCACATGGGAGAAACCATGTACCTACAGCAACCTGAAGGGTTGAGGTCAGCCTGCTGAGTTGATGGCATGATTCATACCTGTATTAAATCACTATAATGTCATCAAAGCACTGAACTGTCAGCTTTACCAGAACTCTCAGCTTTACCAGAACTCTTAATCAGGCTTAAATGGTATAAAGTTTGGGGGAGGGCTGGAATTGGAGAAAGAATAAAAAAGAAATAAAAAAATCTGGCCAACTGATTTGTGAGCCAGAGATTCCACTTTCAGTGAAGAAAAATGTTGAGGTATCAATTTATAATTTCTCTTCTCTCTGTGAAGAAAAACCTTCCTGTAACCCTTAGGGGTCTCTGTTAGTTCAAATCCATGGAAGCCCCCTGTGTTTCAACTAAGCAAAAGGATCATCATTTAAAATAATCATTTGTTAAGCGTGTGTAAAAAGTCTCCAGTTCAATCTCTGGTATTAGAATTTAGAAGAATTAGATGACAGATGATGGAAAGATCTCTGAGCTTCCAGAAAGCTGCTGACAGTTTGGAGCCAATGATACTAAACAAACTAGATAAGATAAAATCATGGATCATAAAATAGTAGAGTTGGAACAGACCACAAGGATCATCCAGTCCAACCCCCTACCATGCGAGAATATACAATGAAAGCATTCCTGATGGATGGCCATCCAGCCTCTGTTTAAAAACCTCCAAAGAAGGAGACTCCATCATGCTCCAAAGCAGCATAGTCCACTGTCAAACTGTTCCTACCATCAGGAAGTTCTTCCTAATGTTTGAGTGGAATCTCATATCCTGAAGTTTGAAGCCATTGCTCCAAGTTCTAGTTTTCGCAGCAGCAGAAAACAAGCTTGGCACACCTTCTGTCATGAACTGAATTCACACACACAAATAGAACAGTGCTTAAACACTATTTATTAGGAGTGTGATACATCGTACAGGACTTCAGTGAGTGAACTGGAGGCAATTAGCAAGATTCAAAACATAAAAGACAAAGAGTACATGTTCCCACCTGCAAGAGACCGTGAAGTCTTGGTGTAGCCTGGCTATGCTTATCAGTGCATTCCTAGCTTTTGTTTATCTAATGGTATCTGGTTCTCATACCTTGTTACAAGCAAGCAGCTACTTAACTCCTACTACATATCCCATTACTAAAATATAGAGGGCTACCCGACACCTTCCACATGACATCTCTTCAAATATTTAACATGACTACGGCCCTTTTTGCATCTTACCTCATCGCGGCAGCAGGGAGTGGCGCTTGCGCTAGAAGCCACTCCTGCGAGCTGCTCACGGCAGCCCTTTTTGCCTCCCCCATCGCCTTCTTTCTCACGCGACTGTCACACGAGCACCCCGCCCCTTTCTTCCGCAGCACAGTCTGGGAGTTGTAGGCTGCGCGGAAGGAAGGAAGCGCGACCGGGCCGCCTTGCAGACACACCGCACAGAGGCAAGCGTGCGAGGGTGCCGCGAGCATTGTGCGAGCGCAGGGCATTTTTGGCTTAAAGCCAAAAATCAAAAAATGCACACGCACCCCACTTTAGCCTCATGAGTGTTGCACGAGGGGGAGTGCATCATACGGAGCACCACTCCCACTCACGTGACGCTCAAGGGTCGCTCACGCAAAAAAAAAAGCATGCGAAAAAGGTCTACATCATGTCAAGTTTTAGATAGTTCCTGTGACAGAACCTCTATCCAGGCTGCCCCCTGCCCAGTTCCAACCCTTGGGCTCCTGTCACTCACTTGGCCCCTTTACCCTCAGGATCTCTTCCTGGATCTGGTGCTAGGACCTCAAGGACAAGTGGCTGTGTTGATCAGTGGGTTCAGTATGGCAGGCAGTGATCAGTTCTTCCTTTCAGTGCTTCAGTGAAAGCAGTCCAATACATCTGAACACAACAAAAACGGTAAAGGTTTGTTATAATGCATGTAAGTTAAACATGAGCTGCCTGAACTCTTTCCACATTCTCACGCCTCAAAACACTATCCAGATCTTCTCCATTTCCCTTCTGCTAACCAGCCCTCACATTCAATCCTTGCTCGGCCATGGAAATCCACTGAGTGACCTTCGGCAAGCCACGTTCTCTAAGCCTTAGAGGAAGGCAAAGGCAAATCCCTTCTGAACAAATCTTGCCAAGAAAATCCCATGGTAAGAGTTGCCCTAGGGTAATCATAACTCAGAAATGACTTGAAGGCATGCTAGGAGCATTTCTGGTCCTACACTACACTGTCATAGTGCTATTATACCACTTTCAACATGTTATGGAATCCTGGGGTTTGCAACTTAGGGAGGGGCATTTAGAATTCTCAGCCAGAGAGCTCTTTGGCCTCAATAAACTACAAACTCCAGAATTCCACAACATGTTGTAAGTAAAATAATAGCGCTACAACAGTGTAGGGCGGAAATTGCAACTCAGCAACTCAACTTCATTCTGCTCCTAGTGCTCTCTATTATAGACAGACTTCTGGGTTATATCCTTGCCCCCCTATAGGGCCACTTCACAGCATTCTGAAGTCTGTGATTGGTTGGCTCTAAGCAGCCTTGCCCAGCTTCTTACTTCGCAGCTTCCTATGGTACTAACACCATCCTGATGCTAATTTTTATCACAGCATTGAAAAAAGATTTTAAACCCCAAATTCCACAGCCAGCATGGCCACCGGCTGAAATTATCCACACTCTGATTTTTATGAGGCACAACCAAAATCATGTTAAACTCTGGGTCATTTTTCTAGTAGCAGTAACAGTATACAAGAAGATTGATTTATTTAGTCCATTGGCAATATGGCATTTATGGAAAAGACCCTAGGCAAAAGAACAGGGAAGTTCCAGGATGGTGTGATTTAGTTGAAACCTAGTAATGTTAGTCATGACAGCAGTGGTGCTCAAATTTATATACTAAATGGTTTACTAACATCTTTGGGCTTGCTTGCAAAACTACATTTAAAAATATTTGAGCTTTCTCGGTAGTGTTAACATTTCATCTTTCCACATCTATTGAAAGGAACAAATGATCATAAGAGACCATATCAGGTGGATGAACTTGCCTTTAGCCTCTTGATAAAATTCACAATAAAACTGTGTATGTGTCAGCAGTTCACTACCCTCACAACCAAAAAAGAAGAGCGTTAAGGCAACATAGATTTCTTCATACTGTTCTTCCAGCATCCAGGAATGTTTTTGTTGTTGATGATGATGTTGTGTACCGTCAAGTCATTTCTGATGTATGATGACCCTAAGACAAACCTCTCGTGGGGTTTTCTGGGGCTGAGAGTGGATGATGTGCCCAAGGTTACACAATGGGTTTCCACAGCCGAGCAAAGAATGGAACTCTGATCTCTAGTGTTGTAGTCCAGTGCTCAAACCACTACGACCCGCTGGCTCTCTAAGCCAAGACTATAGCACATTAAAACTTGAAGAGTTCTTCTCTCTCTTTTATTTTAACATGAATATTTCCTCCTCCTCCTCCTCCTCATTTCCATCCTAATGATGCTGACTGTCAGGTTGGCTGAGCTATTCCTGCCATGTTTTTAGATAGTTAACTCTGGCCCTTTCTGCAGCTTACCAGATTCTGGCAGTGTGCTGCAGAGATCTCGGTTAGAGCCCCTCCTGGGAGGGAAGCACAACAGGAATGCTTCCCTCTGCAGCAGCTGCCTCCATGAATGGAGGAAGTGTGATAGTGCCACCTCTTACTTCTGCAGAGCAGCCCAGTACTGTCCCAGGCTGCGCTAGGGCAGGAAGCATAACCATTGCACTTTCAGGACCTCTGCACAGCAGGTAAGTACAGGCGGGTGGCAGAAGAGCTGTGCGATTGCCGGTCATTGATGGGGAAAACCTGTCAATGATTTTCTGCATGACTGCACTGTCTGGGAACAAGAGAAGGACGGGACCAGGATGACAGGTTGTAGAATCATCATCTGGGTCCTGTCCTTCTCCTGTCTCCAATGCAGGACAACAATGTCCTGTGGAAAAGGCCTTAGTTTCAGTGCTTGTGTGCGCTGCTATGTAGATGGGGATGATGGGATCCATTGATGGCTAGGTTTGCTGGGAACATGGACATGTTGTTATAATGACTTGTGATAAAAGAGTAAACAGGCATGGCTGCAAGGCTGGACTGTTGGCAAGCTGAGCGAGATGGGAACAGAAAGCCTGGGAAATGTGTTGTTTGGGTAAACCATAAAATGAGATGTTAGCATGTGCTAATTTTGAGATGTAATGGCTTATATAGCACTGCAAATCCAATTTTCCTTTAGTCTTGGCAACCCCAAGATGTGCTGTTGTTTCTTTGATGCTCCTGAATAAAGCTTTTGAAATGTCTAAGTTCAGTTCCTTGAGCTCAGAGCTATTCATCATACAGACTCATCAATTGGCATCTCCTGCTGCCTAAAATGTGGCACAACAGTGTGAAGAAAGGAGAGCTTTACATGAGGTGTAAAGGTTACATGATAATTTGAGGCAGTTAAATTCTGTAGGGAACTACTCTGAATGGCTTTTATAAGCTGTAGTCCATCTCAAAGGTTCATTTGATTTAACCTTCACCAATAGTCAAATTGATCCTGGAGGTTACTCCCCAGACTGAACCACTAAAGGACTGACAACATTCTTCAACGCTGTGGAGATGTTTTCTTTCCTTTTTCCATATCCCTCATTCATTGTTCTGTATCAGCAAGGTGCCAGCTGAGCCGCAGGCTCCACACATACAGAGTCAATCCTTCCAGCTCTAATCCTCCATGGGTGCTGGTGAGTGCAATGAAATTATGACTGGACTTGGCACTGTGTGGAATTTTTTTTTTCTTCATTTTGCTCAAGGAAATGGCTCACGAGGCAGAAATTCAATCAGAGTGAAGATGGACAAGGCGGCCAACACATGGTCCTCATCCAGCAAGCTTTATTCACAGCTTTTCTCTCAGCAAAGGCCATAGATGGACACAGATGTTGAATCTGCCACCAGCAAGCCTATTCAGATGAAAGGTCAACCTACTAATGGCTGCTCTTCAACAGGGACAAATTGCTTCATGGCAAGCAGACTAGAGAGGGAGGGAGCGAGGGAGGGAGAAAGAAAGAAAGAGAAAAAGGGAAGAAATCACTGCAAATAAGCTCCAGGCTCTGAGCTCTCCCTGTCTCCTGTTCTGCCTTGGCAAGTTACTCCGACTCTTCTCAAAGCTGGGCAGTTCCCTGGGAGTTCTGAGCACAGAGGCATCAGGCCGAATTAACACAGCACAGTGCCATCTTGGCATGAAAGGATGAAAGAGGTGACAGACTGCTACCCTTGCCTGAATATATTTATCAGAGTACTAATGAGAAGGCCTATTGCCAGATTCAGACAGAATGGCCTGCAGACATCCTGGAACGTCAACCTGCCTTATGTATGTTTCAGGGGACCATCCCACACAGTGTTTTCAAAGGATACAGGACTATTCCTTTGGCTGATTAGTTTTATTTGTCGATGGCACAATGTCCACTATGAAACACAATAGAAATCCAATATCTCTGCTAAAACAAAGACAACCAAAACTCATAAAAGGTGGAACCAAGAATCACACTGAAAGGCAGAGAACAAAAGAATAAGACCACATGTTAATATTGGTAGTAGGAATGGGAAGAATACTTGAAAATATTTGAGTCTGGGGGGAAAAGAAGTGTTTCTCAAATGTTGGGAAACCCTGATGAGGACAAACATGGAACTTTATAGCTTGGGATTTATTCTACATGAAATTTTCATATGCTATTTTTTGTATAGAAAACAAGATTTTTCTGCACAGATGTCATTGCCTGTGCAGAAAATGCTGTTTTCTGACCAAATGTACCACGTGCAAATTTGGTGCAAAACAAATCCTGAACTGCACAGTTCTCAAAGACTTTCTCACAGTGAGAGGAAAATTGCTAAGCCTACTCATTGCTGCCTTCAAGAATGAAGCTAGAGAAGAATTACATTTCTTACTGACAGTATATCACTACAGGGCTACTGTGAGAATGGGAGCTAAAAAAAATGGTCCCCTTTGCAAACTGCAGTTGATGTCTTCAGAGATTTGCAGTGGATCTTTTGGGGAACTATTGTACAGGTGGCAATTTGGAATTATTGCTACAGGTTGCTCCGAGGTCTCTGCATGAACATGAGAACTGTAAAAAAAACCAAAAAAACAGAAATGTTCTTGTCATCAAGGAGACTGTATATTTCAACATGCTGAGACACCCCATCAAAAAGATGGTTGTCAAATGAGTTTGTTTGTTGCATTTTGGGATTTCTTTTTCAAAGGTTTTATTTGCCCCCTCCAAGACATTGGCTTTTCTTGTCTGCAAATACATTTGCTGAGATCCCGCATTGCTGTTATAGTTTTAACCCCTTCCTTCACTGCCTGGCACTTCCCTGAATGAAGGGAAGGAGGTCAGGGTGCCAGAGATCAGGGTGTCAGGAAATGAAAATCACAGGTGCTCCCAGTCATTGGATCTCTTGAAAACAGGCAGCTGGAGCGACCCCTTTGGGTCTTGCCACAACTGGTGGCACAGTGGTTAAATGCTAGTACTTGCAGCTACAAGGTTGTGAGTTTGATCCCGCCAGGCTCCAGGATGACTCAGCCTTCCATCCTTCTGCAGGTCAGTAAAATGAGTCCCCAGCTTGTTAGGGCAATTAGCTAAAATACATTGTAAACCGCTTAGAAAGCACTTAGCTCATAAGCAGTATAGAAATACACATGCTATTGCTATGCTATTGCTACTTGCCACAAGGCATCCTGCAACCAGAGGTGTACTGCAGACATCATTTCTAAGTGCCTTTAGACGGCACTTAGAAGCCTTAGATGGAAAATTTGGGGAGTCATTTTCAGTTATTTATGACTGCAATTGTGAATCTCTAGCAATTATGATGTCCTAAATCCAGCTTGTGATATAGTGATTGGATGCCAGCCACTCAATTTTGTGTACCTTTTTGCACAAAACAATGTATTTTGTAGAAAATGCTTTGTTTTGCAGAGAAAAGAGGGTATTTTCCACAAAATGCTTTGTTTTGGTGCAAAACTGACATTTTCTCCAAAAAGTCCTTAAAAGCAATAAATAAATAAATAAATAAATAAATAAATCACGGAAAACAAACAAATAAATAAATAAATAGTTTAAAAATCCTACTTTGAAAAATGCGTAAAAATTTTTGTGAATGTTTTCCCAGCAAAGAGAAAACTTTTGAAATTCTTGGGTTCTGAATGAAAGAATAAAAGAAGCAGATTTACATTCCCAAACAATGCACAAATGGAACCAGCAGCATGGAGTACAGAGGCAAATGCTGTAGTTAGACAGGTAATTGGGAGACCAACTTCAGTATCCTGAGCTTCCCTGACAGCTTTGAAGGAGAAGAGCCACTCCTGCGATCACCTTCATCGGCCCTTTCTGCACGTGGTTATTAAGGTGGGCCAATGTGTCTTGCCACAGAGGTCTTCTGCACCTTGGAACGGACTAGGTTTGGTTTATTTACCTTCATTCCAAACGTAATTCTGACTAAATGCACCCCCATGTGGTGGCAAAGCATGCTATTTGAAGACTGGAAGAAATCGGTTTTCCAGTTTTCCAGATTGATCCAATTTGTACTTTCACAGTGGTGCAGACATGTACATTCACACCAATGTGAATTGGTGGTCAGGGGAGGGCTCATGGGAGGGGTAGGGAGTAATATGGACTTTCGCATGCACGCAACGACGTACTAAACCATGCAAAAAAAAAAAAGGGCCAATCACAGCCGATGAGGCAGGGTGAGGAGAGTAGCAGGAGTGGCCACGGCAGAGGCAGTGTGGATTCATGAACTCGCACTCCTCTGAATCTGAATGGAACATATGCAGTAGCTGTGCAGAAGGAAATGAGGGAAAGTCTGCTTTGTTTCGAGCCCAGAAAATCCAGTAAGAAACGGCACAAACCGTTTCACCAGCCTCATGCAGAAAGGGCTTTTGTAAACTCCATCTAACCTCCTTTCCTTTCCTTTCCTTACTCTCCATGATTCTATGAGAATACACTGTCTCATGTATGGAATGAATAAGTACTAAGTTTGCCAAGAAATAGCAAGTGTTGTAGGCTACAGTCAGAGGAAGGTAATGGAAAGTCCCCTTCTGAAAATTCATTGCCTAAGAAAATCCTACAAAATTCATGGAGTCACCATAAGCCAACAGGTGACTCGAAGGCACACATTACTGTTACTAAGCTGAAAGTGCGACTGAAAGTGAGATTTTTTTTGGTTTTGATTTTTGATAGGAAAATTGTGAGAGGTTCAAAACAATAGCACCACTGATAATCCAACCATGTCCATTTCCTCTCCCCAATGGAACACGCTATTCTATTGTTGCTTTCCACAGTGAGCTTAGGTTTGCTGTTGGCCACAATTGAACTCCTGATACTTCCTTTGAAAGTATTAGAGAGAGAGGCTTAGGGATCTGGGTATGTTTAGCCTGAAGAAGAGAAGAGGCAACACGTTTAAATATTTGAAGGCATGTCATATGGAGAATGGAGCAAACCTGTTTTCTGCTCCTCCAGAGACTAGGTCACGGAGTGGTGGCTTCAAACTTCCGGGAAAGAGGTTTCATCTAAACATTAGGAAGAACTTCCTGGTGGTAAAAGGAGTTCAACAGTGGAATATGCTGCCTTGGAGTGTGGTGGAGTCTCCCTCTTTGGAGGTTTTTAAAGAGAGGCTGGATGGTCACCTGTCAGGAATGTTTTGTTGTGTACTCTTGCATGGCAGAGGGTTAGTCTTGATCGCCCTGATAGTCTCTTCCAGTTCTATGACTCTATGATTCTATATACCCAACATTTTTCAGCACTGTTGTGTCATAGGAAACAAATGCAAAACCTTGCTATAAGACATTACATGCTTCTCAAACTGGCATGTGTTTGCGTTTTTCACTTTATTTAAATAGACCATCCCTTTCCGAAGGCTATGATCCATTTGCAGCAAAATATTGCTATCAGCTGTGTTGTTCTTAGTCTTATGCATGCATGGAAAAGTAGCTTCTTTTAGGGTTTTTTTTTTTTTTTTTTTGAGTGTGGCAAGACTCAGTTGGATCCAAAAAATATGAATCCTAAATTTGCTGAGCAAGGTCTTATGACTCCCTCATTTTATTTCAGAAAGAGTTGTCTCTTTTCTCCAAACACTCCGTAAGAGTGAATTTTATCGCCTTTCCATAGTGCACATTTCAGATGCAAATGGATCAATATAGAAAATGAAAATGCATGAAGAAAGATCTCATGTGGTTTTATTACCTTTTGATAATTTTTCCAGAGAGAATACTGTAGTGATTGACAATTGCCTTCAGCTGACAAAGTACACGGTTAGAAACTTGATGATCAGCTAATTTTTCCCTGCCCACTCCTGCAAGAGGCATCTGCTTCTATGCCAATAAATAACCAACCAATGTGTCAGTATGTTGCTGTCGCTCAAGTGCTGCACTAGAACTCTGAGAAACCAGGGCTCAAATCCCCATTCAGCCTCTGAAATTGACTCGGTGAACATGGCCAAGTCACACTCTCTCAACCAAACAGAAAGGTAATGATGTGGGTCTTTTTAAAGGTTTATATAGTCTTTTAATGCATTTTTATATTTTTAATGTATGTTTCAACTTTAGAAATTGTTTAATTGCTTTTTGAATCTTATATTTATACTTTTATGAATGTATTGCATTTTTTAAAACTTGCATTGTTTTAAATATGATGTTAGCTGTCTTGAGTCCCATTATCTGGAGAAAGGTAGGATATAAATAATATAAAATAAATGAAACAAAAAAAAAAAATCTCATCTGAGAAACCCCTGCGATAGGTTACCACAAACCAAGAGGCTTCTCTTCAGATATGATGTGCCTTGCATTTGAGCAAGCCATGCAGTGGTAGCTATTTGGAAATATTGTTTTCTTTGCAGAAAATGCCTGTCACCTGCACAGGAAATTCTTTTTTCTGCACAAAAATGCCACATGTGATTTTTGTGCAGCGTGAGTCCTGAACTGCAAATAGTCTTCAAAGCTGTACTTAAAAAAAAAAAAATATTAAAAGAAAACAGAAAGAGAAAAAATATGTAACATAGAAAAGTAAAAAATAACACAAGTAACACAAGTTTTCACATAACGTATGACATATGTCCACATAATACGCAATGAATTTGCAATAATGTAACACTTCTTATAACAGTTAGAGAAGTAACTAAACTAATATTCCCTAGGCAGCTTATTAACCCACCTAATTATACAAATATATTTTAAAGACCAATTGAACCTGGGAATCTATACAAGACAACAGACAATTAGCAATTAACATTAAAAGGACCTCCCCCTGTCTGCTGACAAAACAGCTCGTTTTTAACAATCTTGTCAAACCACCTTCCAAACAGAAAATGTATTTCTTTAGAATTCTCAAAATCTCAAGTAAATAGAAAGAAAAGCTTTTTCTAAATTCAAGCTAACAAAACACGCTAAAAATATCACATGTGATTCTCATAACTGCCTAAATATACCACTTCTACAATAGGATCACACACAAATCATTAAATGATACTCGCTTTACAGTCAATATATACACAATTAATAATGTATGTACAGAAAAGTTTCTTTGGTCACATCATCGCCAGATAAATCATTATCGTGGATTTCTAGTACAGCTAACCTTACCGACTCCCTAACTCTAGATTCCCTGCTTATGGACTCTAATGAACCTAATATTCAGTCTGCTCTCCCTCTTAAGTCATAATCGGGTGTTGAAACTGCTCCCACATTTGCAAACAGGGGAGCAATTTGGGTGTGTGGATGCATCTCCCTGCTACTGCATCCCTGATGAAAGGGGCACAGCAACAGGCATGAGTGAACATCCAAACTATGACTCTGGAGACAGACTCAGGGTTTGAATCCCCATTCAGCCATGGAAGCCCACTGGGTACCTCATACAAATCACATTCTCTCAGCCAAAGGCAAAAGCAATAAATTTCATGATACGTTCTCCTTAGGGTCACTATAAGTCAGTTTTCAAAGGGGAAAGACATGATAGCTAGAAAGAACCTTTCCTTGTCAGTGGCACTTTGCTGTTGTGTGCTGTCAAGTTATTACTATGGTTCAGACATACCCGGTGATAGCACTAGATATCTCTTGATATCAAACTTATTTGGCTTTCACTTGACCTTTCTCTGCCACCCTGTTCCACGTGTTTGCGAGGCCACCAGACAAGCACGTAAACAGGCGCAGCCGGTTAATGGTTGGACGTTTCAATCCCCACTTAGGCAGGCAGATTAACGCCCCACCGTTGCTTCAGGGACCTCTCTGCAGACACACCTTGCTTAAGCGCAACTTTATACAAAGACGCTCGGCCTTGAGCC
Source organism: Ctenosaura bakeri (assembly GCA_948474755.1). NCBI lineage: Eukaryota > Metazoa > Chordata > Lepidosauria > Squamata > Iguanidae > Ctenosaura > Ctenosaura bakeri. The sequence continues at coordinate 711,908 of CAOLHI010000388.1, forward strand.
GGCACCCTTACAATGCCAAGTTATTTGCATACTGGCTACACTATTGTTAAATCTGCACTAAGCTGTAAAACTTGACCTTTCCCAAAGCTTTGTCCTGCTCCAAACTCGCATTGTTCTCACCGAGTATGGCATGGCCTGTAGGCACAATCCACCCTATAAAAACTCCCCGATTCCGAGCACACCTCGGATTGCTCTGGACTTCCATGCCACCTTGCTGTCGTTCGGACTGACGAGCTCCCCTCAGCGAACCGCGCTGAGCTTTCTTCCCCCGCAATCCTCCACTTCTCTCCAGGACTATGAGATAAAGTGTTGTATCACCCATTTCCCCCAAAAACTCCCACTTCTAATTTCCAGTTAGCTGTGTGCTTGTGCTGTCTTTTCTGTTGTTTGTCCTTTAATAAAGCTATCGCTTTCACTATTTTAAACTTGCCTGACTGCTCTTCTGACCTGACCCCATAGACATTGGGTGGCAAGATCCCTGCTAAGTTACCTTGCCTCTCTCTAGCTTAAGAGAGTGCTCAAGTTAATTTCCCCATCTCGTGTTTTTGCTTGGTTATTTGGGCGTCCCTCTTGGGACCCCCAGAGAACAGGGTAACAAAGTCACTTTTGAAGTGAACCTGTTGGGGGGGGGAGGTTGCCAAGATTTTTCAGAGGGGGCTTGCCTTTGCCTTCATGTGAGGCTGAGAGAATGTGACTAGCCCAAGGTCGCACAGTATCTGAGCAGGGATTTGAATCCTAGTCTCCAGAAACCATAAATAAATAAATATTTGAATATTTAAATAACTATTTGAATATTTCAATCTGAATTTAAACATTTAAATCTTGAGTTACATCCTGGGGGTCCTTTGCAGAAAGTTATATTTGCAGGAGGTCCTGGTAAAGAAAAAGTTAAGAACCACTGCCATAAAAGAACTGGGTATGGAAGGATTCAGGGGAAGCTCCCTCCATGACCTACATTACAATTTGTGGAAGAAATAAAATTGGAAGAGACGGGGGGGGGAATGCCCACTCCCCCTACCAACTGTAGCTCTCATTGCCCAGAAAGTTTCCTGTGTACCTTGTATTCCAAAAAGAAATCTCATGATGATAGGGAGTTCCCAGTCATCACAAGACTGGCAATATAATAAGACCTGGGATTTATCAGGATTACTGTTATATCATGCTATCTGGTTCCAGGAAGGATTATTTTCATGCTGTCTAGAATGGCTGAGGATGAGCCCAGTTTTCATCTTCTTTGGTGTCTCACCTTAGGGACGTGTACATAATTCATATTCAGCATGCAATTGGCACAACTTTAGAAGGTGCAACAGAGAATGCATGGAATTTGGCCCAGAGAGGATGAAGTTAAGACATCTGTCTCAATGCGCTCAGCACAGGTGGTCTTCTTAGGCTGAGGGTATGTAACTGGTGATATATAGACCATTTCCACACTATACAGTTATAGTACTATTATTCTACCTTCAATATCCTGTGGAATTCTGGGGTTTGTAGTTTACTGAGGCCAAAGAGCTCTCTGGCTGAGAATTCTAAACTGCAAACCCCAGGATTCCATAGGATATGAAAAGTGGAATAATAGCACTAATGGCCATAGAAAAGAGAAAGACCACACAGCAGATTTTGTGCAACTGCTGCAGATGGGACTTGCTTTAGCATGGCCATATGTCTTGTCAGAAGAATGAACAGAGAGTCCAAAGGCAATTGACCAGCCTGACCAATACTTTTGACAGTAAAAGAGAGCAGGAAGAGGCCTCTTTAATTTCCCACAGTCACTACATTAAAGCTGCACTATTTAATGTACATGTTAAATAAACCAGATTGGGGTCTACTTCTTTCTTTTTCAGAGTATCCACAGAGACAATTGGATACTTATCTCAAGATACTCAAAAGATGGTTGCTTTATTAGTTAAAACAACAACAACAACTGTCCAACACATTTTTGTTACCAGGCCGTACACCTCCATGCTCTGATATGGTCTAATTGGCAAAAATACTAATTGGCAGATGTGTTGGCATAAAATATAAATTACACTTACTGCTGGCAAGGCCATGTGGAAAGGGACACTGGCTGGGAATAGGTCAGAGATGACCCCAGCATGGCCAGGCCAAAAGTTCGCTGAAATTAGCCAAGAAAGCCTGACTTAATGACTCTGAGGTAATCCTATCAACTGCCAACATCAGAACACAATAAGGTCCCCAGGCTCCCTGCTGTGTGCATATCCTACTGCAGATAGCCCAGAAACCCCCTCTCAACCAAGACATTGAAACCAGTCAGCCCATTCCAGACCCCATTGTCTGTGTTGCAACTCCCATTGTTCACTAGGCTGGGAGAGCAATCAACTCACACCCCTTCAGAATGAAAAAGAGAGTATATAAAGCCTTGCTTTTGAGAAGTCTGTTGCAGTCAAATGAAATGAAAGACTCCGCTATGTTGCTCTGAATCCTGATCTGTCTGCCCTTAGACAGAAGTCTAGGGCCATTTCTGCATTACACTGTTATAGGACTATTATTCCACCTTCAACATCCTATGGAATCCTGGTTTGCAGTTTTAGGGAGGGACATTTATAATTCTCAGCCAGAGAGCTCTTTGGCCTCAATAAACTACAAACCCCAGAATTCCACAGGATGTTGAAAGTGGAATAACAGCATGATAACAGTATGGTGCGGAAATGGCCTAAGTCACATTTCAAGCTCTTCACTACTCTTCTGGAATGGTAACTATATAACCTCAAAAATCCTCAGCCTCTCTATCCATAATTTTTTTCCTCCCTTTCTCCTTCAGTTAGCTCCTGGGTGAATGCTTAACAGTATATATCTTGTGTGCATGCATGAGTGAATTCCCCCAGTAAAAACACATTTTTACCTTACTTTTTAATCTTTGGCTGGTTTTTGCTTGGTCTGACCCCGTAAAAATTGAGTTGAAGGTCTCGCTGGGTTACCCTGCCCCTCGTTCTGTCAAGCTAGTGCTCTGCTAATTTCTGCCAGTCTTTGCATATTTGGAGTGAATCAAGGTGTCCCCCAGGGGACCCCCAGAAGTCAGGGTAACATTTTGGGCTGAGTGTAATGTTAAGGCCTTCTTCAGAAGTTACCGAGGCTGTTTCCACACTACTCTTTTATGGTGCTATTATTCCACTTTCAATATCCTGTCGAATTCTGGAGTTTGTAGTTTACTAATGCCCAAGAGCTCTCTGGGTGAGAATTCTAAATGCCCCTCCCTGAACTGCAAGTCCTAGGGTCCCATAGGATATTGGAACTGGAATAATAGCTCTATAACAGTGTAGGGTAGAAATGGCCTGAGAATCAAAGTTCAGGAACTCTCAAATCAATTACTGGACATTTACTAATAAATTTTTATTTTTATTTATTTATTTGTATCCCGCCTCTCCATATGGATCGAGGCAGCGAACAACTTACAAATAGCATGTATTTCGAAACATTTTTCTATACATGCCCCCAACAAGCTGGGTACTCATTTTACCGACCTGCGAAAGGATGGAAGGCTGAGTCAACCTTGGAGCCCCCCACAGGATCGAACTCACAACCTTGTGGTTTGTGGCTTGCAGTACTGGCATTTAACCACTGCGCCACCAGGGCTCCATAAAACAACCAAAAATAAAACAACCATTTTCTGAGCATCCTGAGAAAAGTCTTGAGTTTCTTCTGTAGATTCCGTCGGATGCTCCCCAGTTCTTGTTTCTTAGATTGCCAATGTAAACGATTATTTCAATTTCTCATAAGAACTTGCATGATTGGAGTCTTGCCAGAAGGAGAAGAAGAAGAAAAAAAGAGGAGGAGGAAGGGGGAGGAGGAGGGGGGAGGAGAATAGAATACAGAAGCCTGCTCATACACCAGTTTAGAACTGGAATGGAAAAGGGGAAGCTTGGAAGAGAGATGGTGGAGCACCCCATGGGATTTATAGAGAAGTCCGCTCAATCTGCGGACTTTCCTGTTTGCTTTCAAATTACGCTGCGGTGTTCCACATGGGTGTGCTTTGCTTCACAACAATCCCTTGGGGGGTCATTGTGCAGGTAGTCACAGATGGTGAAAGGAGATGTGTCAGAATGGATCATTGAAGAACAGGGCAATTTGCACAGAGCAATTCAGTGTACAGGAATGTTAAATAGAGACATTACAGCAAATTGACAGAGAATGAGGAAACTTCTGAAATTAAAAAAATCTTGAGACAGAAGAGGAATTTCATTCATAATTAAGAAAGAACAAAGCTCATGTGACTTGCCATCCAGCTGAAGAACCAATTGCAAGCAATCTGTCCTTTAGAGTCTGGGAGAAACAATACAGTTCCTCCATTATTAGAAAATATGGAGCATCTTTCTCCCTGGCCCTTTCTGCATCCTACCTCTTCTCGGCACTTGGGTGCGGTGCTCACACGAGCAGCATTTTGTGAGAGGCCCTGGTGTCCAGGTTTCTTCAGCTCCACATGAGCTTCCTGCTTGCACGAGAGCCCCACCTCTTCCTTTTGCAGTGCAGCCCGGGACTGGAAGCATGACTGGCCCGGCTCCCGAGGCTCTGCATGCCAGATAGGTGTGCGCGAGGCCCAGGAGCAATGTGCGATCATGCAGCATTTTCGGCTTAAAGCTGAAAAGGCAAAGATGTGCGATCGTTGCCTGCTGGCCCCTGGAGCCTTGCGTGATTGAGAGGGTATCATGCAGATCGCTCCTCGCAATCGTACGAGGCTCCAGGCCCTCTTTCGCATGGCAGGGCCCCTCCTGAAGCTGCAAACTCCAGGATTCCATAGGATGTTGAAAGTGGAATAATAGCACTAGAACAGTCTAGTGCGGAAATGGCCTAGATGTTTCTCCAAATGCCTCGCATTCTCTGTCAACCAAAGAATGACCATTCAAGATGACTATCCCAGCAAAATCATGAATCTTGGAGAGGGAGGGGCCTTTGGTTGTTGTAGAATGGAATGCCACCTTCTACAACAATCACAAAAAGAAATACACAGGAACAAGGGGGAACTTACATTTGCATATGAAGAGCCAGCTTGGTGTAATGGTTTAAGCATTGGATTACAACCCTGGAGATCAGGGTTCAGTTTTCCACTCAGTCCACTGGATGACCTTGGGTGCATCACACACTCTCAGCCCCAGAAAACTCCATTATAGATTCGACTTAGGGTCACCATAAGTTAGAAACAATTTGAAGACACACAACATTATGCCACTAACAGCCAACAAATTATGTGACAGTTGTACATCAATGAGTTGCAACACTGCCCAGTTGGATTGTGTACACACAAATGTGAAATGCATGCTTACAATGCACAAACACATCTGCATGTGCAATGCACCATGCGTGATGTACATCTGCCTGTGCAATGCATAGTGGCATACACAATAACGCTGTACGCAGAGTTCTGCCTTCAACTGAATATAGGGTTTCTCGTTGGGCAAAAATGTTCAACCACTTCTGTAAGGAACTTTTACATGTGTAAGTCGCAGTCAGGATGCTAGTCATAGTGTAGTAGAAATACTGAAGCATATTTATTCAAATGTTATTTTGTCCAACTAAATTCTAACAACTGTTTTGTGATGTTTGAAATATCCTCAGATGTGTATAGGTGTGTACATGTGCGTGCCTGTGTATGTGTTGTGTGTCTCTGAATCATTTCCAACTAACCGCAACCCTAAGGTGAAGCTATCATGGGCTTTTCTTGGCAAGATTTGTTCAGAGGAGGTTTACCATTGCTATCCTCTGAGACTGAGAGAGTGTGACACTATACTACACTCTCCCTTATCTCATCTCATGAGCCTCAGATTTGGCTCATGAGTAAATCCATCTTTTCTCCTGAACTTGCTCCTGGATTTCTTCTTTTCCAATGAAAGACAGGGAATGTATCTGTGTGTTTTAATATAAACATAAATATAGGTACAGCTTTGAATTCTATACTGTACAGGAGGAAGGGGATCAACAGGAAGTGTCACAAATCCCATCGCAAGAGTCTGCCACATACATCCTGAAGCAGATGTTCTGTATTACATACCCAGCATCTCATCATAAAAAGGTATGTTCATTAAATCACAGCACCGCTGCACTGCTTTATCTTTTTATTGTACTCTTTCACGCAGCAGAGACCAGAGCCACGCACAATAAATTCAGACCACAGAACTGTAATCCAGGTTTGGGGTGATATTTCAGAGAATATAGCTTTCCTGGAAGAAAGAAGAAAGAAAAACAAAAAAGCAAGGCTATTCAGAATGAACAGCGAGATTTGACATTTGCAGGAATTCTTTGATGCTGGATGGGTTTCCCTTTAGTATCAGTGGCCACATCCATCATTTTAAATATCATGGTCCTGTTCGTATCAAAATAGAATGACCATTGATTCTTATAAATTAGTACTGGCTAGGAATATAAATGCTTGACTGTTTTGTCTATGCATGTAAGGATGCATAATTACAAGAGTTTTCTCCCTGGTGCAGGAGAAAGTGACTATTCCTCCACAATATTCTCTCTATTCGAACATCCTGAAGTGTGGTGGAAAAACATCTTCTGAAATGGTTTTTCTGTACAGAAAGCTACATTTTGTACAAGAAAGTTTTTTTCTGTGCAAAATACCATGACTGGCAACCTGTTCAGGAGTTACAAGACTGTGACCCTAACTTACAATATTGTAACTAATGTGGATTCACATTTACGGTTGATATCTACTGATCATGACCACAAAATCCAATTCTTTCAGACTAGCAGAGCCCTAGCTGAAGAGTTTCTGAGTTAAAGTAGCTCAAGGTGCTAGGAAATGGCATCTGCAGTATTCTCCCAGTCACAACAAGATAAGCATTTGTAAAAGGACCATCAAGGGTCTCTCCACCTGTCTGTTCTTGACATGCCCCATAACCAGGAGAGTATTGCGGGTATCAGTTCTCAGTGCCTTAGAAGCCCTTCATTGGGGAACAACCAGACTGAAAAGATAGATTTGGGGGGTCTGCAGTTGTGGTTATTGCATGCCTTCTAGTTGTTTCCTACCTACCGCAACCCTAAAGTGAACCTATCATAGAGTTATCTAGGCCAGATTTGCTCAGAAAGGGGATTGCCTTCCTCTGAGGCTGAGGGAGTAGGACTTGCCCAAGGTCATCCACTGGGTTTCCATGGCTGAGTGTGGATTCAAAACTCTGGTATCCAGAGAGGAGAGTCCAGCATTTGAACCACTACCCCACACTGGCTTTCTTGGGGTGGGAGATGTAACCACAGTGATGGAGCTCCCATCATTTAGTTATGCCTGACATTGCAGGATCTCTGCCCATGAGTTTTTCTACACAGAAAAATTCCTTCCCAACACTTCAAGATGTTTGAATACAAGAAAAAAAAATGTGTAAGATCTCTCTGACATATTATTCTTTCTGATGGGGTTTTCTGACTATTAGAAAACCCCATCTGGGAACAAACAATAACAAATATTCTTTCCCTCTCTAGTTCTCCTGTACTCCTTTCTGTGGTTCTATGATGCCAACTATAACTGAATATTGCAAATATGCTCACAATATATGAGAATTAACAAAATACACACACACACACACATGCATGGTGCTGAAAGATGATGTGATTAGCTCCTTCCTGACAATAAACGATGATGTGAGGAACAGTATCTAGGACCCTGTGGGGTCTTGCTGAAACTCTTCATCACCATATCACTCACTGGAAGGAGGGGTCTGGTCATACCATCTTGGAGCACTCCACTCATGAGCAGCACAGACCTCCATCTCTCAAGATGGCTGGCTGGCTTACAGTGATTATAGCAATGGTGTCATAACCCCAAATGAGAATACAAAGCAGTTATGGTGTCCTAAATCCAAACCATGGCACCATAACTAACAAACACGATGCCAACCAAGGTCTATTGGTGGCTGGGATATGTCATTGGGGCAGTGAATCCAATTTGGGTTTTAGCTCAAATTTTCAAGGAGGTATCTAAGATACTGAATGCTATTGTCCAAATAAGGGCAGCAATTTGGACATCTCCTTTAAAGTCCAGGCTAAATTCTGGAGTGGATTCACCATCCTGCTGACCATTGACCACCCCTGATAGGACCCTTTCCATATTCTTCAGACTCCCACACACATATTTTTTTTTTTGCTGTTTTTGAAGAAGAAAGCTAAGGAGTTTTGTAATATGCATAGCATTCTGCTCAGGACAGGAGTCTTATATCTCAATTATTTAATCCTTCATAACCTAAATTACAGTGTTAGGCCATTTCTGTACTACACTGTTACAGTGCTATTATTCCATTTTCAAGTTCCTGTGGAATGCTGCGGTTTGTACCTTAACTGAGGCCAAAGAGCTATCTGGCTGAGAATTCTAAATACTCTTCCCTAAACCGCCAGCCTCAGGATTCCATAGAATGTTGAAAGTGGAGTAATAGCATTATAACAGCATAGTGCAGAAATAGCCTTAGTCTCATCCAGAGGAGATCCATGGAATCCATGGGAACTTGACAAGTCAACATTCACACAGCTTTCATGGATTCAGTGGGTCTACTCTGACAGAGACTAAAGTAAACGTCAGGCCAACACATCTTGCCAGCCTGTTAACGCAGCAGAATTTCTGTCATCTGCAAAGCCCTTTCAGGGACTGAGCCACAAATGAAGGATGCGATCAAAAGAAAAGAACAAGACAGAAGATTTGTTTTATACTGTGGGTTAATGAGCAGTTGGGAAACCCTTACAGTGAATTCGAGAGCCTAGTCGCTAACCCTCTGCTGCTCCATAAAATACGTTCTTGCAGACAAGTCAAAGCAAGCTTATGAGCAGGTTCAGCTCTCTGGGGAACAGGTCAATGCAGCAGTAATTTAATATGAGGACAGAGAAGCTGTCATCTGCACCCCTTCTCCAATTTGTCAAGGATAACTACCAGCTTGTTGTTCAGGGAAATGGTCCGTTTTCACAGGCTGAACTGACCTCAGTTTGCAGTGGTACATTTTCAGAAGGAACAGAGCCCATGCAATCTGTCTAGGTGATGCCATCTTTGACTTGAACACTGTACTTACCCACTTTCAGCCAAAATATCACCCCCCTGGCCTTCTGTCATGGGGCAAAGCCTCTCTAGACTTCTTAAACTAACAAAAAAACAAAAACCATGCACATGTACACAAGGTGCTTCGTTCGCTGTTCAGGGATGTAGCTGAACTTCTGCATCTGAAGTCTCCTCTGAAGTCAACCTTCTCTGGAGATTTAACTATTTTATTGATTCCTGTAGGCCAGATAACATCAAAATACAGTTGGCCATCCACATTTGTGGGTTTGACTTTCATGGATTTGATAATTTGCGGGTTTCTCTATCCCCTGCCCCCCAACCTTAGGCATTATTTTTCTGGGGGAACTTTCCCTCTCTATGGCTTCAGTCAGGCCGTTAAAACCATTAAAAAGCCACCTCCTTCTTCACCAGCTGCTGCTTAGCCAGATAATGATGGCTCACAGCCCACTTTTTCAGCACCACAAATCCTCTCTAAGTGCCCCCCCCAACACACATTCAAGGAAGGAGAAGGGTGAGAGAGAGGAAGTAAAGGGCCATCATATCAACCTCTCCTTCCTTCTCCTTTCCCTCACCTGGTTTGGATCCTGGGTGCTCTCTCCCCATCCTGCCTTGGCCCCCTTTCCACAGACACACAGATACATTTTGGTATTTGTGATTTTTCCACTTTTGCTGGGGTCCTGTGTCCTGTGGAGGACTGACTGCACTTTTCTTAGTCATGTCCTGGTGGCAGGAACAAAAGGCAAGTCAATGAGAGATGGGTCATGTTAAGATACAGGATATGAATATGGGAAATCATAGGCTTTGCATGCTCTTGGAACTCTGGATATAAAAAGATGCTGGAAGTGCACTGACACTGGCTTTTGGTGATCTGGGAATTGATTTGCAATTTTTCATTTGTGCTATTGCTGTGGGTCAGAATATGAAGCTCAGTTACTACAAAAGCAGACAGTAGGAACAAGATGGAAAAATGCAGCCAATCTTAGCATCAGAAATCTCAGAGCATCATCTTGGCAGGATCCATTACTGGCTCCTGCTTTTTTTTGTTTGTTGTTTGCAGAAAGCATTAGGGAAACAGCTTTTGACACCTTGGATAGCTTCTCTAAAGTTCAAAGAAAGACCCACAGTGGAGTCATTGTCCTACTGACATGGGAGCCACAGCCACCACTTCATAGCTTGCTGAAATAGGACCAACATAAGGCACTTCATACCTATAGATAAAGTCTCCTCTACAGGAACTTCCCATCACAGTATCCTCTGCACAATTTGTTGTTGTTCTATGCTTTCACATTAACTCTGACTTATGGAGACCCTATCACAGGGTTTTCTTGGCAAGGTTTAATTAGAGGAGATTTGTCATTGGCCTTCTCTCAGGCTGAGACAGTGTAATGTGCCCAGGATTACTCAGTGGGCTTCCATGGCTGAGTTTTAATCTTGATCTCCCAGATTCCTAGTGCAATACTCAAATCACGACACTATGACTCTGTTACTAGGCTGTACATCCACAGTCCATAATATGGTTTAGTTGGCATTTTTTCGCCATTAAGGAACTACCATGATTCCCATCAGCCCTTTGTCATCTAATTGCTAAAGCCATTAGCTTGTTCTGGACCCCATTGTCTACTCTACCAGAGAGCCATTAACACCTTATTCCTCAGGGTGGGAAAAGAGTATTTAAACTCTGCTCTGAGCCAGACAACTTGTAGTACCATAGTACTCTGGATGTAGGCCATCACTCTGCTCCTCTGATTCCAGTTCTGGTACTACCTTCAGACTCTTAGGCCATTTTTGCATGTTACCTTTTTGCACAATGGGGGAGGGCGTCTTGTGCGAGAAGCCTCATTTGAAGCGCTGCTGCTTCCCCCTTCTTCCTACCGCAGGTCGTTTCCTGTTTGCGCCACCGTCGTGCTGGCGCCCCACCCCTTCCTTCCGCAGCACAGTATGGGAGTTGTAGGCTGCGCTGGGGGAGGAAGTGCTACCCGCCTGGCTAGCCGACGCACTGCACGCAGGTAAGTGCGCGAGGGCGCCGTGAGCATTGCGTGAGTGCGGGGCATTTTCGGCTTAAAGCTGAAATTCAAAAAATGCACCTGCACCCTGCTTCAGTCTCGTGAGCGCCGTGCAAGTGGGAGTGCGTCATACGGAGCAGCGCTCCCATTTGGGCAGTGCCCAAGGGGTGCTCACGCTAAAAAAAAAACATGCGAAAAGGGCCTTAGTCTGGGCCACATCACTTTGTCTCTTCTCTCCAGATAGGTATCACCCACTTCACTCTAACTTCTCACTATCCAATTTTTCCTCCATTTCCTTCAGTTAGCCTTGTGTAATTGTGAGACTGCTCAGATCTTGTGGGCATCTGATTGTTAATTCCCCCAATAAAACAAATATTCTTTGAATCTCTGGCTGGTGCTCCTTCATTAGTACGAATACACACAGGTGTAAAGATCCTGCTAGGTTACACCCCTTTTGCAACTCTCACCTTTGAGTTAATATTCCCCACTGTTACATGGAAGCATTGGCATTTGGGAGTCACCCACGTTTTGGGGGTAACAACTCCCCTTTAATATTTTTCTTCCAGCTTGGTGCTCCAAGAAGCATTAATAACTACTGTTTAAATTTCCCACAATGACACAGAGCAATGATATAGCAAGGTATTATGGGAAATCTGGGTGGTGACTAAACAGTAACAGACTCTGTTTTTCCCACTACTCCAGAAACCATTGCAAGAACAAAGGACCTGCCAGAGGTCATCTGATTCATTTGTTCATTACATTTATATAGTACCTTTCTTCCAATGAGCTCAATATGGTATACATGACTCTTCCTACAACATTTTCCTCAAAAGATCTCTGTGAGTTAGGCAAGCCAAAGAACGGGGGAGTGGGGATGGGGGTGGGGAGAGAGGAGTCCACTGGATTTTGTGGCTCAATGGGAATTCATATCTTATCTTTACTACACACAATTACAGCTATTTGGTCTTACTTTAAGGGCTGTGGTTCCATCCTCTAGAATCCTGTGACTGGTAATTTGGTCAGGTAGAATTCTGTTCCCCTGATTTCTGGGGTCCTTTGGGGGGGGACACCTCACTGTGCTCCACATGATGTGGACTGGAAACTAGCCAGAGCACAAGCAAAAGCAATGCAAGAAGTAGGGTAACCTAGCGGGGTCTTTTTACCCAGTGTTTACAGGGTCATACCAAGCCAAAAACCACACCAAATTGCCTAATAAATGAGTTTATTGAATGTAAGTCTTACGCACCAATGCATTCATGCACACATTCACCCAAGAGCTATTAAGAAATAAAAGAGAGGCAATTTGACAGGGGAGTTTTGGAGGGGTGTTGCTGGGGTAATACTGCACCTTGTCCTGAAGTCCTGGGTCTGAGAAGGCAGTGAAGAAGTGGGGTTCAGCATGGAGAGGGCTGAGGGGATTGCTCGGCAAATGGAGCAATGGTCGGCTGAGATGACCAGGAGTGATCCAAGGAAACGCTCAAAAACCGGGACTATTTGTAGGGGAAAAAGTACCTGGAGGACTAATCCTTTCCGGGGGAGAACAATGGGAGTTGCAGTGGGCACAAAGCTAGTAATTTCCTGTGTGTGATGGGATTATTGGGTGTTGCCATAGTCTCTGAATTTGTGGTGTGACTTTTAGTCCCTGCTTGATGGGATATTTGCTCAACTTGGGGCATATACGCTAATCCCTTCAAGTTGGTGTCTTGGGGCTGAGGACCCCTTTGTTTATTGTGGGTTTCCTGGGGCTACGTGATGGGGATGTTACTGGTCTGACCTGGTTTTTGGTTTTCTGGCCATGCCTTCCTACCTTTCCTTTTGGGGGACCTCTATGGCACACAGGATCACTTTTATATCAAAATTGTAGACCCTGGGATAGGGTTTCTCCATTGAAGTAACAATTCTCTGCTTAAGATTCTTCACCACCCTGATCTAGAATACTAGAGTTCTCTAGCTGATAATTCTAAGTACAGTCAGCCTTCCACATTTGCAGGTTTGACTTTCACAGATTTGATTATTTGTGAGTTTCTTCAACCTCTAACTCCCCCCCACCTCTGTTCCTTCTTTTCTGGGGGAACCTTCCCTCTCAGTAGCTTTGATCAGGCTGTACCCTTAAAAGAACCACCTCTAGTCCTCCTTCTTTTCCACTGGTTGCTGCCTGATCAGCTAAAGATGGCTTGCAGCCCAACTTCCCAGTACCACAGTCCCTCTTCTGATGCCCCTCCACACCCAAGGAGGGAGATGGGCAAGAGAGAAGTAGTGCAGGGTCACCATGCTGACCCAGTCCCTTTCCCTATCTTTTTCCTGACCTGGTTGGGACCTTGGGTGCCTTGTTATCTCACTGGAAAAACCCTATCCTGGGGTCTACAATTTTGATATTAAAATATGATTCAATGTGCCTGAGAGGTCACCCGGATGGGTACGTAGGCAGCAATGGTCAAAGATCGAAAATCAGGTCAGGCCAGTAAAATCCCCAGTCACGTAGCCCCAGGAGACCTCAAGATGTGTAAATCCACAATAAACAAAGGGTCCTCAGACCCGAGAAGCTGGCTTGAGGAGATTAGTGTTTCTGCCCCAAGTTGAGCAAATATCCTATCAGGCAAGGACCATTTACATGAAGTCACACCACAACCAAATGTAGCTGAAGATCCTGAGACTTTGGCAACACCTTGTAATCTCATCATGCAAAGGAAGTTACCTTTGTGGAGCTTCTTTCTTGTTGTGACACCCATTGTTCTCCCCAGAAAGGATTAGTCCTCTAGGTACTTTTCCCCCTACAAATAGTCCAAGTTTTTGAGTGGTTCTTTGGATCACTCCCGGTCACCCCAGCAGACATTGCTCTGTCCATTGAGTGATCCCCTCAACCCTCTCCGTGCTGATCCCCACTTCTCCGCTGCCTTCCTGGACCCAGGACTTCAGGAAAAGGTGCAGTATTACCCCAACTGTACCCGTCCAATACTCACCTATCCAATTTACTCTCTTTTGTTTCTTAATAGCTCTTGGGTGCGTGTGTGCATGATTGCATTGGTGCATGAGACTTGCATTAAATAAAATCATTTATTGGGCCCTTTTTTTTTTTTTTTGGTTTTTGACTTGGCCTGACCCCGTAAAAGCTGGGTAAAAAGATCCCGCTAGGTTACCCTGCCTCTTGCTTTGCTATAGCTCTTGCTCTGGCTAGTTTCCATTCCCCATCAAGTGGAGCACATTGAGGTGTCCCCAAGGGACCTCAGAAATCAGGGTAACAGCCTGCTCTCCCCACTATACCTCAGTCCCCTTACCCCCTCTACATTTTGATATTTGTGATTTTCCCCCTTTGTGAGTGTCCTGTGCCCCTGACCCTAGCAAATGTGGAGGGCTAACTGTATTTCATCAAACTATAAATTTCAGAATTCCATAGGGTGGACACACAGCATTTAAAGTGACACCAACCACACAGCTATAACTATGTAGCACGGATACATTCTTAGTGAGCTCCAAGGAAGCCTGAGCCTTTGTCTGTATGGTTGGGATGTGTATGATGTGGCTGCAATGTCAGAGATTTCCACTATAGTAGTTTTCAAAGAAGTAGGCATGCTAAAATAAAATGCAGTTAGTCTTAAAAGTGCTGTTACATTCCTTCTTCTTTTTTCTCTCTCCCTCCCTTTATGATGTAGGAGTGTTTCTCATAAGTAATTAATATTGTCATTCCAGTAACTTAAAAAAAAAGCTAACTAAAAAGAGACCTAGTTCTATTGATGAACATCTTGTTGATGAACATCTGATGGTCTGAGTAAAATCTTTAACCACATTGCCTCACCATTTTATTAGTTCTCCAAACATCTCATTTGGAATTTGGTGAGATGTCATAAAAGCTCATGGCTTGCTTTGACCCTTTCCTACAAAAACGGATCTGCCTCAAGTGCACAGCATCTTTAAAAACAAATAATGCCCCTTGCTTTCTTAAAAACTGAGGAAGAAACCCATTAGATTTTTCTTAAAAAGATGTTATTACTAAGCCTTTTCCATTAACCTCTCTCTGTGGGAAATCTCTCATAAGAATTGTAGTGTGGTTTTTACCCAATGGGCTCTGTCTCTCCCCTCCTCCTGTTCTTCGGGAAGAAAAAAAATGACTGCATAGCAAGTAGTCAGTGAAGTATGTTTAAGTACAGTGTTCCTGGAACATGATTGCTGCATCATTTGTGAGCATTCCCAAGGGAAGGTGAAAGCAGAAAGTGGCAATAAATCTTCAGGTAAATCTTTCCTTAGTGGAGATCAATTGGAGACAGCCTTGCTTTTGGAACACACTAATTTCTTCCCAGAACCACACGACAAAAAGCTTGAGCTATTGTTACACCATTTTCAAGAGAAATGGGGAGAGGGTTGTCTCATTTTATGCCAGCCACGGACACAGTGAGAAGAAGAAGTTGGTCCTGCTAAACCAAAGGTTAAGAAGAACTTTGGACAGTATCATCTTTGTGCCATAAAATAGTATAACCAAAACTTATGCTAGCATATCTACTTACTGCAGCATCCTGCAAGGAGGTTTCTGCTTTATGCAACAGATTTCCTCCAGCTGCCCAACATGATGCCTGTGTTACCCTAAAAGGTGGTGGACTTTGGGTCCACCTGCAATGCCAGTGTCTCATTAGAATTTGGGACAATTATAGCTCAAAGGAGGCTTGCAAGAGGAAGGTAACCGCAGCGTCTTTTCACCTGTGTATATCAGTACTAACCGTAGAGAGGACTCCAGTTAAAGACAAACAAGTACTTTATTTGGAATCAACAAACACACATGAAATCAGCCACCATAAAAGGCTGTTGGAAAGTTAGGCATGAAAGGTTGGATAGAGAGAGAAAATGGAGGAAGAGGGTCATAGTTATCAATCCTAGGCCATTTCCACACTAGACTGTTATAATGCTATTATTCCAGTTTCAACATCCTATCGAATCCTGGGGTTTGCAGTTTAGAGAGGGGCATTTAGAATTCTCAGCCAGAGAGCTCTTTGGCCTCAGTAAACTACAGACCCTAGAATTCCATAGGATGTTGAAAGTGAAATAATAGCACTATAATAATGTAGTGATGGCTATAGAGAGGAAAGATGAAGCGGAAAGGTTCAGACACTCTCTGAGGGTAGCATGGACGAATTCAGTTGAAGGTAGTAGAAGTAGAGTTTTCTCATGCAGTGTCATTGCACATGGATATGCTTTGTGTATGGATATACAATGCACATGGGCACTGTTGTGCATGCAGGTGTCTTGGTTCAATTCTGTCATGTTACTGTGATTGTGTAGAACAATTATTATATAAATCTGCTTATGAATGTTTAAGCTATATAAACTTCATGTTGAATCACAGCCACCAATGGATGATCTTGGCAGGCATCTTGAAGACCACTAGGAGGTTTGCAATAACCACTCCTGTTTGTTAGCTTCCCATAGTTATTTGGTTGGCCGCTGTGGGAAAAGAATGCTGAGGTATATAGGCCTGGTACAACAGAGCTCTTCTGATGCTCTCCAGAGTGTCATATGTGCTTGTTTCATTGCTAGGTGCAAATATGAATTTTGATTCCTTCCTTTGAGCTTTCAGCAGTACAAGGAGTAATGTTATACAAGTCTTTGAACATCATTCTGACAGCATTAGAAGGCCAAACAAGAAGGGATATGTCAGAAACTAATCTCCATAGAAGGCAAGGTTTCAACAACCTGAAGAAATTATAGTGATGGAGGGGATAAAGTGAAGGAAAGAACAAACATGATTTAAGAAATTGTGAATGATGGTACCTACAAAGACAAGGGCCATTTCCACACTAGACTGTTACAGTGCTATTATTCCACTTTCAAAATCCTATGGAATCCTGGGGTTTGCATTTTAGGGAGGGGCCTTTGAAGCTCCTCCCTAAACTGCAAACCCCAGGATTCCATAAGATTTTGAAAGTGGAATAATAGCACTGTAACAGTCTAGTGCAGAAATGGCCAAGGCTGGCCCCACAATAAGGAAAAGTGTAGTTTCTTCCTTGGGTGCCAGGGACTGAGACAGGTGATGGCAGAAAAGTATTAGAGGACCATTTATTTATTTATTTTCCTGCCTTTTCCCCAATATGAATTCCAAGGCACCTTACAATGTAAGTCCAAAAAAACTACACCCAAAACAATGGAGAGTTTAAAAAACCATAAACAAATAAAGATTTATATTAAAACATTAATTTAAAAATGATTAAAAAGACAGTGAAAACATAATAATAATGATAAAAATACTACACTCTTTAATTCAACAACCTTTTGTTAGTTAACAGTCAAAGGTCCAGGTAAACCAAAAGATCTTTGTTGCCAGCAGAAAAGAAGCAGAGAAGATTCAAACTTCCTTGCTGATGAGGACCTTGATTCAACTGAGGGGAATTGCAAAGTGTGGGAGCAGCCACCAAGAAGGCCTTCTGATTCATCATCAGATGTGCCTGTGATGGTCGTGGGAATGAGAGAAAACCTTTCTTAGGGAACTTAAAATTTGACCAGAGTGATATCAAAAATATATTTTTCAAATATTCTTTCAGATATTTCTAGATATCTGCATAGGGCTTTCTAGGTCATAACCAGTGTATGGAATGTAGCTTGATCTAGGCATGGAAAAAATATTTTTTAAAAATGGTAAAAACGAATCATATTTTTCAAGTGTTGAAAAACTCTGATGATAAAAATCCTGGACTTACAAGAATCTTTGCAGTTCAGGACTTACCGTGCACAAAATTCCTATGTGGTTGTTTTGCATAGATTTTCTGCAAAGTAATTAATATTTACACAGTGAGATACTGGTATTATTTTTCATGCAGAAAATGCTGTTTCCTGAACAGAAAAGGCTGTTTTCTGTGCAAAAGAACCACATGTAAATTTTGCATCGAATAAGTCCCAATTTGAAAATAACCTTCAAAAAACTGTGTGTCTTTTGAAAACTTTTTACAGTGGGGAGAAAAATTGCTGAAACTACTTGCTGCTACCTTCAAGAATAAATGTAATGAAGAGGTAACTCCTAGATTCTTTCCACTCTGCCCTTCCAACCTGCCATAGGGACAGGAGAAGGACAGGACCATGATGATGGTTCTGCATGACACTGATCATTTCCTCACTAGGCTGTTATAGCGCTATTATTCTACTTTCAACATCCTATGGAATCCTGGGGTTTGCAGTTTAGGGAGGGGCCTAAACTGCAAACCCCAGGATTCCATAGGATGTTGAAAGTGGAATAATAGTGCTATAACAGTCTACTGTGGAAATGGCCACTGTCATGGTCCTATCCTTCTCCCATCCCCAGGCAGTGCAATGAAAAAGTAAATCATTGACGATTTTCCCCATTCATGCTTGTGCCACCATCCTACACTTACCCAGTGTGTGGAGGGTCTGGAAGCACAATGGCTGCTCTTCCTGCCCCAGCACAGCCTAGGACAGTACCTGGCTGTGCTACGAAGGAAGCAGCAGGGCCATTGTGCTACCTGGATTCCAGAGGCAGCTGATGTGGAGGGAAGTGCTCCGTCGCGCTCCTCTCCTGACAGAACTGATGCCAGGATCCCCACAGGATGCTGCCGGGAACAGATAAGATATGAAAAGGGCCCTAGTTTAAACTGCTAAAACTACTCTGCTGCCTTCAGGTACAGTAGATACTTTCCCATTGCCAATGTTGAAGTAAGATTTAGTTTCCAGTCCAATTGTCTTTTGCTCCTGAAAGAAATGAACCAGGTTGACTTAACACCATGCTGTCGCACCAGGTGTCAAAGTATCTTAAGCCAGCCCTGTACAAACATTGCTCCCATCTATTAGTCTCCCCTTCAATTTCCATATACTTGGCTACATTCAGTTATATTTCTAACATTACCTGAGCTACATAATCAGAAAGAAAAGGTCTGATGCTCTTGGCTGTTCAGCATGAGAGAAAGAATATCATTATGTATTGACTCATGCTTAAAGCCAATTGTCCAGTTGATCATTAAGTGTACTCAAGATGACATGCAAAATTAAACAATGTAATGGACTAAACAAGCTAGTTAATAGTG
The DNA here is from genome assembly GCA_948474755.1 of Ctenosaura bakeri. NCBI lineage: Eukaryota > Metazoa > Chordata > Lepidosauria > Squamata > Iguanidae > Ctenosaura > Ctenosaura bakeri. The sequence continues at coordinate 730,915 of CAOLHI010000388.1, forward strand.
TATTAATTGTTGATTCTTCTTCCTTACCACATAATACAGACAAAGTCATATTTATGGATTTTTCTTTAAAAAAAAAAGAATAGAACAGGGATGGGAAACTGCATGGGAGCCAGAGGCCATTCCATCCCCCCCCCACAAAGTGCTCCTGTGGGACACACCACCTCACCTCAAGCCTAAATGTCTTCACTTTTCCTTTGTGGCCCCTCTCAAAATGCCAAAAGGAAGTGATGGGATGTCACTTCCTGTTGTCATTTTGAAGGGAACTATGGAGGAAAATGGGGAGGGGTATTTGGGAGTAGAACGGGACCCTGAGGAGCTTGAGTTTGTGGGGCAGGAGCATTATATATATTTTCACACATTTAGAGGGCTTTTTGCATGATTTTGTGGTAATAATTGCCTGAAAATTTTTCCAGTTTTAAAAATTGGGTGGCTGGGGGCTTTAGGGAGTAGTGGAAGGCTTCAGAGACCCCTATAGTCAGGCCCAGCAGCCACTTGCATAGGCCACACTTTGCTCACCCCTGTTGTAAAATCTTTGACTCAGTGTATTTGCTACCTGGAGCATCATATCTGGCATCACTGTGGTTGCTACTCCTACATCTCAATATGTTTGCAGGGCACATTGAGATAAGAAGTTGTGGCAGGACCTTGAAGGGTCTCACTTGCTACGTCCTGCTGGATTTATGAGATGCTTGTATAAAAGACTAAATTGCTTGCCTTTCCTTTGCCTGCTTTATGCACTACATATAACATCACCAGTTACATTTTTCAGTAGCATTTCAATAGCTTGGGTTGAAATATGTGGGAAGAATTTTCAGAATATTTAAATAACGTCTAGCATCTGATTAGTGGCTTATGCATGTGCGTGTTCCCTTGTGCATCTGGTTGTACATTTTGGCTGTGGTTTGACATCTGTATTCAGTTGAAGGTTGTAGAAGCAAACATGTGGTGTCATCACTCATGTGATGCTCTTGTGCATTGCACATGCAGATACACATTTTGCATTGTGTATGCAAGTAGGCAGAGAGCTAGTATGGGGTAGTGGTTTGAGCAATGGACTATAACCTGGAACCAAGACCAGGGTTTGGTTCCCTGCTCAGTCATGGAAACCCATTGGATGGCCCTGGGCACATCATACACTGTCAGCCTCCAGAAAACCTGCCTTAAGGTTGGTGTAAATTAACAAGAATGCAAATGGGCACCAGACATTGCAATAGTACATTTTGGATTTGTTTGCATAGTTCATTGCAGAGTTACAATTCACTAATGCATAATCAAGGAAGAAAGGAAGAAAGGAAATTTCAGAGTTGCTTTCTTAACAAATATCTGTGACTCAGGGCTACATTTTGCTTCCTGGTGATGTGCCGTTAAGTGGTGCTCTGTTACATGAGATTACCATGGTTAGGCTCCACATGTCACAATGAGTCAGTGCAAGCCTGTCTAACAGGCGTCAGACCTCAGCAGGAGGTTTGACTCATCAGCCACAGCACTGCTGGTCAGAGTGTGTGCTTTTGTCCACAGTGCCTTAAAGGAGCGATTCCCTCTGACATGAGGTTCCCAGATGTCAGTGACCACGGTGAATGTGAAAAACCCACATTTTTGTTTGGTCTGCCTTTATCCAAATATGACCTGCATTCTCGTTTCTATCCTTCGTTTGTATCACATTGTGAGATCCCTCCCCACCACCACTTTTGCATTCACATTATTGCATTCCATTCTTTTAAATATTTAAATAAGAACTAAACATTTAAATCTCCTGATCTGGATGGATGGATCTGTGAGTTCTGAAGATGGCTTTTCCAGTATTCAAATATTTTACACACAGACTCTTTCTGTATCTAACATGAAGAGGTTTGTGAATTCTGATGAAGTCTTATCAGAAGAGAAGCAAAATAAAATTCTCCTCTGTGCCTATACCCCAATTTCCATCCCCCCCACACACATGCATTGTATCGCAAGATCTCCACAGACTCCCCATCTTGGAGAAGAGTAAGCTATACTGAAGCTCTTCAACCAATTTACATAATTTCATTAAATACAGTGATAATTACATGAAGCACTGAAAATGACTTTGTCTTTGTCCAAGGCACAGTGCTACTGAGAAAGCAGAGAGAGAGAGAGAGAGAGCAAGAAAACCTTATATAAAGAAGGTGCTTTATTCCTACGTTGCTAATGAGGAAGATGCCAAAGGTCTAGAGCCTTCCAGATCTGATCCTGTTATTGGCTGGCAGTAAAAGGGTAATGTCCTTGAAACGAAACAAATACACTTTCTCGTTTTTCCCCTTCAATTTAGCTTTCCTTCCTCCCCATGCCACCCCAAGTTCTTGAATAAAAAAGACAAATAAGAGAAAATTGCAACCTCTTAAAATTTCTGGAAAAATCACTATGAACATTGATGGAACAGGAATGTTACTATACAGCACTGAGAAAACAACAAAGGAGAAATAAGGTTTTTAATATTGGTAATGTAGCCCACCACCTTGATGTAATTCAGAAAGAAAGTGGATAACCTGTGATTTACTGGAGTCCATCAGGTTAGCCGTTCTGCTCTGGGTTTCCCAGAGCACCACCTGAGTCCATTTGTATGCTGGCCACAGAATGACTCCAACATCCTCTTGCTCTTCTATGAGATTTGATATATATATATAAGTCTTTGGCTTTTGAAATAATGCCCATTTGGGACTCAGTGAGAGTAGCAGAGAACTCAGAAGGCACTGTTTGATTGACACAAAAGCAGTAAAGAAAATGCCCACTGTTACTTGCTGCTTTATGGTGGGGAAGGCTTATGGGCCAGTGCACAATACATTCTAGATTTTAAAGGCTTTACCCACTCCCGGCTTTTTCAAGAGTAGCCATTTCCTCTTAACCTAATCTTTTTTTTAAATCATTTATAGTCTATTTTTCTTCCATGGTGGATTTTGAGGTTGTAGTACATGAGACTCACTAGTGATTTGAGCAGAACCAGAAGGCCAGCATTGTTTTGCATCAGGTTCCTGCCATGCCATCCTAATGCCATTGTAATGTCATATAGAGTTTTGATGTTTGATATCATATGTTATGTAATTTGCCATGCATTCCCATATCGTGTTATTTGCCATGTAGTGCTTTGCTGTTTGATGGCTTGTAACACTTGGAACAAAGGGGATTGGAAGGGGATGATGGAAAATGGATGAGAAAGCAGTGTTTGGGGAACAAAAAGTTATTATACTAATGAACCTTGATAAGAGGAGAACAAGGGCAGTTACAAGATCCTGGCAGGCAGGCAGTAAGCCTGGGAAAGAGTTGTTTTAATTAGCTGCCAAATAGGGGCCATGTGCACACAAATTTGTAATGCTACTGCATATAAATCCGATAGAGCTTTTAGCTTTGGCAATGGTCAGAATGTGCAATTGTTACTCCAAAGCTGCTGAATAAAGCTTTTCAAATTTCTAAGCTGAATCTCTGGGACTGAGATTCAGCTTTCCGGTACATGACACTTTATTTCAGCAAATTGTATTGTGTATAGGGCTTGGCAGAGAACCAGCATGGCACAGTGATTTGAGTGTTGGTGTAGGACGCTGAGAAACAAGAATCCAAATCCCCACTGAGCCATGGAAACCCACTGGATGACCCTGGGCAAGTCACACCAATGATGTAGACTCAAGTCAATTGACTTGGACTGAAGTCAGATTTAAGTCGCTTCAGTGACTCAACTTGGGCTTGACTCAGCGATAAATGATGCCTGACTCAATTCAACTCATGACTTGTATATTTTTAGTCATCAACTTGCTGCCCTTGGTCTAGTAATATGAAACATTTGTCCAGAAATCTTACAACTCAACTCAGAACAACACTTCCATCTCTTTTTGCTTACCGGTCACATAGTGATCTGTCTCAAGCCCAAAGTGTGGACACATTTCTTAGAGGGGACAGCAACCCCGTTAGGCAACAGGATTGTAGGGTTGAGGTCTGCTCAGCAACTTGTCCCCACTTTATATAGGAGGAGCTTTCTAAAACTTTCGTAAGAGCAGAAGGTAAGACTCGCCCCCAGAGCACAGGGCATATATCTCAGACGGAAACAGCGAATGTGTTATGCAACAGTCTTGAGGAGGAAGGATCCTCCTTTGGAGCTTCATTTTTGGGAAGTAAAAAGAATCCGACTCCTCATTTCTAAAAAAGCCTCTAGCTTGAGAAATGGGAAGTAAGAAGGATCCCATTCCCCACTTCTGAAGCTGCAGACTCTTTTATACCAACTGACACAAAAGCCTCCAGCTTCAAGAAGGGGGAGTAAGAAGAACCCTTTTCATTACCTCCAAAGCTGCAGATGGCAAAATCACAAATGTTCAGGGCTGACTCTACTTAAATTGATAAAACTGACTTTATTCAACTCTGTCCAGAAATTCTGGAATATAGGTTGGGGTAAAAAGTTGGCTCCCAGACTTGACTTGCAACTTGACTTGAAAGTATCTTGCAAGGACTTGGAGGGACTGTATCAATGACTTGGATGAAGAAATAGAGGGCATGCTGATCAAATTTGCAGATGACACCAAATTGGGAGGGGTTGTTAATACACCAGAGGACAGGATCAAAATTCAAAATGGCCTTGACAGATTAAAGAGCTGGGCGAAAGCTAATAAAATGAATGTCAACAGAGAGAAATGTAAGGTCCTACACTTAGGCAGAAAAAAATGGAATGCACAAATATAGGATGGAGGACACGTGACTGGATAACAGTACATGTGAAAGGGATCTAGGAGTCTTGGTGGACCACAAGCTGAACACGAGTCAGCAGTGTGATGCGGCAACCAAGAAAGCCAATGCAATTTTTGGTTGCATCAATAGGAATATGGTGTCTAGATTGAGGGAGGTAATGATACCACTCTATTCTGCATTGTTTAGACCTCATCTGGAATACTGTGTCCAGTTCTGGACACCTCATTTCAAGAAGGATATTGACAAGCTGGAGCATATCCAGAGGAGGGTAACCAAAACGGTGAAGTGTCTGCAAGCCATTTCCTATGAGGAGCATCTCAGGGAGCTGGGTATGTTTAGTCTGCAAAAGAGTAGGTTATGAGGGGACAAGATAGCCATGTTTAAATATTTGAAGCTATGTCATGTCAAGGAGGGAACAGGCTTGTTTTCCACTGCTCCAGAGACTAGAACAAGGAGCAGTGGATTCAAACTGCAGGAAAAGAGATTCCACTTAAACCTCAGGAAGAACTTCTTGATTGTCAGAGCTGTCTGGCAGTGGAATATGCTGCCTCGGAGTGTGGTGTAGTCTCCTTCTTTGCCAGTTTTTGAGCAGAGACTGGATGCCCATCTGTTGGGAGTGCTTTGATGTGGGTTTGTGCATGACAGGGAGTTGGACTGGATGGTCCCTGTGGTCTCTTCCAATTCTATGATTCTATGACTTGAGACTCGACTTCAGACTTCAGAATTAAGGGTAGAGACTTGAGACTTGGAGTAAAATACATCACGAATGCACACTTTCTCAGTCTCAGGGGAGGGCTACAACACCCTCCCCCCAAACAAATCTTGCCAAGAATACCCCATGATAAGTCTGCCTTAAGGCTGCCACAAGTCTGAAATGGCTTGAAGGCACCCAAAAACAAAGGGCGTGCATTTATCTGCATAATAAAGATCTTCATTTTGGAGATATCTGGACCACTCCAGAATTCAAAGAATTTCAAAAAATTCAAAGAAGCTCAACTCTGAGGAGAAGCAGTTTTTGGAACACTTCTGGCTTCCTGTGTTTTATTGAGCGAGGATAAGGTAGATACTACTGAGAAAAACCTTCCCTCCTTGCTTTTTCTCCTGGGCTATCTGAAAGATTGTACCAGTGGTAATATGGCCACATGCACAATGGCATCACATGTGCAATTTTGCTTCCACAATTTTGAGTAGAATATAGACCTCCACATTGGACAAAAAGGTGCAACCATTTCTGCAGAGGTACTGAGCCTTGTAGATGTTAGCCTTAATTTTGGAGGGGCTATATTCTTTTGGACATCTTGGCTGGGCATTTCTGGGGTTCATAGGCCAAAAAACCCCCTAGTTTTCCAGGATCTGCATATATTTCAAGCTAAATAATCACAAAGATGTCAGCCTATCTCAAAGATAAACTGTGGTCAGAATAACATCTGCATGCTTCAAAGAAATGATGAGTTCGTTAGTTCATGCATTTCTCCAGAACTCCGAAGAAGCTGAGTCCCAATGACCATCTCCCTCCAGTCTTAACCACAAGACCACTTGTCCTCATTTTGAAGACATTTTCCAGACTTTCAGTGTATGATGAGAATGAAAGAATGCTACATGTGGTTTATATTTTTCATTGTTCTTTTACTTCGGAACTTAGTGTTTAAACCAACATTCTCTCATATCGATCCATCGATTTAATGCCTTAGATTCTCCAAAGCCACAGAATGTGATTTTGCAACAAACAGAGCTTTGATTTTAACTCATGCTGGGCTGAATTGTCTTGGGGCTCAGTGTTTACCAAGGAAAAAAAGCTGCCATTTAATGGTGAAGCTCTTCCACATTTCTGTGAATGTTTTTTTTTCTGTGCTATACTTCAACGCTAGTATTGCATAGCTGGGGCTGAATGGGCATGGAGATGTAGATTTGGATACAAATTTGAAGGTACATCTCTTTTAGCAAAGGAGCAGACCAAATGAACAACCTGCACCCATTGTTGTTGCTGTTGTTGTTGTTGTGTGCCTTCAAGTTATTTCTGACTTATGGCAACCCTAAGGTGAACCTACCACAGGGTTTTCTGGGGCTGAGTGTGTGTGATGCACCCAAGATCACCCAGTGGGTTTCTATGGCCGAGCATGGAATTGACGCCTGGTCTCCAGATCATAGTCCAATGTTCAAACCACTACACTGCGCAGTGAACATTAGACACATAGAATTAGAGAATCATAGAGCTGGAAGGGATCCTAAGGACCATTCAGTCCAACTGGCTGTCAATGTGGGAATCCACAGGTAAAGCATCCTTGACAGGTGGTCATCTCACCTTTGTTTAAAAAAAAATCATCTTCTGAGCTAATCCATTCCACTGCCGAACAGCTCTTACCATAGAAGTCCTTCCTAATATTTAGTCAGAATATCCAATGGTATAGAAAAATAAACAGATAGGTTTGTCCATCCCAGATGATAACAGGGTGAGAAAAGATCGAAACCACTCAATTTATAATAGAAGATGTTTTTATAACTAGTCAAGTATACCCTAGCAGTTCATTTGGGGAGCTCCAAGAAGGATAATAGAATGACAAATGCATTTTATTACACTTTGAATCAAACATGAGAGTTCATATTTTGGGAACCAGCTCTGGGGACTGTTTTCAACATGTCTTCAGCATCCAATTACAATATCTTAGTACTTATCATTGTGGATCATCAAACAATTAAAAGTACTTAAATTGACATGATGATTTTGTAATGAATTTGTACAAGGGAGTAATGGCATGCAGAGATCCCTATCAGGTATCATTTCTTATTTTCACAGGGTGAAGAATTTACCAGCCTTGCAAATGGAAACAGAAGCAAAAGACTAGACAAATCTCCTCTGGTACAGGAAAACCTTCCAATCTAGCAATGCTATAAGGTTAAGCTACATCCAAATCTCCTCCAGCCCAGTGACTCAGTTGCAACACCGGCATAAAGTTAGGACAAAGCCAAGGTGGTCCTGAGTAAGGATGTAATTGTTTATTATTTTTCTTAGGACACAACAAGAAATTTCTGCCATCTTTTTCTCACTGCAAGACTATTCGTTATTTGAGACTGATTGTGCACAAAATTCATGTATGATTGTTTTGCACGGAAAACAGTTTTTGCACAGGAAATGGCATTTTCTGTGAAAAGAATAATATGTTACTACAGATGTATTCTTCTTCTTAAGAGAAAAATGGTATTTTTATGCAGAAATCTTATTCGCTGTGCAGAAAAAAATCTGTAGCAACAACAATAAAACTCCTCAAAAAAAAACAAACAAAAAAAAACACCAATCAAGTATGACTTTTACATACGAATGGTGAGTATTTTAATCAGTTCAGGATTCTTCTTACTATCATTTCCTGACCCTTGATCCTGGTCCTCACCCATTTTTCTTTCTTTCTTTTTAATTATTGAATATATATCCCACTTTTCTCCCAAATGGGATTCAAGGTGGCAAATGTTTTCCAATATACCCCCCATCCCCAGTAATGAATAATTCCCAGCATCCCTAGGCTGAAAGTGACTTGGGCCTTTTCTGCACCCTACCATATCCCAGTGGTGTTCTGTGGGGATCCCAGCAGTGGCTCTTTCAGGAGGGGAACACGATGGGAAAGGTCCCCTTTGCTCCAGCTGCCTCTGCCATCCAGGAAGCATGATGGCACCACCTCTTCCTTCCACAGCACAGCCAGGTATTGTTCCAGCTTCTGGGCCCTCCATGCACCAGGTAAGTGCAGGATGGTCATTGATGGGGAAAACTGTTAATGACTTACTCCGTGATTGTGCCACCTGGGGATGGAAGGAGGACAGGACTGTGACAACATCATGCAGAACCATTGTCACTGTCCCATCCTTCTCCCATCCCTATGGAAGGTTGGGAGGGTGGAGCAGAAAGGGCCTTGGATACAACACAGCTTCAGCTGGCCTAGTGTCATTTCAGCCAGTCCTTTGCCATTTCAGCCAGTCAGGATCACTCTATTACTGTATTTTGTTGGCATGGATGATGTGGAAAGAGGGTGCTTTGATATATCATTCTCTTCAAATATAACCCTGAATTTATATAAGATGAGAAGACAGAAACCCTTAGCTGGGTGCCCATTAGCTCACCATGAGAAAGCAATTATGGGGAGGGGGGTAAAATGCATTAAGGAGATAGTTTTATATAAAGCAGTTACAGGCATATTCTTGAAGGGAATAGACATGAATCAAAACAAAAGAGTTTACATAATAGCCAAAGAGTTCCACACTAGAAATTTAGTTCATTACATAGAAAGAAATCTGTTTGCTTTGGCATTAAAACTAGTGCTGCACTGAATTATATGTGTCTGTAGGGGGGATCATTTCATAACAATTTCCATGCCCTGTGAAACATACTCCTCTTGAGGGAGAGTTTTTTAATTTCCTTGAAAAAGGAAAGCTGCAACACTAATTGTGAGTTTTGGGGTCTCATGGGGAAACGCAGCCAATGCTCTTAGGCCCTAATCCACCTCTACATAGCTGAACGGTTGAGGAAGAATACTAGAAAGCACTTTCTTGATAGCTAGAGGTGTTCAATGGTACATTAGAACACCTCAGAAGGTAATGGATTTTCTCTCACTGCAGGCTTTTTAAAAAGAAGCTAGATGTTTACCCTCTAGATGGCTGAAAAGTGAGAGGATATACCGCTTCAAATATTTGAAGGGCTGTCACATGGAAAATGGAGCAAGCTTGTTTTCTGCTTTTCCTGAAAGTAGAACTTGAACCAATAGATTCAAATGACAAGAATTTAGTCTTCTATAACATTATATTTTTTCAAACACAAGTTTGTTCCATTCCATTTACTGCATGACTTCATGAATTGTTTAAAACTCCACATAAAATTCATATGCATGTGCCTAGTTCATGTGCATAGTTCATAGTTGTGCATAGTTCATAGTTCGTGTGCATAGTTCATGCACCTAGAACTTGATATGTATTTTTGTAATCCATGTCTGTTATTTACCAGCACGTTCCCATAGTATATGTCTTCTTGCATTCAATTTTCCTCATATGTACGTTTTTCTTTGAATTTTTTTTTCGATCAAAGAACTGGATCAAAAAAATTTTAAAAGTGCAAACATTTATGGATTATTGATTGTGTTCCAGTTCATAGACTTGTTTAGGAAATGTGATTTTTCCTTTCTTTTAATATTTAAATCCTATCCTAAATCATAAGAATATGGTGTAGTGGTTTGAGACCAGTGTTCAATTCCCCGTTCAGCCATGGAAACCGACTGGGTGGCCTCAGGTGCATCATACACACATAGCCCCAGAAAACCCCATGACAGATTCACCTTATGGTCACCATAAGTTGGAAACATCATGAAGGCACAGAACAAGAATAACAGTCCAAATCATAAGATTTCAATGTGGTGCACAGAGAAAAAAACATTTTGAACGATCTCAAACAGTAAGGAGATGGAAACCTTTTCCACAATTCACCCATTTTCAGGACTAGGGTGCGGTGCTCTTGTGAGCAGCCTCTGGAGAGAGGCTCTCACGTCTGGAGTCCTTCGCTCCACACAAGCTTCCTGCTCGTGCGAGAGCCCCGCCTCTTCCTTTCACAGTGCAGCCTGGGACCTTCCCAGGCTGCACTGAGACAGGAAGCAAGACCAGCCCATCTCCCAAGGCTCCACAAGCAAGGTAAGTGCACACAGGGCCCCGGAGCAATGCACGATCAAGCCAAAAATGAAAAAAATGCATGCACAGTCCCTGCCAGGCCCTGGAGCATCGCGCAAATGTGAGTGCTTCATGTGGACCACTCCTCACATTTGTGCAATGCTCAAGGGGCCCTTTTGCATCGGAAATGGGGTTGGACTGGATGGCCTGTGTGGTCTCTTCCACCTCTAGATTTCTATGATTCTATGAAAACATGTAAAATATAATCTCATGAAATTTAAACAGTTTAAAACCATATACTTAAATAAATTCAAGCCAAGGGCCTTAGAGTTCAAGTTGTGTTTCAGCTAGCCATTGAGCCGAAGTCAAAGTTGGTGTTAACCAGGCTTCCAAAGTAAAGGCATTTAGCAATAGTGGCTTCATATTTCCATGTAGAATATTGCTGCCATGGGTGGCTTCATATTTCCATGTAGAATATTGCTGCCATGGGTGGCTTCATATTTCCATGTAGAATATTGCTGCCATGGGTGGAAACCAGAGAAGTGGCTTTCCAGCAGATCTTATTGTTTAGGCAAATATATACAGAGAGAGAGCTGAACCTTCTATTATTAGGGTCCCAAGCCATTTAGGAGCTTTAAATGTCACCACCAGCACTGTGAATTCAGTCCAGAAGTATATCAGCAGCCAGGGCAATTCCTCTAAAACTGATACCATACAATATCTGTAAGCACAAAAAGGAGGAAGGACAGGTATGTGTGAAGGAGGCAGACTGGCAGGCAGGCATAGTTCAGAGAAATTATGAAGGGGGGCTGCAGGAGAATAGAATGGATCAAAAGGCAGAGGCTTATCTCAGAGAGACTGAGACAAGATGTAAAGAAGACAAAGGTCCAGTGGGATCCTGCCACTGCCATTGCCAGAATCTGAACTGCCCCCACTGCACCCAGTTAACTGCTGGTGGATGGGTGGTGGTAGTGGCACTCTTCTCCCTTCTGCAGTACAGCCCACCTCTTCCTGCACTGTATTCTGGGAGGAAGAACTTGATAGTGTTTTGGTCCTTCCCACATGTCCACAGATGATGGGGATCGTGGCGGAGAGAGGGCCATTATCAGATTTTTTCTGGTAATGGTATACGGCACAATAACAAGAGATGGGGATGCGACAGCACCTGGTCAGTGACAATGTTGTGCGAAAACATGCATCTGGGACCAGGAGCAATGAGTCGCCATTCCAGGATGGTGACGTTATGTGATAAGGGCCAAGATGTGACAGACAGGGTCTGAAGCAGATAGGATTTTGAACTGGTGCTGACAAGGTGAAGTTGTCAGAGATGACTTTAGGATGATAGAAACAGGATTTTGAAATGGAACAAGAAAGAAGAACCACCTATGATTTGCGGGAGCTTGAAAGACTATCTATTATCAGTGGTTATTATATTTTCTTACTGTGTTTAATAAATATGTTCTTATTTTTGTTTTTAAACCTCTCTGTCAAGGCTGAATTGGAATCAGGCCACACAAAGCAAAACTAAAGAGCCCACACAGCAACATGACCACAAGTCCACACTTAAGAGGTTATCCTGAGGCCCATTAACCTAGTCTAGCAAGGGAATAAGTAGGGAAACAAGGGCAGGTGAGTGGCAGGATTTCTAGGGGCTAGAATTTAGGACCAGCCTGGGTGAAGGGATCTGTCACGGAGAGAACAGATGTAGAAGCACCTTTAAGGCTAAGTGGTTTTTATTTTCACATGAGCTTTTGAGGAAATAAACCCACTTCTTTAGAGGCACAACAGAATGAGCTGTAAGGTCCCTGTAAGGTGTTTCTGTCAGCAATCTAATTTCTGTGTATTGCACTAACTGCAACTCCTTTGTCATTTGCAAGGGCATCCCCACAGATCACATTTACAGTAGATTAATCGTGAAGTTAACATTATATACATCCTAGAATCATAAAATCATAGAGCTGGAAGAGATCACAATGCCCATCACGTCCAACCCCCTACCATGCAGGAACATAAAGTCCAAGCATCCCCAGCAAATGGCCATCCAGCCTCTGTTTAAAAACTTCCAAAGAAGGTGATTCCACCACACTCTGAGGCAGCATATTCCATTGGTAAAGGGCTCTCACCACCAGGAAATTCTCCTTGACGTTTAGGTGAAATCTCTTTCCCTGTTGTTTGAATCCATTGCTCCATATCCTAGTCTCTGGAGCAGGAGAAAACAAACTTGCTCCTTCTTCAACATAACATCTCTTCAAATATTTAAACATCACTATTATGTCACCTCTTAGCCTCCTTTCATCAGGCTAAACGTAGCTAGTTCTCTAAGCTGCTCCTCACAAGGCATGGTTTCCAGACCCTTCACCATTTTGGTCGCCCTCCTCTGAACATGTTCTAGCTTGTCAATACATGGATTACTGCTGCCAAGTTGTCCCTCTCCAGACAAACCTATAGCTGTTGGGCTAGTCAAAGTTATCCTCAGGACATTCTAACCACATATGTTTGAGGTATCTATATTCACTAAATCTTCTCTAGCAAGCTGAGAACAATTCTTTCTAAATATGTGAAAGTTGTATGGGACATAGATGCCACCTGTGTGTAATTTTCAACACCTTTTCTTTTGCCAAAGACAAATTAGATGTATATGGTGAAGTCCCTATTTCTGCCAATTCTCTCCTAAATTTCTGTATTTAAATCTGCTTCTTATTCAAGCTTAGAGCTGCATGGCATACCAAATTTAGCTTCTGGCCAATTATATAAAGTAGATACTTGCCCTCTAGTGTTAGGTCTTGGTGCTCCGTTGGTCTGATATTATGTTTTTACTGAGATAATTTGGTATCTTTTGAACTACATTTCCTTGTGTGTTATCTAATTGTTCCCCTGATATGGGCTTTCCACTAACAAACAGATCTTTTAATCTGTATATCCTTTTATTTTTTCCATTGTGAAATAGCTATGTAGTGGTTGATGGAGAGCAACAAAGAGCTGAGAAGCTTCTGGCTATGTAATTGTAGCCACATATACAAGGGTGATGGCTTCCTCTATGACATCCTGGGGTCCTCCAGAAGTCCTGGAAGAAGACATCCTTGTTGGTCATCTGACTATAGTCCCACAGCCAGATGCTTCTCAGCTGTTCCCCATTCTCCACTGGACACTACATGGCTTTGGAAGGGACCACAGGAGGAAGGTTAAGTCCTGTGGAAGGAAAAGGGAAAACAATAGTTCCACCATGGTGGAACTTTATGATACGTCTCCCAATGCAGGAATTCAACTTAGGTTGCAGAAAATTGATGTCAACTAGTTTGGAGAACAGAAGGTTAAGAAGTGACATGATAGCTATGTTTAGATATTTGAAGGGATGACATATGGACGATAAGTCAAGCTTGTTTTCTGCTGCATAAACATAGAACAATGGCTTCAAAATTCAGGGAGAGATTCCATCTAAACATTAGGAAGAACTTCCTGGTGGTAAGAGCAGTTCAACAGTGGAATACACTGCCTCGGAGTGTGGTGGAATCTCCTTCTTTGGAGGTTTTTGATCAGAGGCTGGATGGCCAGCTGGTGGGAATGCTTTGATGGTGTATTCCTATATGGTAGGGGGTTGGACTCGATAGCCCTTGTGGTCACTTTCAGCTCTATGATTCTATGATTTTATAAACTAGCTTGAAGATGGGTGGGGGAGGGGCTTGTGGCATTCAGTGTTTATGCATTTCCATGTGATCTAACATGATCCTCCCTCACCACCCTCACTAATATACAGATCAGAGTGAAATTATTCCCTGCATTTAAGGTGTCTCCAAATGTCATGATCAAGTTGATTTTTTTTAAAAAAAAAAATAACAATATGCATAGTTCATGGGAAACAATACTTTCAAAACTATCTCTTTATGCATAAGAAATTTTGTGCTGACTTACAAAAAATGAGATGTCAACATGAAAACAAGACAAGAATAAATGAACACATGTGGAACTGATAATGACCACATAGATTGAATCATCCATTCCTACTAGAAGTACCCCTCTCCTTTCTAAGTAACCCATGTGCATTTACCCTAGGAACATATTCACATACTTGTTTAACATGAATGGTCAAACTGTTCTAGGACTTCCACCCAATATGTAATAGTGACAGGAAAAACTCACTATGGATGGAAGTGATAGTATTATCCTTTAGAAATCCCACAGTCTTGCATTTGGTACCAGCCTAAGCCAGACAGAACAGAGGCAAAGTATGCATGTAATAATGGAGTAAAAAGATGAGGGTAAGGAAAGGCTAATTGGTAGTGTGGAACTGTGAAAAAAGATCAGTCTCTGAGGAACATGAGCTAATAGCTCTACGATAACCCAGATAACCATCTCTGATTCTTTAGCTGAAACATAACATTATGAGGAGGCAGGGCAGAATATTTGTTCAAATAACAACATTCCTATCAGGGTAACACGGAATCCCCAAAGCTGTTCTGGCTAATGACTAATGCTAGTTTATGATACCAGTTTATGAACCAATTACTGCCACTCATTTTACCCTGAGAAGATTATCTGCTTTTGCTCTTAGAATAACAAAAAAACCAATTTCTCGGGAACTGGGGAGGTGTAGAAACATTATCTCCTACTTGGTGTTTACTCAGTGATAGCATTGTGCAGAGCCCCTGATCCTGCCTGCATCTGGTGTTGCAGCTGCCCCAGCCATCCCTCCAGTCTTTATTTAGCTGGATATTATGGCAGTAACATTTCATTATAGTTGTGTTCAGAAGAAGTCATAGTCCATTGGTTTTATTGAAGCTCACTTCTCATTTACTTCCATTCCAGCCCAAAGGACAGCTGTTTGAATATGTACTTGGTGGAACACCTAAAGGCTTTTTGGCATTAATTAAGTTGGGAGGAAGTGCCTTTAACAAGCACCTCTTTATTTTTATTTTCATTCCATAAATGTCAAGATGCTAAATCACATTCTGCGTCGATGTTAAAACTTGAAATTAACGAGACTGAGCCCAGGAAGGTCTTGGCATCAGTCTCATTAGGAATAAGAACATTTTGGCTGAATCTTTGTACAGAAACAGAAAGAAGAGGGTGTAACATGTTTTATACGCTATAGTTTGAGGTCCTTATGGCCTCGGTGATGATAAGCTGAATTCCCACCCCACATGTGTCTATAGAAACAAAAGATCCTATTCCTGTTGTGAAAGAAGACTGTCATCTACTAGGAACATAAGCTGAGATCCTACATCGCAGATGTAGTTACACATGTGTAATTTCATATTGTGCCCTGAGCTGATTCCCCAAACCTACCTTAACAGCCAGTGGCCACTGAGTGATAGAGTTCTGTTCTGCTGGTGATTGGAGCACAGCAGAATATATCTAGCTCCCTCCTGCCAGAGATCTCTGGTGCAACAATCAGAAGCAGGACCCCTCTTGCAACTCCTTACCACACTGGAGGCCACTGGTGAGAGGAGCTGGAAACATCATCCTGCAGCAGAACAGACTTCCACTGATCACCAGCAGAATTGACTTCCATTGTTTGGTGTGACTTCTGGCTGTTAAGGTAGATTGGGAGAGCATATGCAATTGTGGCTATAGCGTCAGAATCACAAACATGAATACCAAACAGGTATGAATGTGTTAAGTCTAGCTTACACATTTGTCACTACTCAACAGGATGTCGGCTATGGACTTCTTGGCACTGACTCTGGAATCACAAAGTTATGTTTAAATATTTGAAGGCATGTCAAATAGATGAGCAAGCCTGTTTTCTGCTGCTCCAGAGACTAGGGCCCTTTTCACACCTTACCTCATCGCGGCAGTGAGGAGCGGCGCTCGGGCGAGCAGCCACTTATGCGCGCTGCTCACTATAGCCCTTTTTGCCTCCCGCATCGCCTTCCTTGTAGCACGACCGTGGCACTCGTGCCCCGCCCCTCCCTTCTGCAGCGCAGTCTGGGAGCTGTAGGCTGCGCGGGGGAAGGAAGCGCAACCGCCCCTGCTCACCGAAGCACCGCACACAGGTAAGTGCGCGAGGGCGCTGCGAGCATTGCACAAGCATGCAGTATTTTCGGCTTAAAGCTGAAAATCAAAACATGTGTGCGCCCCCTGCTTTAGTCTCGTGAGCGTCGCACAAGTGGGAGTGCATCATACGGAGTGACGCTCCCACTCATGCGACGCTCAAGGGGCACTCATGCAAAAAAAAAAAAGCATGCGAAAAGGGCCCAGGACATGAAGCAATGACTTCACACTTCAGGAAAAGATAATCTATCTAAACATTAAGTAGAACTTCTTGATGGTAAGAGCAGTTCAACAAAGGAATATGCTGCCTCAGAGTGCAGTTGAGTCACCTTTTTTGGAGGTTTTTAAACAGAGAGTAGATGATCATCTGTCGGAAATGCTTTGACAGTGTATTCCTGCATGGCAGAGGGTTGGATGCAGTGGTCCTTATGGTCCCTTCCAGCTTCATGATTCTATGAAATGTCATAGCTCTTCTGTGTGCATTTCCTGTGGTTTGGAGAAGCTACACAAGCTGATTCCTTGAGGAATACAGCATGCCATGTTCCATGTAGCTGGGATTTCTTTACGGGGAGATGTAATCCTATGACTTCCTGGTGAGTGGAGTGGTCACAGAATCATAGAATCTTAGAGCTGGGAGCAACCACAAGGTTCATTTAGTCCAATCCCCTGCCATGCAGGAATACACAGCTAAAACACTGTTCAAAATGTCCATCCAATCTCTACTTAAAGATCTCCAAATATAGAAAGCAATCTTTTCTACCATCAAACAGTTCTATACCGTTTGGTCTCTTCCAGCCCTATGATTCTATGATTATTTGAGGGTGTTCATTAAACCACATGTGCCAGGTAATAATATTTTAGACTCCTGGAGTTACTTTTTTGCGGCCACATCACTAGGAAAGTGAGCCAACAATTTGACCAATTTGTAACACTTGTCAGCAGAATTGTGAACTGGGTGCTGAAATTTCAGCCATTTGCCATCTGTAGTTTGATTGTTTTTAAACAGACAAAAATTGTCCAAACAAATTTATTTCTTTTCATCATTGGGATACATATTTTCTTGTTCTGGCCAAAGTAATATATTAAGACAAAAATACATTCCTGTACCACCTTTTGGTGAATCACAATGCAGAGAAGCGAAGTTATTTATTCTGGTTCTCTTTGGGTTGGCCTCATTCAGGAGGAGGGACCCTGAAAATTTCCTTGGATTCAAAACATAAGGAAATGTACACTAAACCTAATGCTAATTTTTACAGTGCTGACCATCAATATAATGGACTTCTTTTAAGGTCAGGAAGCACTCACAAGTCGCCACCTGCAATTTTTTTTTTTTTTTTTTTAAATGAGTTAAAGAAAATACCCATTGGAAGTCCAGTGAAGGGTTTCATACAAATTGATTAATCTCTCAAGAGTATCTATTTGGAAAGTAATGCTTTTTATTCAATCAATCATTCCTTCAATGGGTGTATTCACATGGAACAGTTATGGTAGTTAGATAACATGTGACTCCATCTTGGGATTTGTAGTTTATGGAGGAGGTATTTGGAATTTTCTGCTGGGAAACTCTGTTGCACTCTCCTGAATTGCCATACTAGAGCTCTCTAGCAGAACTTTAACTGTCATAGATCCATGGCGGTTATAGTGATATCACACTGCTATAATGAAACAGTGTGGACACACCCTGTCAGTTATTTTGTATCCTTCCTTTCCATTGATTTAGGAATATGAAGAAACTAGAGCTACGTGCTAACAGCCATTTAACATTCTCAGTCCTATTTCTGGACATATAAATTGGGAGAATCATAGAATCATAGAAATGTAGAGTTGGAAGAGACCACAGGGGCCATCCAGTCCAACCCCCTGCCATGCAGGAACACCCTCAAAGCACTCCCGACAGATGGCCATCAAGCCTCTGCTTAAAAACCTCCAAGGAAGGAGCCTCCACTACACTCCGAGGCAGCATATTCCACTGCTGGACAGCCCTGAGAACTCTTTCACCATATATTTTTCCAGAGGGGTGAGCTTCTTAGAGAGAGAGTCTCACCATTAGAAGTAGTAATGTTACATCTTTTCTCCCCTCCACTTTTTTTCCTACCATGCTAGTGGTAGCAACAGCAGCTGCGTCAAGCAGTCTGGCCACCTTTGTTAGGGTGCAGTATAGAGTAGCAACCGACAATATTTATCCCCTTATATATAAAGGACACCTCCTGTTGCTGTAATATGCACATGCACATGTGGTTGTACTTTGGATATGATGCAATAGACATGTTGTGTTCACACTTGTATAAGCAGAGTTCTGCAGCTGTAACCATTTCACATACAGTGGCTTGTTTGTGGTTGGTGCATAACTATTTGCCAGTGCCTTTAATGTACCACTTGATTTACTAGGATTGTAGAAACAACTACAGTCCACTCCTCATTCGACAATGGATCAATAAACAACCACATTGGCAGGTATGTGATTGATTCCACTATGGTGAAGGGTGGTATAAAACAACCACCACAGAAGAACATTTACACTATTCAAATATGATGTAGGATCATAGCTATATACATGAATGAATGCAGAGAATATGCAGAGAAAATTCTGCAAATTCTATCTTTTTTCAGGGAGGTAGAAAGAAAAATGGCAAAACATTTTCTCAGAAAGATGTGTTGGGGAAATTTCAGTTAAACTCTAGAAGAAATTGAGTGGCCAAAGTCCTGGAGAACTCCAAACTATTCAGTCTGGCTTGACCGAGTTCTAGAAATACCTAAGTCCAGGATACGGAACTTGATCTTGGATGGGTCACAAGTTTGTGGCATACCTGTTATGAAGCAGCTGCCAAGACACACCAACTTGATTTAAAAGGCCACTGTATCTGATCTCTGTTTCAATATCTGTCTGCAGCAGGAATGGGGAACGTGTGAATCTCCAGATTTTGTCGAGCTATTCCCATCATCTCATTGGCTATGCTGACAAGGTATGATGGGAACTGAGTCCAAAAACATCTAAAGGATCACATATTCTCCACTCCCAGTATATGGAACTGTTCAGTGATATGAATATAGAATCAATTGTCTGGGGGAGTGCCCAAGACATTTCACCATTAAAAAAGCATTGTGTCATATAGCTGAGGTAAGCACTCTAGGGAGATAAATATTCCCAGAAAACCTTGCTGTTGCTCGCATGTTATGATATGACCTTGGTCTTCTACTATAATTTTTTTTATTATCATATAAACTAGAATGATATAAAGCTTGTCTAAGGTCTTTGAGCATAGCCTATCAAACAGATGTGGCCATCTTCTCCACGCATTAAAACCTGCCATGATTAATTTCATCTGTAATGAAGTTTTATAAGAAACTTAGCAGCCAACCCAGTTTATCGCCAGCATTATCAAATCTTTGTTAGTGCCACTGAAGGAGTTTCAGGGTATAAATCTTCTGAGAAAGAGATAAAAAAAAAACCAAACAAATCATAACAGCATGGGATTAGGTAAGGATCCCAGCCTCAGGGCGTATAAAGTCATCTTGTAGATAAACACAAGAGGCATATATAAATATGCCAAACAATTTATTGGAAAAGTTTTATTACAAGGGATGCTTAAAAACCTGATTTGGTTGTGACCTGCAAGTTCAAATGTAAGCATTTTGGAGGTTTGTTACATTCTTTGGGATCTTTTATGCTGCTAGCATTAGAAATATATTATCCAGAGTGATGGCTAATAATTGTTTAACTTAAATGTTAAAATAAATTGTTTGTCTTTTGGGGAGAAGCTTCTCACTCTCAGGAGGGCTCATTTTAAAACCCTTCATGCATGACCTCAGGCTGCAGAAACTGAAAAGTATCCATCAACATTGGACAAGAAGGTCCCAAGGTTACATTCACTGGAATGGGTAATATCGACTCTGGCCTCTAAGTCAGAGTGAATCTGAGTGATTTTGGCCATTTCCACACTACACTGTTATAGTGCTATTATTGCAGTTTCAACATCCTGTGGAATTCTGGAGTTGGTAGTTTACTGGGGCCAAAGAGCTCTCTGGTTGAAGATTCTAAAGGCCTCTCCCTGAACTGCAGACCCCAGGACTCCATAAGATGTTCAACTTGGAATAATAGCACTATAACAGTGTAGTGCAGAAAGGCCCTCTGTCTCCTTCATTTCACTGCTGTCAGTTCTTTTGAAAATCAGGGTGATGGCTTAGCTTCACTGTTACCCTGATTTCTGGGGGTCCCGTGAGGGATACCTAAGTGTGCTTCAAATATTATAAAGTTGGGATTTAGGAAAGAGCACAAGCTAGCACTACGAGAGGCAGGGCAACGTAGCAAGATCTTTTACCCAATGTCTATGGGGTCAGGCCAAGTCAAGAAGCAAACAGAAGTAATTAATAATTGTTGTTTTTGTTGATATACAGTCAAACACGTGTATGCAACACACTCACACAGAGATCTATAGAAATAAAGGTTGGAGTTGGAGAGAGGGATTTTAAGAGGAGGTTTTGTATGGGAAATACTACACCTGTCCTGAAGCCCGGGTAGTCTGAAGCAAAAGGTCCATAGCAGAGGAGGTTCTGAGCACGAGGAGCTGAGGGGAAGGTTCATTGAACAAAGCGACAGCAAGGCGGGATGGAAGCCAAGAGCGATCTGAGGACGCGCTCAAAGTCAGGTCATTTCTCCATTCCAGGGGTCAACCAGGGTTTCAAGTTATTAAAATCTTGAAAATTAAAACTAATGACTAAAAGTTTTCAGATTCCGTGCTGAGATGCCTTGTTCCAATCTTGAAACAAAGGCCATTGGACACTGAGGTCCCACCATGCAGCACCAAGGAAAACTTCAAGGAAACTACTTACTCCAATAATTCTGAAGAACTGATCAAAGTTTTAAATGTATCCAGTCCAGATCACTTTTCTCAGACTCTACCTCAGTGGTTCTCAACCTGTGGGTCGCGACCCCTTTGGTGGTCGAACAACCCTTCCACAGGGGTCGCCTAAGACCATCAGAAAATACGTATTTCCAATGGTCTTAGGCTCCATTCCCTCCTTGGTGGTGGTGCGCAAGCGCAAGCCACGTGCTCACGTCCTCCTGCCCCCTTTGATGGGAGCACGTGTGGCCTCACCCGCCCCCACAAATGGGGGCAGGAGGACGCGAGCGCATGGCTCGCGCTTGCACACCACCACTCCTGGGCCTTTTCCGCACATTACCTTATCACGGAGGTGGGCGGTGCCGTTCGCGCAAGCAGGTTCTTGCGCAAGGTGCTCTCTTCGCTGCTCCTTCGTCCCGCAGCTGGCTTCCTGGTCGCGCAACCGCCCCACCCCTTCCTTCCGCAGTGCAGCCTAGGCTCGCGTCCTCCTGCCCCCTTTGGTGGGAGTGTGTGCAGCCACAGCGTTGCCACAGGAGGAGTGGTGGTGCGCAAGTGTGAGCCACGCACTCGCGTCCTCCTGCCACCTGTTCAGAAAGGACTGAAATCGCTCCCCTTCTCCGCTACCGGGAGAACCTCCCGTCTGACAGGCCAGCTTGGGGGGGACAGTAGCAGCACGGGGGGCATGCCCCCTCCTCGCCACGACCCCTACCCCACTCACCATGGAGGGGGGCACTGTGGAATGGCCGGGGGCTGCAAGGTGGCGCTTTTCTGGGGGGGGAGGGCGAGCTGCGCCCGGCACTAAAGACAAAGGCGCTGGGATTCCTCCCCCCGGCCAGGGTCGACACTCTGGAAACTTTTCCCACACTGCCCCCCACCGTGGAAATGAGAGCAAAGCAAAAGCAGAGCCTGGGGAGTTCTTGGAATCTTTTCCCGGGGGAGACGCGCAGCTCCTCTTTCCCTCCCTGCCCGCTCCCCCTGTTCCTGGCTGGCGAGGCGGCCTTTGCCGGGGGGGGGGACATTGTAGATAATAAATAAATAATATAATTGTTTGGGGGTCACCACAACATGAGGAACTGTATTAAAGTGTTGCAGCATTAGGAAGGTTGAGAACCATTGCTCTACCTCCTCCTTGAAGGATGAACATCTATAAAGAAGGAGGCTCCTGGCTTGGAATATAGCAATATTTTCTTCTCTGAAGCTTCCCAAGGACTCCATGATGACCAGCCATCATGAGTGTGTGTATCCCACCAGACATGGTCAGCTATTCAATGGTAGAAACTCTGAAATTTACTGCAGAGATACTGAAGTCCTAGTCCAACACTCAGAAAATAATCTGATTAATTGTGTATTATAACGTTCATCTCCCATTGGATATGTGATCAGATAGAGATGCTTTTAGCAATGCATTATCGCTCTCCTTCCACACACACCTTCCTTTGCTCCTTTTGCTGAGTGATAAAGCTGCATTGTGAGCCCATGTGATATAATGGCTTGAGAAAAGGTTCTCTGGAGAAAGGTTCAAATCCCCGCTTAGCCATTGAAACCTACTACAACGTGAAGGTACAGAACAACAAAAGCTGCATTCTGCCATAACATATTTCCTTTTCATGAAAAGGCACAGTGTTAAAAAAGAAAACAGCTGGCAAATATGTACAGAGTTGTGTCCCCCTTCAAATGATGGGACTGTGAGATCCTAGGCTGACTTTAAAACAAACACAACTGCCTAGGCCTTATATTTTTGTCTCTAGGCTACTGAACCATGGAGCAAACAAGAATCCAATGTTGGAGAGGCAGTGGCAAGTAGTTTCCCAGCTGTCTCATTTCTGTTTGTGAATACCACAAATACCCATTTTCCGTGTCAATTATTATGTCCGTGCTGTGGTTGGTCACCAATGAATGAAGCTAATGAAATGACATTTCACTGTCTCAAAGACAACTCTTATTCTTTGCTGGAGGACTTCTCCTCGCACTAGCAAGACTTTGTCCAGGGACCCCCCAGACAACAAATAAACCAATATGAAACCCATCCCAAATTCACATCTTCCGTGTAACGGATTTAGCTATTATGATTCCAGCCTGTTTCGGCACACTGGTCTCTCCCAGTTCCCTCCCTGCCTTCCCAAGTAGCACCAAGAAAGCATCATAGTTGGATCTCCATTAAATTTCCATTAGTACCTACACCCAGGTGCACTGCAACTCTGGTCACCAAAATTATGGGAGATAAAATCCTTTTAAAATGGTGTTGGAAACTATAAAGGTTATCAAACATCAAAACACTTTTAACTCTAAACCAGCAAATACTTCCCCAACTCTCTAACTCTCTTTCACAATCTCTCTCTCTCTCTCTTCAACCTCTCAGATGGATCTCTTTAAACTTTCTCCAAAACTCTTCCTTCAAGACCCTGTTATTTTTCTGTTAGGCTGCCTCCCCCCACCTAGCCCCTCCCTCTGGCTAACCTGGGTTCCGTAGTCAACAACCAATCAATTTAAATCCTCTTGGTTGCAGTACTGTTGGTATGCGCCCCCAGGGTTCATTACACTAGCCACTTCGGCCTTCAAGGAACCTTGTGAGGAGAAGTGGTGGGGCTTCACAGGCAGTGGAGTAGGTTGTTCAGGAAGGCTGGGAATAGGGAGCAGGCTAAGCTTCAGTGACTTAATTCAGGTCCAAATATGAAAAGTCTGATTCAACTGTTCAAATTCTAGCCTATTTCAAATTAAGCCCAGTAGGATTTTTCCATCACTAGATCAGCAATGAAGAACATGTGGCCCTCAAGCTGTTGTTGGTGCACTGCAGTTCCCAGCATGCCTCATCATTGGCTGTGCTGGCTAGGATTAAGGGAAGTTCCAGTCCAACAACATCTTGAGAGCCAGATGTTTCCCACCCCTGGCCTAAGTGCTTTAGAATCAAATTAATAAAACAGCTCAAACTTTTGTTCTAATGAAAGAAAGAAGGGGAAGGTGCCTTTTGCATATGATTTAGATTCAACTTTGTAGATGGATGTGCACAAATGAAATTTAGTTCAGCCAGAGGTTTTTCAGAGAACAAAATGCATTCTCTGTACCTCCCTCATTTTTGCACTTCAGCTTTGGCAAGCCAGCAATGGCTTTGGGTTCAATCCAAAATGCTCTTCAATCATAAAACCATATGGTAGTAAAGGGAATCGTTCACTTTAAAAACAGGCTTGTGTGCACCAGCACCCCCAGCAATTTATACAGTACGTTTAAATAAACACTGTATAAGGCCTGCTATTAAATTTTATCACTAGCCTACCGAGTCCTCATAGCCAACTGGGCTTCTCCAAATGGCAAATAACCAAACATCTGATTGAAAAACAGGAGGGGAAAATCCATTGGGAAGATTTGTTTCATGAAGGAAGGTGTTCAGTGAATTACAACTATTGTTGTGGATGTTGCTATTATTATTTTTATCTTTGACTTATGTTCTACCTTTTCCTCCAAACTTAAAACATATGCCAATAATACACTTAGGCATTTACTGACTTACGGCATGACCCTGTGAAGTTCCAGCACCATCCTCGCAGTGCCTTTGTTGGGATGGAAGAGTATCCCGAATATTCCTCTCTGCGTCCAGCCAGCTGGCAGTGGATGGTAGTGCTTGGGACATGCTTCTTCCTTCTGCAGTGCAGCTGGCCTCTTCCTCTGCTGCACTGAGGAAGGAAGCACATTGATAGCACTTTCATAGGCCCTTTTCGCACAGGCTTTCTGTCGCACGACAGTCCCATGAGCCTTGCGGAAGTGGGAGCGTCGCTCTGCACGACGCACTCCCACTTCCGCCGCTCTCATGGGGCTGCCGCTGCGCGAGTGCATATTTTTTGATTTTCGCCTCAAAGCGAAAATCACCCGTGCTCGCGCAGCGCTCCTGGCACCCACGCGCACTTACCTCCTGTGCGGAGTGTCGGGGAGGCGGCCGGGTTGTGATTCCTTCCCTCCGCCCCTGCAGAAGGAAGGGGCGGGGCGGGGAGCTAGCACGATTGACGCGACACCTCCTGCTTCGCGCGTGTGCGGGGGGCAGACGCGACAGCCTCCTGCTTGGCGAGGGGGGGCGGACGTGCAAGCCGCCGCTGCCTCCGGGAGGCTGCCACTTCCCCGCTCGTTCCTTCGCCTGCGGAAGGAAGGAGGGGGAAACGGCAGCCTCCCGGAGAAGGCTTCTTGCGCGAACTGCCCTCCCCCGCTTGCGCTAGAAGCCTTAATGCGAAAAGGGCCATAGTTTCTGCACAGTATAGTGTGTGATCATGACAGCTGGTGATGTGACAGGAACGGGACCGCAACAACATGTGGTATCATGCGTCACAGCCCAGCTTCAACACATCCCCATGCTGGGATGGGGCCACAGTGTGGAAATGGCAGCCCTTTCCGCAACTCACCTATTTTTGGCTCTGGGGTGCGGTACTCGCGCAAGCAGCCTCCGGAGAGAGGCTCTCACTTCCCTGATTCTTCAGCTCTGCACGAGCTTCCTGCTCACGTGACAGCCCCGCCTCTTTCTTTCACAGTGCAGCCTGAGACCTTCCCAGGCTGCACTGGACAGGAAGCATGACTGGCTAGGCTCCTGAGGCTCTGCATGCAAGGTAAGTGCACACGGGGCCCTGGAGCATTGTGCGACTGTGCAACATTTTCAGCTTCAAGCCAAAAATGAAAAAATGCATGAGCCAGGCCCCAGAGCATTGCGCAAATGTGAGTGCGTCATGTGGACCGCTCCTCACATGTGCACGATGCTCAAGGGGCCCTTTCGCATTGAAAATGGCATGTGAAAAGGGCTAGCCTTTCAGAGAGAGATGCAAAAACATAAAGCATACAAAATGTCATTGTTAAAATGCAATGAAAGTATTCATGAAACTAAAACCTTTGAAATAAATCCATTAAAAAGACAAAAGATAAAAGTCAATAAAACAGCACCCCTATGAAAAGCTTTTTCAGTCAATTCCTAAAAGCCTGGATGAAGAGAAAAGTTTTCACTTCACTACAGATGGAGTTCCAAAGCCTGGGAACAGCCACTGAAAAGACCCTGGTCCCATGTTGTCATCAGATGTGCCTGTGAAGATGGTGGGACAGTCTCCCCTGAAGATCTGATGAGTAAACCATCATTCTGGCTAGTTAAGGAAGTATCCTTAAGCAATAAGTCTTTACTTCTAGAATCTCAAAGTTCTCTTCTACAGCTGTTGGCATCAAAGTACTCACTATGTGATAGTTATAACTGAATCCAGCCTTTGATAGTAGAGAGCCAGCATGTGTAACTGTTTAAACATTGTACTAATATGTTACACCCAAAAGTGAGGGACCTTGTGGTCCTCTAGCAGTGCCAGAGTCTGCTTAGAAAGGTGGGGAATTAAAGCTCAAAGGAGGCCTGAGAGAAGGGGATAACCACAGTACCATTTCACTTGTGTATACCGGTACTAACTGCAAGACACCAATTCAGAGCCAAAATAATGTTTTTATTAGGAGAATTCACAAACACATGGAAGCAGTCATGCAGTCTCATGAACCACACAAGGCTAGCAAAGGCAAAGGAGAGAAAGGCTGGATAGCAAGAGATTTTGGGGTGAAGTGGATGATAATTATCAAAGCAGATCGAAGAGAGATGGCTCAAGCAAAAGTTTGAAGGTAGTACAGGGCATAAGAATTGGGGAGCCAATGGACAGAGTGACATGCCTACGTGCATCCAAGGTACTACAAGTTATCAGGCTCGGAACCAAGGTTTAAATACTTTGTTTCTCATCCTGAAGGGGAAGGTGTTAATTGCTCTCTGGCAGGGTAAACAAAAGTGGCCCAGAATGGACTAGTGATCTTAACTTCAGGTGACAAAATGTTGAAGGAAGTTATGATAGCCTCTTAATGTCTGGACAGGTGGAGGAAGTTTTTGCAGGAAGAAATTACAGGTTGATGACTATCTCTTGCCTCATTGAGGCAGTTTTGTGCACTAGGTTGAGTTGTTGAGGAGATTATTGCAGGCCCATCAGTGCTGGGGCTTTCCAAATAATCCTTTTGAACTTACAACCTGGCCACACTGAGGTCATCTGTCTTAGCACACGGCTTCCAGTGAGATTCCTCATCCACAGGCCTTCCAGCCATAAGTGAGTGATTTTTATATTAGGAATGATGTCACCAATTAAATGTTATTTCTTGCTAATTAGATTGTACCAAGGAGTGGAGGTGTACGGCATGGTGACAACAACTTTGGAGATCAGGGTTCGAATCCTGACTCAGTTGTGGAAACCCACTGGGTGACCTTGAGCAATCTTGCAAAGAAAATCCCTTGATAGGTTCACCTTAGGGTTGCTGTAAGTTGGAAATGACTTGAAGACACACAACAACATTTAGGCCCTTTTCACATGGCATTTGCCATGCAAGAGGGCCCCTGGACCATCTCGCAACTGCGAGGAGTGGTCCATATGATGTACTCACAATTGCATGGTGCTCCAGGGCCTGGCAGGTGCTGATCATGCACTATTTCATTTTTGGCTTTGAGCCGAAAATGGTGCGTGATCACGCATTGCTCCAGGGCCGTGAGCACACTTGCTGCGTCTGCAGAGCTCCGGAGCAATGCACAATTGCACTTCCTGCCCCAACACAGCCTGGGGAAATCTCAGGCTGCATTATAGAAGGAAGAGAAGGGGCTCTAGCACTACCTGCTCACGAGCTGAAGCAACAGGGATACAAGAGCCTCTCGCAAGAGGCTGCTCGCGCGATCCCTGCACCCCAGCTTCGCGAAACGGTGAGTTGCAGAAAGGGTCTTAGTAAAGCTGAACTAAGTGAGTTGAGTAGAAATCATACAATTATAGATAGAAAGATTCCCTGTTTCAAACCCCTGTTATGCAAGGATACATAGCTAAAACACTCCTGAGAGATGGCTATCCAACATCTATTTAAGACCTTCAGGGGGAAAAAAAGGAGAGTCCACCACCTCCTTCCTCAGCAACCAGGAATGGAAAATGGTTGTGAGATTCTTGTTGACAGTATTCATTCCACGATTTCTGAGATTCACTGCAAAAGAAAAACTGTCTTCCCCCAGTAATCTGTACATTTATAAGAGATCATTACGTTTCATTTTTGTTAAACATTGTTAAAAGCTGAATGATGAAAAATTAAAACACACATACCTTAGTCATTGGGAGAAATGTGTATGAAAAATGCTTCTGTTAGGACAACTGCAGAAATAAATATGTACCTTATGGAAAATGCATAAGATTTCCAGCTGGGGGGATTCTCCCAAAAGGATGTGAACAAGGGATAAGTTAAGAATACAGTTGGGAGTTAGAGGAATGAAATGAATTCAAAACTGGGAAGGTTTTTTTTCTTTCTTTTTTTCTCTTTTGATACTATTGCTTTTGTAATATCAAAAAGACTAATTTTTTTCACCTGCACATAGCAGTGAAATATTTCACAGCAGACAATTTTTATTTTGATGGGGACCTGAAGTCTATTGCTTAAAGTAGACCCACTGGACTAATTGGATGAGTAAGGAAATCTCAATCGGTCAGTTGGCACATTCTTCCAGGGACTATCCTTTGGATTCAGGCAAAGATGTCCCTACTACAAAAGGATGAAAAATAAATAAATAAATAAATAAATAAATAAATAAATAAATAAATATAAATAAATAAATAAATCTGTAAATATTCTTTCCTTCACTACATGTAAGTTTTACATCACTCCATGCAAGCTATACTTCGTTGACAGTCCTGTCATGCATCTGGACTCCCTAGCCGTGCAACCTTCCCAGAAGGAATGAAGCAGAAAAAAAAAAAAAAAGCTTCAATTGTAGATGGCCTGCTGGATGTTAGATTAGGCATCTACTCTGCTGTGAAGCTAAACGATACAACGTAGGGGTGGAATGACTCTTTTCAGTCAAGGTCTGAGGTTGCTGTAATCCCTTTTGATTCTTCTGAAAGTGTGACCAGCCATGTGTTTGGCGTTACAAGTCAATGCAAATCCGTCTGCGTGAAGAGTGCAGAGGTTTTGCACCATTCTTTTCTGGCATCTGGTTTTTGTTCTTTTAAAAAAATTAATTGCAGAAGGAAACGGCAAGTGAGTTTAAAGATTTAAAGACGATGTGTCATCACAGCCAGGCTTCAGCTCATATACTTTTAAGTTACTAAATGCCTGATTCTCCAGCAAAATTCTGTTGTTTGCTTCAGCTGCGCAAGAATTTCATTACTGTTTTGAAAAGGATTTGCCAAAATACAGATAAGTTCTCCTTTCCTTCTTTTTCATTCAAGTTCTTATTATGTTTTGAAAGAGATTGATGTAGGAGAAACCACAAATGACAGGTTCATTCAATGGGGGGCCGGAGTTTTGATTGCTAAGTTCTTGAAGATTTGACTTAGCATCCCTGTTTATATTACTGTATCTGTAGTACTGTGTTACCCCAAAATGTGAGTGACTCAAGGATCCACCAGTACCTCCACATAACGTTGGGGAATGATTTAGCTCAGTTAGGAGGCCTGCAAGAGGGGAGTAACCTAACAAGATACTCCACCAATGTTTGCAGAGTTTCTCCAGGAAAGAACCAGCCAGCGATTTAGAAAGTAAACTAAAATGAGTTTTATTGGGGAATTCAATCATGCACACACAAGATCCAAGCACTCATAAAGGCTAGCTGACGGAAAAGGGAGGAAAGTTGTTGATAGCAAAGTTTTAGGGAATGAGCAATAATTACCAATTTGAACAAAAGTGAAGAAAGCAGCAATGTGGCTTAGACTTGCACCTAAGAAGAGTACTCATTTAGAAATCAGAGTGAAAGCATGGCATTCAGCAAGTGAGATACTGTGAGGTACTGGTCAAAATGGAGGGTTTTTATACTCAAAATCTGCCTGGAGGGCAAGAGCGTGAATGACTCTTTGGCTGGGCAAACAATGGAGTTCACAATGAATACAATGAGGTCCAGAAAGGGTTGATGGGCTTAGCGTTAGGTGGCAAAGAGTTAATGTCTCTTGTGATAGCTCTGTAATAGTAGATAGGTGTGAGGACAAAGAGGGAGATGTCCAGGTGATAGGAAGAGGGGCTGAAACAATCAGTGGTTTGGTGGCAACTTCCTGTTACTATTGTCTGACAGCAGAGATGTTACAGTTTACTTTAAGCCTGTTATCTCTAGAGCTACCTGGTGAGTGTTCTGACAATTACCTGGCTGTGCCTAGAGGGGATCTCTGACTTACTTTGCAGCATATGTGTTCAGCCAGTGTTTTTCCTCTGCCCAGCCTGGCCTTACGGTTACATTAGGGCCTATTTTATATCAATGCTAATTAATATATTATGCCAATTAAATCATATTTCACCAATTAAACCATATCAAATCTGGGGTGTGTGCAGGCTGGTAACAACTGAACCATATTTATATAGTAGGCCATCTATTTTTTTCTATGAGGCTCCTCCCTCCCTCCCTCCTTTTTGTCTGTACGTGTGTGTGTATATGTGTGTGTGTGTGTGTGTGTGTATTCCCAGACTACAAAGGCTCCCAAGGCTCCCATTGTGATGCAGCAGCTAAACAAGTCAATGCAATTCTAGGCTGCATCAATAAGAGTATAAAGTCTAAGTCAAAGGAAGTAATATTACCTCTCTACTCTGCTTTGTTCAGCCCTCCCCTGGAATACTGTGTCTAGTTCTGGGCACCACAATTCCAGAAGGATATTGACAAGCTGGAACATATACAGAGGAAGACAACCACAATGGCAAGAAAATCATGCTCTATATGGAGCAGCTTAGGGAGCTGGGTATGTTCAGCCTGGAGAAGAGAAATTTAAGATATGACATAATAGCCATGTCTAAATATTTGAAAGGATGTCATATAGAAGAGAGCCAGCATTGTGTAGTGATTTGAGCATTGGACTATAACCCTGGAGACCAGAGTTCAGTTCCCCACTTAGCCATGGAAACTCACTGTGTGACCTTAAGGACATCACATACTCTCAGACCCATTTTAGGGTCACTATAAGAAACAACTTGAAGGCACAGAGCAACAACAATGTCACATGGAAAATATAGCAAACTTGTTTTCTGGTGCAGAAACTAGGATGCAAAGCAATGGATTCAAACTATAGGAAGAGAGATTCCACACAAACATTAAGAAGAACTTCCTGATGGTAAAAGCAGTTTGACAACAGAATATGCTACCTTAGACTGTGATGGAATCTCCATCTTTGGAGGTTGTTAAACAGAGGCTAGACGGCCATCTGTTGGGAGTAAATTGATTGTGTGTTCTTGCATGGCAGTGGGTTGGATTGGATAACCCTTGTTGTCTCTTCCAACTCTGGCCATTTCTGCACTAGAGAGGCTGGCCCCTCTCAAAACTGCAAACCCCAGGATTCCATAGGATGTTGAAAGTGGAATCATAGCGCTATAACAGTCTAGTGCAAAAATGGCCTCTATGTTTCTATTGTTCTGCTCCTGAGCTTGCATAGCATTTCTGCAAGGGATTCCAGGTTTTCTGCACATCCAGCAAACGTCGTCCTGTTTGACAAGTGATTTTGGAAAATTAAGTACTTGACTGTGATAATCAAAGCTTGTTTTGTCCTTTTGAAATTGTGGTGTTTAATTGTATTCCCCTTTCCAATAAAGGTATGTTTTACACATAGTCTGAAGGGCTGCATTCTCTCTCCTTTTCTCAAAGTGCTAATTCATATGCAAGCTAATTTGTCCTGGCTATTATCGCAATTTATTTCAGTCCCTACAAAGCAGCCAATAACTTTAATAAAGAAGGGTCCAGCAACCCAGTCTTACCCAGTTAATAAACTGCATTGAAATCCTTAGAATGAATGAGCTCTCACAGACAACAGATAGAGAGAATTACCATCCTGTAGTGTTATCACTGCTGTACAGGTACAATTAAAATGTGTGTTATGCATGAAGCTGCTAAGCCATTACTAGCACTGACAAACACAATTAAAAAGGTGCTATTGTGCCGAGCCCAGCTGAAAAATCAGTCTGTTTGTATGCACCTTTCAATGGATTGCTTACTTCAAAATGCAAAATATTGAACCAGTGGGTGATTAGGAGTCTGAGGAGACAGCTAAGCAAACAAAGAGTTGCAGGCTACTGGAAGACAGTATGAATAGTAGGCAAGCTAAGGGTAGACCCCCCAAAGCAAGATGGATTCCTTTCTTTCAGCCGTTTGGTTCATTAAAATATTGATTTTCTTGGGTACACAGATTGGAAGCTCCACTCAATTGTCTATTGTGTTTGTCTATGCATGTGAGTTTACATCTCAATTTAATAGGTTATCTTCTCTTACATGAGGCACAGGCCCACCATTTATCTTTAAAGTTTTGTAGAATCATAGAGGTGGAATGTACATCCAAGGGTTGTCCAATGTTACCCTGTTTACTGGGGGTCCCGGGAGGGGCACCTATATGCGCTCTCAATTAACTAAGTTTGGGGAAATTAGCTAGAGCACAAGTTAGCAATGTGAGAGGCAGGGCAACGCAGTAGAATCTTGTACCCAATGTCTATGGGGTCAGGCCAAGCCAAGGATCACACCAAAGTTTAAGAGTAATTGAGATTTTTATTAAATACAGACAAACAGTGTATGCAACACACACAATCACACGAGTAACTAGGGAAAATAAAGGTTGGAACAGTATAGAGATATTTTTCAGAGGGATTGTTGAATTGGGTGATACAAAACCTGTCCTGAAGCCTGGAAGAATAGAAAGCGATGCTGGGGTTCAATGTGGCTCAGCACGTGGAGCTGAGGGGAAGCTCGCCAAGCAAAGCGGCAGCAAGGAGGTTTGGAACTCAGGAGCGATCTGAGGAAGGTCTCGGAATCAGGGTTTTTTGTAGGGAGAAATGTAACTTTTTTTATTTTTTTATTATTTATTTATTTGTATCCCGCCTCTCCATATGGATTGAGGCTGCGAACAACTTACAAATAGCATGTATTTCGAAACATTTCTATACATGCCCCCAGCAAGCTGGGTACTCATTTTACCGACCTGCGGAAGGATGGAAGGCTGAGTCAACCTTGGAGCTGGGCAGGATCGAGCTCACAACCTTGTGGCTTGCAGTACTGGCATTTAACCACTGCGCCACCAGGGCTCCTGCAGGCTATTCCATACTTGGGGAAAACAATGAGTTTCGGGCGCGAGACAAAGCTTTGGAAAGGTCAAAATTTAGCACGATTGAGTTAAGTCCGAATTGACAAAGAGGTAGACAGTATGCAAACGCGGAGTGCTTGGCATTTGAGTATTCAGCTTGCCAAGTTGCCTGCTCGGGGCAGGGAGTTCCTTTGTAAACAGCATGCATACAAAATAAGGGTGTTTGCAGAGGGGTCTCCTAAAGCAGTGATCTGGCTATTTCTGGCCTGCCTGTATTGGCTTGGGATATTGCAGCATTTGATGGCCGAGCCTAGTTCTGTGCTTGTCCAGGGGCCTCACAAACACGTGTAGAGCGGTGGTGGAGGAAAGTCAAATTATTCATATCAAAATGCTATCTTTATGCTATCTCCAAGGAGGCCTAACCTGCAGTAACACCAAACTCCTGAGAGGTGGCCATCCAACTTTTGTTTAAAAACCTCAAATAAAAGAGAGACTACCATTTTCTAAAATCCAGCAGTTTTACCATTGGGAAGTCCTTCTCAATGTTTAGTCAGAATCTCCTATCTTGTTCATTGAATCCATTGATTAAATCATATTCTCTGGAATTGCAGAAACAAGTTTGCTTCATTTTCCAGATGGCAGCTGTTCACATGTTTGAAGCAACGCAATGGCTCACTGTTTTTTTTCCCCTACCATATCTGCAATGTGGTGAATTATATCTGCTTTTGACCAAAAAAAAAAAAAAAAAATTCCCTTTGTGAGAAAAAAAAAAATTAAACTGAAAATGCTCTTGCTTGCCTTCCTTCTCAGTTGTCTCTGTTGCCTTTAGTGATGTCATGACACAAGCAAGTTTCACTATTTCATTTACAGTGTTTTTAGTGTTGTCAACAGGCAGTTATGTAGACTCAAGTTGATTGACTCGGACACAGGTCAGACTTAAGTTACTTCAGTGACTTAATTCAGATTTGACTTGGCAAAAAGTATACACTGACTTGACTCGACTTGAGACTTGCATATTTTTAGTGACTGACTTGCTGCACTTGGTTCAGTAGCATAACACATTCATCCAGAAACCTTAGAACTTACTGGTCACATGATGATCTGTCTCAAGCCCAAAGTGTGGACACATTTCTCAGAGGGAACAGCAAATGAGTTTGGCAATGGGCTTGAGGTGGGGTTGGGATCTGCTCAGCAGCCTGTCTCTCCTACATATAGAAGGAGCTTTCTAAAATTTTTCCTAAGAACAGAAGGTAAGACTCGTGCCCAAAGTGCAGGGCACATATCTCAGAGGGGAACAGAAAATGTGTTAGGCAGTGGACTTGAAGAAGACGGATTCTTCTGTCTAAACTTTTGAAGCTTCAGTAATGGAGAATAAGAAGGATCCTATTTCCCACTTCTGAAATGGCCTCCAGCTTTGCAACCGGGAAGTAAGAAGGATCCTATTCCTCACTTCCAAACCTGCAGATGGCAAAATCACAAAAATAGAGGGCCGACTCACTTAAATTGTTAAAACCGAATTTATTCTACTCTATCCAGAAATTCTGGAATACAAGTTGGGTATAAAGTTGTCTCCCAGACTTGAAACTTGACTTGAGACTTGGCTTGAAAGTATCTTGCAAGGACTTGAGACTCAACTTGAGACTTGAAGGTAGAGACTTGAAACTTGACTTGAGACTTGGAGTAAAAGACTTAAATACATCACTGTCAACAGGCCAGACAGAAGGATACAAAAATCTCACAGTCTCTATGTGGGAGCATTTCTTCAATCCTATCTGCGTTTTCTTCTCATCCTTCTTTTGTATCACATTGCAAGACTTGGGGGGGGGGGTTGCAGGGGAATGTCCGTGTAGAAATTCATGCACATTGTTATGCATTATTTATGTAAGAATTTTCCATCACTTAAGCATTGTCCCTTCCACTAAGGAAGGGTATGGAGATGTGTGCATGTGCCCTCAACTCACATGTCAGCTAATTCCAACCACATGAATTTCATGAGGTTTTCTTAGCCAATGAATACTCAGAGGTGCTTTTGTCAGTTCCTTCCTCTGACGTACAGCCTATAGCATCTGGAATTCATTGGTGGTCATCCATCCAAGTACTAACCAGGGCTGACCCTGCTTAGTTTCTAAAATCAGACAGGATCTGGTGCCTTTTGGGTGGTTTTTCTAGGAATGTAATTCTTCACTGAGGCCATTTCCAACTGGCGTCACAGTCCCACAATGGGTACGGGATGGCAGCAGTCCATAGTTCATGCTTTTGTATGACATTGTCACAGTCCCACTGCTATCCTGTCCCCACCTGTCGCAATCAGAGATATTCGCTTAACAGAATAAATCCTCCTGTGGAATTCTGTCATTTGTGGTTTAATGAGGCAAAAAAGCTCTCTGGCTGAGAATTCTAAAGGCCCCTCCCTAAACTGCAAACCCTAGGATTCCATAGGATGTTGAAAGTGGAATAATAGCACTACAACAGTATAATGCAGAAATGGTTCCAGTCTGAACTTCAAAAGAGCTATACTAGAATGGACTTGTCACCCTACTTTACCCCTAAGTTTAGGATATAGCCATAACTGATAGGTCCACCCTTTGTGAATTTGTCGTATCCTCTTCTAAAGCCTCATAGATTTGTGGATTTAAGCTGCATTGTGCAGCCACAAAGTCCATAACTAATACTGAAAAGGATAAAGGGCAACAGGCCTCATAATGAGATCAATTGTCTATTTGGCTCTACATGATCTCTTCATGCAATCTGGAAAACCTCATTGTTCTCATGAAAGATATAGGCCCTTTCCACATGAGACTGGTGAATTGGTTTGTGCCGTTTCTTACCGGATTTTCTGGGCTCGAAACAAGGCGGACTTTCTCTCATTTCCTTCCGTACAGCTACTGCGTATGTTCTGTTCTGATTCGGAGGAGTGTAAGTTCATGAATCCACACTGCCCCTGCCGTGGCCACTCCTGCTACTCCCCTCACCCCGCCCTGTTGGCTGTGATTGGCCCCCTTTTTTTTTTTTGCATGGTTTAGTATGTCATTGCATACGTGTGTACATGTGAAAGTCCATACTACCCCCGGCCCCTCCCATGAGCCCTCTCCGACCACCAATTGGCATTAGAGCGAATGTATGTGTCAGCACCACTGTGAAAGTACCAGTTGGATCGATCTGGAAAATTGGAAAACTGATTTCTTCCGGTTTCCAAATAGCGCGCTTTATCATGACATGGGGGCGCATTTAGTCGGAATTATGTGTAGAACGAAGGTAAATAAACTGAACCTAGTCCGCTCCAATGTACAGAAGACATCCGTGGCAAGATGCTTTGGCCCACCTTAATAGCCATGTGCAGAAAGGGCCATAGATTAAAATAAATCGTTTAACAAGAGGTTTCCCAAAAGGATAGGTCCTAGATTACTCAAACTCAGCCCAAACAAAAATATGTGATATTTTTCAAGTTGATATGCCACTCTACTGCATTTGATGGGTGTGAAAGAGGAACATAGGGATTGCAGTGTACTATTTTGAAAGAGAGAGGAATTACAGTGTGTTAGGACACACTTTTGCAGAGACCAATTTTGGAATGTCTCTGGGGATACCATTGAAATCTGGGGAACCATGCTGAGTCCAGCTTAGGTCAGCCATTCCCAAAAGTCATTATTCTCTGAGAGCTACTTGCTACCCCTTGGGGAAATGAGCCAGTCCATTGTCAAGTCCTGGCAGGCACAAAGGTTCATGTCACATACCTTCCCCCACAACCAGAGATAATTGTCAGTGTCAGAAAAGGGCAGGAGGTTTCCCACAGATGTCAAGGTTGAAGCACATTGGAAAGGAAGAGCAGAAATGTGGAGCACTACTGAAGTGGCCCTTTTCAGTGGAGAAATGTAAAACCTCAGATCCCCCAGGCCTGTCAATCAAAAGGTAAATGAATAAATAAAGGGGGAAGGAATCCTAATGCTTCTGCATGATATGGATGAGCTGTAGCTAAGCTTGCAATGGCTGGAAAATGCAGCAGCAAGACTTTACAAGTTGTGAAATCCACCAAACCAAGCGAAGCTCATGTTCACATTTATCACTTCCTCATCTATGGGTGTCTTACTTTTCTAGTCTCACCATCTAGTCTGTACCTGTTTCCACCCAGTTTTGATTTTTTATAAAAGTGGGCCAAAGAGTGTGGATTTATATGCACATTTTTCAAGTTGTACACATTACTTGTATGCATTCCTCCCTGCCACCGACTTAAGCATGTTTATGGCCCTTTCCGCAATGCTCCTTTTCATGGAGCTGGGGTGTGGGGAGCACACGAGCAGCCTCTAGAGAGAGGCTCTCTCATCCTGGTTCCTTCAACTCCGTAGCTGTCGCCTGCTCACGCGAGAGCCCCACCCCTTCCTTCCGCAGTGCAGTCTGGAAGTTTCCCAAGCTACACTGGGGAAAGAAGCACGAGTGCCATGGTTCCAGAGCTCCACACGCACGGCAAGTGTGTGCGGGGCCCCGGAGCAATGCACAATTGTGCACCATTTTCAGCTCACAGCTAAAATGAAAAAGTGCGTGGTCGGTGCCTGCCAGCCCCTGGAGCGTCATGTGATTGTGAGTGCGTCATGTGGACCACACCTCTCATTCGCGTGATGCTCGAGGGGCCCTTTCGCATGGCAAACGCTATGCGAAAAGGACCTATGCTGTGTTTCTGTACAATCTGAAATGTGCAGTTTTTTTCTTTGTACACTTTTCAAATGTGTATACAGTTGCTCCTCAACTTTCATGAGAGTTTGGGGCACAGAACCCTTACGAATGTTAAAAAATCATGACTAACTCCCACACGCACACACTGTGAGCTCTCTCCCCTCCTTCCTTCTTTCTGCAGCCCACAGGGTGGAAAGGCAGGAGATTGCATGGGTAAAAACCTCCTCCTCCCTAGTCTCATGCCCTGCCTTCATTTTGCAATGACAGGCAGGAGAGGGAGGGGATGGACAGTCTTTCCCCCTGCACTCTCCTGCCTGCCAGCTGCGAGAATAACCTTCCTTCTTCCTGCATGCTTGCACGGACGAGAGGCAGGATAGTGGAAGGAAGGGAAGGTCTTTCGCTCTGCATTGTAAGGTAGTGCACCTGGGCAAAAGGCCAGGGAATGGAAGAGGGGAAATGGGAGGGAGGAAAGTGGTCCCCTCGCAAATAATCAAAATTGCAAAGGTCAAATCTGTAAACATTGGGGAAGGACTGATTTTATCACATGTGTGCACACCCATCTTTGTGGATTCCAATCCACAAAGTGCATCCAGCCCACATCCAATCTGGACACTGCAGACTGGAAAAAATAGCATTAAAAGACTGCTGGAGCAGATTCCTCTCATATCTTGACCCACTAGCATGGTATCTGCATGGTATCTGACAAGCCTCATTTCTTTTCAGAGTCGGTGTAGTTTGACACAAAAAGACTCCCTCTTTTTTTTTACTTGTTTTGTTGCTTGTGCAGACTCAGCACAGTTGCTAACACACACTCAAGCACTCTAAACCCAGAATGGCCTCCATCATCATCATCATCATCATCATCATAGTTCCCTCCTCCTTCTCTTCCTCTTTCTGCTCCTCCTCTTATTATTATTATTCTTTTGTGCCTTCAAGTCACTTCCGGCTTAAAGCAACCCTAAGACCAAACTGAAGCCATTTCTGCATGAGCCTGTTATAGTGCTATGATTCCACTTTCAACATTCTATGGAATCCTGGGGTTTGCAGTTTCGGGAGGGGCTGGCTGGCCAGTCCCTCCCGAAACTGCAAACCCCAGGATTCCATACGATGTTGAAAGTGGAATCATAGCGCTATAACAGGCTCGTGCGGAAATGGCTTGAGACTCACCATGGAGTAATGGTTTGAGCATTGGACTGTGACCCTGGAGACCAGAGTTTAATTCACCTCTCATCCATGGAAACCCACTGGGTGACCTTGGGCACATCACATACTCTCAGCCCCAGAAACCCTTGTGATAGGATTGCCTTAGAGTTGTCATAAGTCAGAAACAACTTTGAATAAACATAACAGCAACAAGAAGGCAAACCTATCATGGGGCTGAGAGTGTGTGACATGCCCAAGGTTACCCAGTGGATTTCCACGCAGAGGGAGAATCAAACCCTGGTCTCCTATTGAGTGTTGTAGTTCAACAGCCAAACAACTATTCCACACTCCATTTCTGCTGCTTCGCTATTCCCCTGCTCTAGTACTTTACTTGGTCTGGCCTAAATACTCTAAAGCCCCCAGATCCCATCTGATTTTGGAATCTAAGCAAGATCAGCTCTGGTTAGTACTGGATGGGAGACAACCAACATAACACCACATGCAGTAGGCTATATTTCACAGGAAAGAACTGGCAAAACCACCTCTGAGTACTCCTTGCCTAAGAAAGCACTATGGAATTCCTAGGGTCTCCATAAGTCAACAAGTGACCTTTTTTTTATAAATTATATTTATATTAAATTACTCATAAGTAAGAAAAAAGGAAATACATCAATAAAGGTGTGTTATAAATACAAAACCGAGATAAAAATAAGATCTGTTACGTAGAAAGTAATACTAAAGAATTCGAACAAATATATATCGTACAAGTATTTATAAATTATTCAAAAAAGAAAAGAAAAAAATACAGAAGGAAAGATGCAAGTAATACATTGATGAAAAAAGTTCAGACTGTACCTAATTTATACTACATTAAACTTACATGGTTGCAGGCTAAACCAAAACAGCATATCATTTCAGCCTTCCATAAGCTAAAAAAAGGAATGATAAGGGAAAAGCAGAGAGAGAAAGGAAAAAAATAACATTAAAGTAGGAACTTAATAAATTCCCAAAGTAATACAAATAATAATAATCTCTGTTGCTCATTCCTTCTTCTTTTTCCCAAGTCTTTCCTCACAGTGGAAATTTTTATCATACAAGGCATATTCTCTTCCTTGCCTCTTTCAGATTAATGTTATCGCCAAAGTTGGTTTGAAAAAGTAAAAAAGATACCCTTATAATAATAAATATATTATAAATAATGATATAGCTTATAACTTCTAGGAAAGGGAAAAATCAATTTTTGCAATATTATTATTGCTCTTAGTAAACAGTTACTACTTAGACAAGAAGTATTAATTACAGGTTAAATTAGTTTAGGCCCAACATCTAATCAATCAGAACTATGGATTTATCGGATATGCAATTATCAAATCCAGTTGTATCTGCATCCCCAATTTTGACTTGAAGATATTGCTTAGCCCAGTCCCAATCTTTACAAAATTGTGTTCCCTTTCCTGTCTAGTACATAGATTAACTTAGTCAACAGGTGACTTGAAGGCATGTGGACACACACAATACCTCATTTGCTTCAAAGAACAGAGGAAAATGAGTTGTTGCAACCTGGCTTCTTCTTCTACATGACATCCCTTCATTGCTCTCAGTCTTTTCTTCTCCAAGCAGAACAAACCCAGCTCTTTAAGGTGCTCCTCAAAAACTTGGTTTCCAGGCCTTTCATCATCTTGGCCATGGACACATTCCAGCTTGTTGATACCCTTCTTGAACTATTATGCCCAGAATTGGATGCAGTATACCAGGGGAGATCTAATCAAAGCAGAATAGAGTGGTATTACTACTTCCCTCAATCTGGACACTGTTTTCCTGTAGATGCAGCCCAGAATTGCATTGGCTTTTTTGGCTGCTGCATCACACTGTTGACTCATGTTTAGTTTGTGGTCTACTAAGACCCCTAGACCCCTTTTCATATGTTCTGCTTTCAAGCAAAGTGTCACCCATCCTATTTATTCATTTCATTTTCCCTGCATCACATAGCCTATACTGCATATACTGCATGCCCTAAACTGGACCACTGACCCCAAGTGTAATAGAATCATAGAATCATAGAAATGTAGAGTTGGAAGAGACCACAGGGGCCATCCAGTCCAACCCCCTGCCATGCAGGGACACCCTCAAAGCACTCCCGACAGACGGCCATCTGGCCTCCGCTTAAAACCCTCCAAGGAAGGAGACTCCACTACACTCCGAGGCAGCATATTCCTCTGCCGGACAGCCCTGACTGTCAGGAAGTTCTTCCTGAGGTTCAGGTGGAATCTCCTTTCCTGCAGCTTGAATCCATTGCTCCTTGCCCTGGTCTCTGGAGCAGCAGAAAACAAGCCCTCTCCCTCCTCTATGTGGCATCCCTTCAAATATTTAAACATGGCTATCATGTCCCCTCTTAACCTTCTCTTCTACAGACTAAACATACCCAGCTCTCTAAGTCTATCCTCATAGGGCATGGTTTCCAGGCCTCCCACCATTTTGGTTGCCCTCCTCTGGACTTGCTCCAGCTTGTCAATATCCTTCTTGAATTGGGGTGCCCAGAACTGGACATAGTATTCAAGATGGGGTCTAACCAAAGCAGAGTAGAGTGGTACCAGTACCTCCCTTGATCTAGACACCATACTCCTATTGATGCAGCCAAGAATTGCATTGGCTTTCTTGGCCGCCGCATCACACTGCTGACTCATGTTCAGCTTGTGGTCTATGAAGACTCCTAGATCCCTTTCACACGTACTGCTATCCAGCCACGTGTCCCCCGTCCTATATTTCTGTATTCCATTCTTTCTACCTAAGTGTAGGACCTTACACTTCTCTCTGTTGAATTTCATTTTGTTAGCCTTGACCCAGCTCTCCAATCTGTCCAGGTCATTTTGAATTTTGATCCTGTCCTCAGGAGTAAAGTTTAATTCCCTTGCCAGTGCTGAAATAAGATTTAGTGGCCTATCCAGTCGGCTTTTAATGTACAAAATAGAGGGAGCATGGTAACAAATGTTGGGGCTAGATGGCCTATCTGTCCTGTAGATCTTTAGGGAGGGAAAGATAAAGAAAGAGTTGACACTGACAGTTTAAGTTGGGGTGAAGTTGTGGTTGGAGGTTTGGGGTTGCTAGGAGGTGGAAGCAAGGAGATTAGAGTTCAGAAAGAGTGAGGAGAGTAGAGAATAGATACAAATCATAACACTGACAAATAAGGATGGGAAGAAAATGCAGAAATTTTGGGAAAATGGATGAAAAATGTGTTTCTGAAGTATTGAGGACAACGAGAAGAATCCTAGACTGATGAAGATCTTCACAGTTTGTGGCTTCTTCTATGCATAATTTGTAGGTGGTTGTTTTGCACAGAAAACAGCATTTCAAGCAGAAAATGCTGCTTTCAGGGCAAAAAAAAATACATGACAATATTGTGCAGAATAAATCTTGAACTGTGAATAGTTTTGGAAAACTATGCAGTTCTCAAAGAGTTTCTCACAGTGAGAGGAAAATTGCTAAAATTACTCATTGCTTCCTTCAAGAAGAAAATTAACAAAGAACTGTGTCCCTAGAGGTTAGCAATTTTGATGCATATTTGTTACAAAGATTTTTTTTAAAAAAAATGTTCTTGCTAACTTTTCCAAATTTATTCATTCAGTCATGCATCATCAGAGGCGCAAAGAATCCAGACTAATCCCCCTCATGAGCTATCTTAGGTTTCCTATAACAAGGGCCAGGGAAGGAATTACAAAGAGAGGAAAAGTG
This sequence comes from Ctenosaura bakeri, assembly GCA_948474755.1. Taxonomy (NCBI): domain Eukaryota; kingdom Metazoa; phylum Chordata; class Lepidosauria; order Squamata; family Iguanidae; genus Ctenosaura; species Ctenosaura bakeri. Next base: position 773,657 of record CAOLHI010000388.1, read on the forward strand.
GTGACAGAAACTTAGGTTGACAAACAAATATGTAACTTGGACGGGGCTCCATCCTGGATACCATCTTGTCCTTTGCTTCAGATAGCACCATCCCTTGAGCTGTCCCTCTTTATGGGCAATTCATAAATGTATCTAAAGATCAACATTTGTGGAAATGTTGCAAGAAATTATTAGAGTGGGAAAGACTAATACGAGTGCCCAAATGAAGAGGCAGGTCATGTGTTCTGGAAGGAAGTTGTATCTGCACTTTCTTGCTAAATGACTCCATTCAGTTTTGTAGGATTTTCAACATCCTCTGATTCTTTGCCATGCTGTTCTGTTAATCTTTGAAGAAAGGCTGTGTGATAGAAAAAAATCCTGCTAAACAGCTAATGGTAATGTGGTATTGCATTATGACACTCTCAGGTCATATAACTCGATGCACAGCACTGAATGACGGAAAGATGATTGCTTTGTTTGCGTATTTATGGTTCGACTGTAATGTTGCTTGGATGGCTGCAGAAAGAAGTGGCACACGAGTGAGTCTTAATGTTTCTGTGACAACAGTGGGGTCATAACATTGCTTCACTAAATGATGAAGCAATGGAGAATCCTGTGGCTAGGAAGACCATAGCTATGGTGATTCTGCCCATTATTGGGCAGGATTAGACAACCGTATCTTTTCTCAACCTTTGCTCTGTTCATGGCTTATATGCTTTGAGTGCAAACAAGGATCCATGAGAGAAACATCGGCTACTTATACCAACCCCCCACCTCCAATGCACACACCCGCATTGCTTTGCCCTTCACAGACTGTAGTTGTCTTTGTAGGCAAAAGGCCAAGATGCTGAGCTGATAAAATATTCAAGAGAATTGCTCTGTGACCTCCACTGTTAGGGGTTTCTCCTGTATTAAAGGACAATAAGCAGAGAAGTACAAACAAGTCAGCCATATCTGCAAATCCTTAAGTGTGTACGTATGCATGTGTGTGCTTGTGTCTACCAAGTTTCAGGTACCTTTAGAGTAAACACTTTAGATTTATTTATGAACTAGTTTTGTGCAAACTTAAACATTTTCAGGCAAATTCAGGACTGCCTTGCAAACTGCCTTTCCTCTCCCATCAGAAAATTGGTGGCTTTTCGTGGCATTCACTGTGAGACAAATTTTAAGGACTGTAACCAGTCAAACTTTAGTTTCATAGAAATCATAGGCAAAATCACCATCAGCCCCTGGTGGCGTAGTGGATAAATGCTGGTAGTGCAGCCACAACATTGTGAGTTCTATCTTGTAGGGGTCCAGGTTGACTCAGCCTTCCATTCTTCCACAGATCGGTAAAATGAGTACCCAGCTTGTTGGGGGCAATTAGTTGACACACATCGTAAACTGCTTAGGGAGTGCTTAGCACTGATAAGCGGTATAGAAATGTAACTGCTAATTCCCATTGCTATATGGGCAAAGTTGATTAAATTTCTTAGTGTGTATGGTAGAGAGAGGGACAAACAGATAACCAAGGTAGCCCTCTCCAAAAAATAGATGTGAAGACTTGTCATTTTAATTTTTTTGCAGTTTCCCACAATCCCACGAGCACTTTCATTCCTTTCAAGTTGTCTACAAAATTACAAAACTTTTCTAAAAAAAAATCCAGCTGGAAATTGATGTATATTTTGGTATACACATTGCCCTAATATACACACTCTTAATACTTTTTTTCCTTAATGTACACTTTTTAGTGGATTTTTGTCTCTTGATTAAAGTATTCATTCACATTTTTTCAAATAAATACAATTTTAGTTTTGAATATTTACTTTTCTATCATTTCAGAAAGAGAAAGGAAGAGGGTAAATCATAATCTCATTTTTTTCCAAAATGAAAAATATAGGATCATTTGTGTTCATAATGTCACAGTACATGAATCGAACACATTTTTTTAAAAAAAATCAGTTGATGCACATTTTTTCCCATTCATAAAAACAACACTCAGTTGTTTGTAGTCTGCATCTCTTGTGCCTACAACTGAAAAGTAAATTTGCAGTCCCAACAAGAGATACATAATGAAATATCACAGCAAGAGGTGCATGCCCATTCAATCTTTTGTCAGTTACACAAATGGGCTTTGCCTTGGACAGCTTCAATATGATTGATAGAATATGTGAATGAAATCAAAGATGTCAGTGGGGCCAACTTAAATGGACCTTTCTTGCATTCTGATCATTCCATTGCCTCCTTTCCATATGATCAGATCATTTGAACATTCTTCCAGCCACATGGGAGTAGCTCCTGCATAAAGGTTTTGCATATAGTTGAAAGAATATCTTAATGGCATGATATATGGGCAGAACATATTCATGCTTGTGTGTGTGTGTGTGTGTGTGTGTGTGTGTATTTGTCTTTTCATAGAATCATAGAGTTGGAAGGGAATAAAGAGCCGCCTAGTTCAACCTGCTACTATCCAGGAATACACAACTAAAGTGCTCCAGAGAAATTGCCATCCAGCCTCCAAAGACCTCCAAAGAAAGACTGTCTGCCACTCTTGAAAGCAGTTTATTCCACTCTTGAACAGCTCTTACCATCAGGAAATTTTTCCTAATGTTTAGCTGGAATCTCTTTTCTTATAATTTGAATTGATCCGTTTGTCTAGTCTCTGGACCAGCAAAAAACAAGCTTGCTCCATCAGATACGTGACATCCCTTCAAATATTTAAACACAGCTATCATGTTACCCTTCAATCTTCTCTTCCTCAAGCGAAACATAACCAGCTCCCCAAGACTTTTTGTATACAGCTTTATTTTCAAACACTTGACCACTTTGGTTGCTCTTCTCTGGACATGTTTTAGCTTGGGTCTTTTCCGCATCCTATCTCTTCTCGGCGCTGGGGTGCGGTGTTCGCGTGAGCAGCCTCTTGTGAGAGGCCCTCGCATCCAGGTTTCTTCAGCTCTGCGCAAGCTTCCTGCTCATCTGAGAGCCCCGCCTCTTTCTTTCGCAGTGCAGCCTGAGACCTTCCCAGGCTGCACTGAGACAGGAAGCATGACCAGCCCAGCTCTCGAGGCTCTGCACGCAAGGTAAATGCACGCGGGGTCTGGGAGCAATACGCAATCATGCAGTATTTTCGGCTGAAAGCCAAAAATGCAAAGGTGTGTGATCGTTGCCTGCCAGTCCCTGGAGCCTTGCGCGATTGCGAGGGTGTCATGCAGATCGGTCCTTGCAATCGTGCAAGGCTCCAGGCCCTCTTTCACATGGCAGATGCCATGTGAAAAGGGCCATGGTACAAAGCACTGGACATTTTTTTCTAGGTGAGGTCTGGTCAAAGTAAAATAGTGAAATTGTTACTTTCCTTGAACTGTATTGCAGTGGGTGCAAACTGGAGTTACATTTGTCGACCACACAACACCATTCACTAATGCTTTGATTGTGATCTACTAAGATGCCTGGATACTTTCCATATGTATTGCTTTCAAGCCAGGCATCATCCATCTTATATTTCTGCATTTAATTTTTCCTGCCAAGATAGAATGCTGTACATTTATCCCTGTTGAAACTGATTTTTGGCCTATCTCTCCAATCTGTTAAGGCCATCTTGAATTCTGACCCTTTCCTCTTGAGTATTAGCCACCTCTCCTAATTTGGTGTCATCTGCTAATTTGACAAGAAACATGTCCCCTCTTCCATCTTCCAAAACATTTAGAAAAATTGGCAATGCCAGGTAAATTTCCAAGTTTGGAAATTTCATTTCTTTTCCTATCCTTTGTTCAGATATTTTTTCCAAAGTATTCAAATAACATTGTTGTGAGCCCACGACAACGTCATAATTAACATCAAAATGCCAGGACACCAGACCGTTTTTTTCCTCAGAATATTTCTGGTATTTTTCTCATTCCCCCCCCGAAAAAGGACACTTTGCAGCATATGCTCCAAATTCTATCATGGTATGCATGTGCATGTATTCCATAAAAAATGCATACCTTTCTTTGCACCGAATGTAGCATTTGTCTGAGAATTGGCTCACATGTGAATTTTGCACAGAATAAGTCCTAAACTGCAAACAATGTGCAGTTTTCAAAGATGTTCTTGCAGTGGATAGACAACTGTGAATATTACTCATCGCTGATTTCAAAAGTGAGCAAGGAATTCCAAGTCTAGGTCCAGAGCACTGTACAAGATGCAAAATGGCTATCAGGTTGCCAAGATATGACCACTTGCAGCAACCCCCCCAGACCCCTATATTACCACTGCTAATGGTGAAGCACAGTCCTGAGCATAATTGGTGAATTTCTCTGCCCCTAAGAAACTTGGTGAAATCAGACACGTGTGCATGCACGCGCACAGCCCGTATTTTACTGCTCTTGGTCCCCATTCCCCACGTGGCTGAGCAGGACAGTGGTCTCTGCTTGCAGTGATATCCCAGACCAATGATTCCTAGACTCTAGTCCTCTAGGTGTTTCGGACTTCAACTCCCAGAAGTCCCAGGTGCCTTGGCCAATGATCAGGGACCCTGGGAGCTGAAGTCCAAAAACGCCTGGAAGACCAGAGTTTGGGAAACACTGCTTAGACCATCTTAACTGACAACGGAGAGCAAAACATCTGAGGCAAAATGTAGACCTCTGATTTTAACATCATTGCTTTTCTTCTCCTGTACGATTTTTAACATCTTTGCCTCATGAAGCAGCTGGAGAAGCTTTAAAAAGCTTGCATGGTGTATTTTTTGCTGAAAGTAATCACTGTTTGGTGGGTTTTGGATTTTGTTGTATTTTGCTGCATGGCTAATATAGAATCATAGAATCATAGAGTTGGAAGAGACCCCAGGGGCCATCCAGTCCAACCCCCTGCCATGCAGGAACACACATCAAAGCACTCCTGACAGATGGCCATCTAGCCTATGCTTAATATGGTTAGCCCTGAATATACATACCACCACCCCAAGTTTCTCTTCCTACAACCGAGTAAGTTTGAGAAGCCATTTGTGCACAGATCTAATCAAAGGTGGTTGTAGCAACATTATCTCAGTCCTGAGGGGTCTCCAGCCTACACAGACCTCATCATTGCTGACGGCAGCTGTTGCCGAGACTCACGCTCATGCTTCAGCCTGTAACTGTCAGGAAGAGCCACTTCTACATCTTAACAGCCACACGGCTTTACACACTTATTTCACCATGTCAGGCGCCGTGAGCATTTTAATCTGTTAAGAGGGCTCTTTCTCCCTACCAGCCCCTAGCCCTTTAACACTGAACCCATGTTTTATTTATCAGTCTTTGATTTAGAAATGCTTGGAAGGCAAGCCACGTTCGTCTGTAGACTGACAAGTTCTTGTGGGGCTTTTTTTTTTTTTTAAGGGAAACATTATGACTATTGTTGCACTATCGGCACTACCAACATATGGAAGCTAAACAGTTTTATGGGATTTGATGGCAGGAGAGGACAAGGGGAGAAGAAAGAAGGAAAGCATTCAGTTGAGGTCTGTAAAGCTATGACTTGAAAAAAGAGGAAAAGCTTGATCTAGGGCTGCTATGTTACAAGCGAGAATTTCCCTCTACATTTTTTTCCCATTGGGTTCCTGCCTCAATGATGGCAGAAGAATGGGAGTATAAAGTAAAGGCATGAAAAGTTTATTTTCCTCCTTCCCGTGGGACCCTTTAAAGAATGGCCAGATTGATGATCTGTTGGTTGCAAGGAAATCAGAGAAATTTGTAGGCCCCAGGAGGAAAATGTTTTCTCTTGTGCTGCACACAGACAGTCTATTGCCTTATAACTTGTTTCAGTTTCCCAGAACTCAGGGCCGAGCTCTGATTTACAGGGTCAAGACAATCCTCTCCAGTCCTCAGAGTGAAGGAGAGGAATCTCAGGGCAAGAACGCAGCCTTGAAAAGAGTGTGTATATACTTTTCTCATCTTTTAAACTTCTTTGAATGTCCTACTCTGTGCAACTGTGGTTGTGAAAGCGATTTTTTAAAAACCCTTTAAGTTTCATGAATGGAGTCTGATAGTGCACTGAGCTCTTCAATTTATTCAACAATATCGTACTAGGTGGATTCTGGCTTGCTAGACCAGGGCCCTTTTCGCATGTTTTTTTTTAGCGCGAGGGCCCCTTGCGCACCGCACAAATGGGACCGCCGCTCCGTATGACGCACTCCCACTTGCGCAGGGCTAACGAGGCTGCAGCGGGGCGGGTGTGCATTTTTTGATTTTCGGCTTGAAGCCGAAAATACCCCGCGCTCGCACAACGCTCGCGCTGCCCTCACGCACTTACCTGCATGCAGTGCGTAGGCGAGCCGAGCGGGTAGCGCTTCCTTTCTCAGCGCAGCCTACAGCTCTCACAGTGCCCCGCGGAAGGAAGGGCGGGGCGCTTGCTCAACGGTCGTGCAAACAGGAAGCGACCTGCGGAAGGAAGGAGGGGGGAAGCGGCAGCGTTTCGGAGGAGGCTTCTTGTGCGAGATGCCCTCCCCCGCCACGCAAAATGGTTAACATGTGAAAAGGGCCCAGGATTCCACACCAAGCAAGCAATGAAACCAGTTTTACATAGAATCCAGTAGTAACAACTGAGCAACAAAAGGCTGTGATATACATGCAAATTGAGCAATAAGGAACAAATGCTGCTTCCAAACTATGTACATTATACTTGTTCTTTTTATCTTATTTCAGTTTTCTAAGTGTAATTATATCAACAGAACATGTCAAGAAGTTTCAGAACATGGCTCAGGATGTTTTGTGCATGTTTAACTTAACTTGAAATAACTCAGAACTTACAACACTTATATCTTTATATCTATCTATCTATCTATCTATCTATCTATGCCAATTTTTTTTAATTCAACATGGCTCTACTTCATTTAGGCCTTTAGGACTCTTTTTGACTTTTCTTTTTTAGTTGACACTTAATGTATCATGTGAAATGAGGTTACCAGGCGCTGCAGCTTAGAGGATCACAAGGGGTTGTTCTGAACATCTCAGGTCTGAGTGCTGAAATCTCAGGAACTGGAATAGCCCTGAGCTGGTGATTCTAAACTGGTTCACTTTGGAGGTGAGCCAAAACATTTGGGAACAGGAAGCAAAGACTCAACTGGCAAGTTTGAACTTTCCTATAAGCAGCCAGGCTTCAAGCCTGAAGGCACACAGAACATAACTCAGGGGCAAATGGTGCCTTCCATATCAGGGGCTTTCTGCAGTATACTGTTAACAGTACTATTATTCCGCTGTCAACATCCTGTGGAATTCTGGGGTTGGTAGTTTATGAGGCCAAAGAGCTCTCTGGCTGAGAATTCTCAAGGCCCCTCCCAAAACTGCAAACCACAGGATTCCATAGGATGTTGAAAGTGGAATAATAGCATTATAATAGTGTAGTGTGGAAAGGCTCTCAGTGGGCAGTGAATCTATTGCAGAGGTATCAGAGCTGTCATGTTTAGCATAATATGCGGTTAGTCCCTGCGAGATATCACATAATTATAATATTATGATTCTACTTTAACTACCATGGTTTCACCCAATGGAATCCTGGGCTTTGCAGTTTATGGAGCATCATTTGGAGTTGTCAGCCAGAGAGCTTTAATGCCTCACCAAACACAAGCCCCAAGATTCCATAGGATGAAGCTATGGCATTTAAAGTGATACCATAGCACTATAAAGATGTGGTGTGAAAAGGCCCGTGGTTATGCTCACCTATCTGCATTTTGATTCTCACGAACTGTGGATCAGTTGTGCAGACGACCTGGCTCATTTCTAGGATATAGACACTGGTTCAAATGAGTTCAGATTTAGTTCTGCCTACTTGATGGAGGCTTCAAAAATTGTCAAAGTTCTGCCCTTTCACTTTCTATCCAGTCTAACTTCCACCATCTTATTACGCAACCTTACTGTCTATTTGCATCATACAATGAAATTCCATCAGTACAGTTTTCGTATTGTTCAACTGTGTAGGAAATTAAAGCAGTTTGTTAATATTCTATATTAATCTGAAATATATTTAATGTTAACATCAAACCAGATGAGATACTGGAAATCCAAGACTGGATTGACTCTTCGCATTTCTTTCCAAAGCAGTCCGTGAATTCTCTGTGCATGTGTAGGTCAGAAAATGAATTTGATTTCTATCTGCAGGAGAACACTTTAGACTTTCTCTCTTCCTACTGATTTCTCTGCAGCATCTTGGGAAACCTAGGTAGGCTAGCATTCACATACTCTGAGCACTTATCTTCACCTCCAGCACCACTTGCCCCCCGCCCCCCGTCAGTGTGGACAATTGCCATCTTGGGACCCTTTCATACTGCACAATGATAGCACTGTGGTTTCATTTTAACTGACATGGAAACATGGTATGGAATCCTAGATTTTGTAGTTTGTTAAAGCACTAGAGCTCTCTGGCTGAGAATCAGAATAGTACTTCAGGTGGGGCAAATAGGGTACATGCCCTGGGTGCCAGTGCCAAAGAGAGCAAAAAAGCAGCGCAGGCAACAGGGATAAGAAGGTAGGGTTGCTTCCATGCTTGCCCTAGGTGCCATTTATGCTAGATACACCACTGCTGAGAATTCTAAATGCCCTCAATAAAATATCAGAAACATGATAGAAAATTGAAACGGCAGCTTCCAATCTTCCAGTTGAGGCTGCCACATTAATTTTCCACCAAGCTCACAAATGATGGCACATTGGCATTATAGGGGGCCTAAATGGAACCTCCAAGACTCTGAAGTTCAGTGCTAATGAAAGTCCCAGGCCATTTCTGCACTGGCCTGTTATAGCGCTATGATTCCACTTGCAACATCCTATGGAATCCTGGGGTTTGCAGTTTTGGGAGGGGCCTGGCCCCTCCCAAAACTGCAAACCCCAGGATTCCATAGGATGTTGCAAGTGGAATCATAGCACTATAACAGGCCAGTGCAGAAATGGCTCCAGAGAGGGGGGAAAATGTTTACAGATGCACAGTCCAGGCCTCTCTGTCTGCCAGGCTCCAGTAGCTGCCTGCCCTTGCCTGATTTCAAAACACAACATTACAGGCTAAGCCATAGTACCCTTGCTGTGGTTCAAATTAAACCATGCCTGCAAATTTCTTGATCGTTATCCAGGAGTAAGATGGTGCTGAACGGTTCCTCCAATGTTATGTGAGCCAGCCTGTTCAGCGTCTGTTTGGCAGGAGAAAACATGTTCCCCTCATAATCGTCATCCCTAGGTAATACTATGTGAATACTTCCAATTATTATTACTTCTCTCCCCTCTGCTTCACCACCAGGCAGTGCAATTGCACGCAAGGCAAACCAAATAAATGGCATTTCTGCATATGTGAGCTAACAGTCAGAAAATGCCACCCAGCATGGGGGCCACGGTAAGCCTGGCAGGCGACACAAATTGCTCAGCAGGCACATCTATTATATCTATCATCGAGTTCTCCTTGTGCTGTATAGAGTACAATTCAGATATAAAGAGATTGCAAGGGTGGGAGGGAGGGGTGGGAGGGACAAAAGGGAACATGATGTCCTCTCATTTACTGAGGCACGCTAATTGCGTTGACTTTGGAGGAGCATTTCCAGACTGAGGCATGCTGGAAGGGAAGCCTCTAGCATCATTGCCAGGCTGCCTTTCTGTCACTCACATGATATCTATTTAACACACAACACGGTACATTTTTATTATGAGAGGAGGCACCAGATGGTGAGGTCACACCTAGTCTTACACTTTTTTTTTATTATTCCCAGAGTATGCAAGCATGTGTTTGGTCTATAAAAGAAAGGAGTATTGGTGTATCTGGTGGTAGAGGTGGGGGAAGCTAACACAGATTGTCAGGATATATCTATATTAATTACTAGAAATCACCATGTGTCAGCAGACTTGAATGCAGACTTCTCACAATCTCTGAATTCCCAATTGTGGATGTATTGTGGTTTGGGCAGGAGATTCTTTGTTGTCTACCATTGTTCTGAGGATACAATGAATGAGAAGGCAGGAGAGACTGAAAGAACAGGGTGACCTCAAGCTGAGATTTTAAACTTCATTTTTCCTTGAAGCTGTCAGGGACAAAAAGAAGACATCTGTATTGTGTAGGAGCAGGTATTTTTGTTGCTCAGACTAGTGGGAAAAAACTGACCTGGAGGCTTTGGAGAAATCATAGGGAGAAGTCATCTGAGCAGCTCTGGCTGATTATTATCAGGGGCTTTCCTTGATTTGTGTGACTGGCTTCTGAATTTCAGCCTCTATCTTTCCATAGGACCTTACCTGAATCCTGCTGGAAGCTGGAAGACAGGTCACGGCAGAGGTCTCAGTGGGTGGAATGACCTAAGATCTCCCACATGGAGAAGGCTAATCATCAACACTGACAAACAGTACAATCCAAAGAGAAAGAACAAATGACAAGGACCTTGAGCTATATAACAAGAACTATGAAGTTTGCATCCAAGCTATGTCAAAGACTGTATTCTTCCAGGTATTCCTGTCTGGTATTTAAAATCTTTTCTTCATCTCACCACCTTCCCCTTCAGTCTTGTTTGGTGGGGATGCCAGAGAGGGTGTTCCGTGCAGCTACTCCCAGCCTGCTGAACTCGGTGCGGAGAGAAGAAAGGGCGGCCCCCTTACTTGTTGTCCTATTTCCAGTGGCAAAACGTTTTTGTTTGGGCACCTTATCAGCGATTTACTAACTCATTAGTGCTTACGTGCTAGAATCTGTTTTGTAACTTTTAGCATTGCAACATTTTGGCTGTTTCTATTTGCACTTGTTTTTACTGATGCCTGTGTTAATAGTGTCATCAAATACCTTGAGTCCCAATCCTGGGAGAAAGGTTGTCACAACTGGAAAAGGAAATGTGGCCATAAATTAATATCCAGCTCCTGAGATTTCATAGTTTTACAACAGGCCCACTGAATGATCTCAGTCTGCAAAGTGTTGAATGTGCACAAAATCCTTTTAATGTGAAAACAGTATATCATTTGAAAAAAAATATGTATGCATTTCTGTGGCCCAGTCACATACACAATCATGCTTAGAGGCTGACTCAGCACTATGTAAAATTCTGTGATTTGATTCCATGGTGTCACTCTGTATTCACCCTGTATTCCCATTAGATCTTTTGTTCCTTTCAGATTTCATGACTAATGGAAATTTGTATGCATTTTTCACACACGTTTTCAATAATGTACACATTTATTTATACTCCTTTCCTGGTACAGACACTTGATTCATTGGCTAAAGTGTATTGGTGTGTCTTTTTCAATCATACTCATTTATAGCAATTCACATTTTAAGAATATACCTATGATTTCATGTAGACAAAATTAACTCAAGCCTCGCAACTGTTTGAATTTTTGAGGCAAGTTGCACTTTCTCTCATAATATGTCTCAGAATATGCAAAATGGATACTTTCAGTGGGAAAAAAAACCCACAGAAAGTCTTTTCCATCTATAATCTGACTACTGGATGAATTTTTCCTGGCAAAGAAAGACATTGTAAACATCTATCCCTTGAAAGAGATGTTTAGAGGGGGCTATCCCATCTCTAGTGTCTTCCAGTAGCTAATTCCACTTCTCCAAGGTGAGGGAATGGTATCATAGTCATATATCCAGCATTTGTCCAGATTGCTTTTCCTTCAAAGAGCCATCCTGCCACTTGTCCAGAAAAAAACTTTGGCCATAAAGGTCTGAGAAAAAGTCTGTGCCTTTGTGTGTCTACAGAAGAAGCACTGCTTTTCCCAACCTTCCATTCTTACCTCCAAATTCTCTTCCTCCTCCCAACCAAGCCTACAAGGTCAGGGAAGATGTGTGGGGACATTTCTCAAAGCCAGTATTCCAAGTCAGGCTGAGGAAACATAGATGCACACCACAACTTCCATATATTTCTTCCAGTGCCATCCCCTCATTGAACAGCTTTTGTAAGGAAACATCTGTAGGTAAAGACATGTGTGTTGCCTTAAATGACAGTGATAATATGATATACATGTGTCTTTAGAGAAGATAGGCACATCCAGAGCTGGAGCGTGTCCAGAACAGTACAACCAAGATGGTAAAATGTCTGGAAATCAAATCTTATGAGAAAAGGTTGAGGGTGCTGAGTATGTTTAACCTGAAGGAGAAGAAAACAGAAAGAAGATAATGACAACCATCTCTAAACATCTGAAGGACTTTCAGGTATATGATAGAATCCGCTTATTTTCTCTTTCTCCACAAGGTAGGACCCAAAGCAATGGATTCAAAACACAAAAGATTCCATCTAAACATTAGGAAGGATTTCCTAAAGGCAAGAAGTTTTCAATAGCTATTTCCTACCTTGGGAAGTGATAGCTTCTTCTTCACTGGAGGCCAAACAGAGATAAGATGGCCACTTCTTGGGCGTGCTTTCACAGTAGATTTCTGTGTGCTGGGACACAAAACTAGATGGCCTTTACAACTGTATGGTTCTATGATTCTACAGATAGTGTCAGCTGGTGAAGCACTGATCTATATATATTGGTATCCTGCCCCCCCCCAATGTACATTGCAATCAGCACAGTAAAGTTTCTAAAGATATTCAGATTGTAAAATAATTATAGCCATCAAATGAGGAACAAAGGATTAAAATACTAATGCTAATCCTAATAATAGCAAAACTATGAGAACGGCTCCAGCCCTCCACAGCTAAAATTGTTGCAGCCCCTGTCACTGGCAAAGCTGTAAGCAGAAGGTTTAATAACACCACAGGAACAAGTCTCAATGCAAAAGATGAGGTAAGTGTTATTTCACACTTCCTTCAAAGCATGCAAAAGCTGCCATGAACACACAACCACAGGCTGGCTGCCACTCTTCCACACAATACGTGTCAGATCAAAACAGATTCTTCACGCTTTGGTCTGTCCTTTACAAGAGCAGTAGATCAAAGCGTTTTGAAGACTAAAATAACAATGAAATTTGCAGTTCCATTTTGTTTTACAATCTTCTCATCTGTCTTTCCTTCTCCTTCTCCCTCCCCCCAGTCTTTTTCTCTTTCCAGTTATATTTTCAGGAATTCAATTTCTAAAGCAGAAAATGAACCATTCACTTCTAGTAGGAGAAGCTGTGTTGTTCGGGTGCCATCTAGCCTGAGAAATGGGCACTCGATGCTGCCAGCTTCTTCTTTGCCCAAGGCTCCATCAGATGGTTAGGGAGGTGATGAGGGAGTCCAGACAGCTTTGGACTCCTGCTAGCTATTTGTCTTTCAATCCCAGCTCATTGTGAGCGAGTTGCTCTTATTTGCTCTCTTAAGTTTCAGGCTCTATGCAAAGCCCTTGCTAAAGTAGCATTTGCCAAGTATTAAGCCTGTCTCATGTAGGAAACTGATGTTTCCTCTGGAGTGATGGCTCATGTTCAATACCGACTGTGCCATTAAGTAATCCTGCCAACTGGGTACCAACCATCAGTGCAGCAAAGTGCCAAAGGGGCATGATGGAGAAAAAAGAAGCATTGCAAATCCTTCCTGATGGATTCCTTCTCTTTTGAGGGCACATTCAGAAGGAGCTAACTTCAGGGATACAGAAAGGTGCTTCATCCAGCACTGCCAATGCCAATTTGCCAAGTACAGCCTGCCTGAGTCATTTTGTTGACTAAGGCAAAGCAACAGATATTGTGTCCCTCACCACAAAGTCCATACTACTCAAGGCTGATCTAGTCATTCTGGCTGGAATCTTCTTGGTATCTTGTACATGCTTAGACTCCCCAATGGAAGTGGTTGGCCATTTTTGTCTGAAGTAGAACAAGCACATTCCATTCAAGGTTGCAGAAGCAAACTGCAAGTGGGTCTGTGGTATCACTGCACATAGATATGCACTGTGCATGGGTGTGCATTGCACATGTTTATATATTGCTCTTTGTTTGTGGATGTCCGTGTACATTTTGCTCTTCATTCAGGTGAATATCTGCTGTCTTGGTATAGTTGCACACCATTGCCATTCAGCCCAAGGGTTATATAACACAATTAATGTGTAACTCTGCACGGGGAGATTAATGCTATGCAGCCCTAAGGCGGGATCTTAGTCTTTGTCTCCTAAGTCACCAAGCCTTAAGATCCCTCACTGTCCCAAAAATATAATGATCTTAAATTAAATAATCAACAATTTGCTGCCTTTTCATGGTACCCATCTCACTTTGCCTAATGGTAGGGCCATGCTTTATTTTGTGCTGGAAGGGAATGGCACATATTTTTTACAGGGCTTGTGACACTGGCTTGCCCCTTGAAGGGGAACAAATATGTTTTTCTCTATAAACCACCTTGGTGTCTTGGCAGTTCATTATCTCTGACAAACAATGATCTTTGAATTAGGAGCTGAGCTAGCTCACCTCCTGACTGACGTCAAAGTTAGAATCCCTCCACAGCCTTGGTGATGACACACAGCAGCTTTCCCTCTTCTGCACTGCATCTGTTCCCATAGTACCACCAGGCAATGCCTGCATTCCTACCTGGTTTGCCAGGTATAATGCAAGACAAGACTTCTGTGCCTTTAACAATTGTGTAGAAGAGGGGATTTCAGAAGGTATTAAAGGTACAGGAGTCCTAGCCTGTATTTCACCTGGCAGTTCCAGTCCCAACCTCCTCCCAAACACAGATATAGAACAGGGATAGAGACCTTCAGGCACTGTGGCCAAATTCACCTGCCTATAGTTCTAGTCTAGTCCTCTAGAAAGGTTATAGACTCTCTCTCTCTCTTCTTCATGACATCATTATTTCATCTTTCTTCTTCATGACATCACTATTTCATCATTTCCCAGCTTTGATATGGGTTTCTCCCCATTCCAAAAGGTTGAAATGACCCTTCTAGTTATTTGGACTAAGAACAGGAAGCTTAAAATATGCTGACACCACTTTCAGAGATGTAGCTAGAAGAAGTGCCCCAGATCTGAGAGTGGTTCTGTAGTGGATGTGTGGAGTCAGCTGTTTTTGGTCTCACCAACGAAAGACAACATTGTTGTCTTTCTACCTACCTGAACATTGTTGTCTTTCTACCTACAAATTTCTACCTACCTGATTCAGAACATAAGCAAGTCCAGGTAGATATGAGTGAGATTTTCATTTTTCATGAGAAGTTATTGACTCATTTCTTCATATTCTGTGGGGAAAGAAACTGTGACTTTGAAATTTGGTGCATAGGAGAAATCAAAATTGACAGATTCATCCATCTTGGCTCAGATTTAACTCTGACAAATCCAGATTTGAATGGCTATAGATTAAATCATGTTTGCTTTGGTTAGGGCTATTGTTTTTCTTGTGAGGCTTCTTATCATTTGGGTCATCTCCATGCAGTGAATTTGGCCACTGCAGGAGGGTGAAAATTTTGTTTCAGTTCAGAATGCATAAGAATTTAGCAAAGTTCACACATTTCTTCATGTTTGGGACAGAATGAAGTTGGGAATAAATCCATTTGTTAGCCTCTAAAAGAGTAGAGACTGGCGCCTTTCCGCACTACATAATTGTAGCACTGCTGTGAGTGGGTCGAAATCTAGTACCCACTGAGCAGGTTGAAATCTCATACCCACCGTATCCGAATGGGTTGGACATGGAGCTGGACTGAGCTCTGAAACCAGGTAGGAAGTGAGGCAGCAACACAGAATGCAAAGTATGCAATACAATAAAACAAACAAAAGAATTTCTTTGGTCAAAAGATCCTGCTGATAATCAGAACTACATTCAGTCCAACCTACTAGCAGTAGTGATCCAGAAGGATAACTTTATTCTTCAGGCTTCACATTTTTATATTATTTTCTTGATTAGGAAAGCAGAATAAAGCAAACTTCAGAAAATTAGTATTTTACTTAAGACTGACTACTTGTTATTTCTTATCTAACTCTTCCATCAGCTGTATGGAAGAACAGAGCAGTGTGTAACTATCTGTAACTATCATAATGTTCACAAACAAGTCTATCACTGATGTAACAAATGTACTCCTGATTTCAGCAATAATAGTTTCATACAGGAGTTAACAAAACAGAGGTTATTCATATAATTAGTCAATAGAAGCAGTTAATCAATATTCTTGTTAATCATACTAATGAGAGGGCAATTGAGAATCTTCTAACATTGCTCATTTATATTTTAAGCCAACATGCAACTCCACTTTCAACTGCCATGGCTTCTTCCTTCCAAGTTTGTACTTTGGGGAGGCAATAGAGCTCTCTGGCTGAGAATTCTACCCCTCTCTAAACTTCAAAGCTCAGGATTCCATAGGGTGGAATCATAGCAGTTAAAGTGGAATCATAGCCCTATAGCTGCGCAGTGTGAAAGGGCCCCCGCTGGTCAACAGGACCTTGGTAAGTCAACACTCACATACGTTGCATAGATTCACCTGCCTGGGGCAAGTTGCTGCTGATAACCTGTCTCTCCTGGTACCAACTGTCATGGGCCAGACAAAATGAGAAGAAGAACAGCTAGCCACACTGATCAAACCTGGGCCCCAATAGTTACTGATTTTAATGTCACCCTTCTCCCTGCTCATTTTTCCCTCTTTGTGGATACATACTTAAACTGTAAACCTGAAAACTGACTGCCAAATTATTTATAGGCTGCTCTGGAACTCATTTCATTAAAGAGTGGGGCAGAAATGTTATACAGAAATAGTCTGTTGACTTGGGGACAAGACTTATTTTGGAACTTTAGCCTTAAAAAAAGGAATGCTTAGAAAGGGTT
The DNA here is from genome assembly GCA_948474755.1 of Ctenosaura bakeri. Lineage (NCBI taxonomy): Eukaryota > Metazoa > Chordata > Lepidosauria > Squamata > Iguanidae > Ctenosaura > Ctenosaura bakeri. Next base: position 790,230 of record CAOLHI010000388.1, read on the forward strand.
TAAATAAAAGTAATGAAAGAAAGAATGACCCAGAAATCCATGGTGCATGATTAAATTCCCTTAGGAAAGAGACTGGACATTTTTGCCCAATGCTGGTCAGCCATATTCAGTCCCAGGTTCTGCATGTGGTACCATTGCTCATGGAAACATATTGTGCATTGTGCAACACAGTGCATGGGTGGGCATACACAATGCACATGATTGCACAGGTTTGCATATGTGCACACACAGTGGATATACATGCACATGTACAGTTGGTTGCCTATTTGGTTGTGCAATGTTGCAATTCATCCCACCTGCAGTATAACCTAATAAATACAAAGGTATCCTTGGTGACTGTTTTATAAAGATGACTAAAGTTGACAGGTGTTCCTTATTATAGGTGATATTCTTTATTTAAGGGCCAGAAAGCTTGTCCCTTATAGAGATGGCAGGTGTCTCTTGTTGTAAGGAATGACCCTTTCATTTGAGCTTGTTCCTTATAGGACTGTCACTTATTAGAAGAGATGTCTTCTGTTTGTAGGTTGGAAAGCTTTTCCTTTTACACTGAACAAGATAACAAAAATTCCCATATTTTTGAGTATGAACCCTTCATAAAGACAGAAGCAGGTACACCATGTTATTTATGAATGTGAGCAGTATGTTAATTTTGCTGAGAAATTATGTGGAATATTTTCATTTGATATTTAGGAGCACACAAACTTATTAATAGCTAGCTCCTAATTGTCAAGCCTGCATCTCATGAATTTCAACCGTCCCTTTTTGCTGTTTTGAAAACCTGACAATACTAGAGGAGGTGAAGACATGTTGCTGCCTGTGACAGGACAGCAAACACTCACTCATTTCAATCAAGAGGCATAGAAGTACCAAAAGTTGGCTGACTCAAATGCCACACGTGTCTCTCCCAGGGATTCAAATAAAGAATACTGAACTAGCTAGAATTTTTGGCTTTTTCATGACACCCCAGATCACTTTGCCTAATGGTAGAGCCAGCCCTGATAGTTTCAGTATGCGAAGTTTTCCTTTCCTCTTTCCACAGATGCTTCACAGCTACTCATTTAATAATGGGAAATTCCAGGACATGTACACCATCTTGGCAAATGGCAATTAGTAACTAGAATATTGCATACATGAATTCATATGCAATATTAATACTATTACTAATATTAATATTACTAATAGCATTTATCTTCTTCTTCTTCTCCTCTTCCTCCTCCTCCTCTCCCCCCTTATTAACATACCACCTGTTCTCTGAAAAGCATGACAGCATAACATTTTTTGTCTCATTGTGTTGCGGAAGAGAGTTCTTCTGTTTCATGAGGGGCAGTGACTTTGTTTCTCCTCTTCATTTTCCCTCTGCAGCAAAGTAGGTGGAACTACTGTCATGTTTTGTGAACCAGAGAGAGAGAGAGAGAGAGAGGGAGGGAGAGATGGTGATAACGTCTCAGTGCCTGAAGCAGAAAATCCAAAAAGGTATAAAAGTAAAATATTAAATGAAACAATTTATAATTCATTGTCCTTTAATGGTATCCAAAAGTCCACCTCCCGAGACCACCTGCCTAGCCTTTCTAGATGTAAGAACGAAAAAGATTTGTTATGACAAGCTTCTGTGTGTCTGAGAATGCGGGTTAATAAGGTATTAATGTCATACAATTAAGCAAAACATTTTTTAAAAAAAGACTAACAAGGAGGGAGGATTGATGTTATTGTTTGGGACAGAAATTATTTCCCTCCAGAAGAAGAAATCAGTTGTAATTATTTCTCTTTCTGGAGAACCTGTACAGTTTACACTCCGGGTCAAATTTATTAATGGAATGAAGCACCAGTATATTTTCTTTAGATTAAACAAAGGGCAAAGCAAGTGACAGGCTCCATGCACTGCTAATCATGCTCTATGCTTGACACTTCAAGAGTTAATGAGGGACAAGCTAAACCTCCATGATCTCTTTGTTTCCTTCACCCTCCCAATCACAATTGGAGCGGTGGTAATCCAAATACTCTGTGGGAGTCATTTATTTCTTTCCCCGTCTTTCTCCAGTCTCACCAGGGCAGAGCTTTTGACACATTCTCACAATGAGTTCCGGCATTACCTGTAATTTTATACACAACAGAAATAAAAGGCCCAACAGGAAGAAGGCTTCCTTTCTTTAATGACTTCTGTGAAAAACATCAAAAAAGGTACGCACCTGCTTATTTGGGTCATAATATAATATGGACTGCCAATGGAATTTGCTTCCCCTCCTCCCCCAAGTTCTAGAAATAAAACCAATTAAAAAAAACTTTTATGAAGAACGGCGACCGACGGTTTCTAGGTCAGGGACATGATGAAGTCACTCTTGGCTTTATCTTCTGGCTTTATAGGAACTATCTAAGGTGCTGAAGTCAGTCTCCAAAATAGGCTCAGCACCTTGGACAGTACCTTAGCAGCCTGAAATGATCATAATGCACCCTCTGGAATCTGGGGAATCTTGATGTAGAGGAGTCAAACCTTAAAAGGTCTCTTGGCTTCAGATATGTCAGGTTGGCATTGCTTTCACTGCCATGCTTTTAAGTAGTTGCCTTGCTTTGATGCTTAAACAGGTTTAAATCAGCTTTGCTGTGCTGTGAGGGGATGATGGGATTGGCTAGGAAACTGTGTGCTGGGAATGAAAACATGCTGCTGTAATGAGCTATGGTAAGGGTACAGGTACAGGAAGACAATCTTGACTATAAGATCTAAATGTTGGCAAGCTGTATGGAAATTTGGGAGGGAGACAGAAGCCCCCAGGAAAGGAGTTGCTATGATTAGCTATCAAATAGAATGCTAACGTATGCCAACTTGAAATGTTATGTTCTATAAGGTGCTGAAAATTCAATGCTTCTTTAGTCCTGGCAGTTGCCAAGATATACAGCTGCTTTCTTTGGTGTTCCTGAATAAAGCTTTTGAAACCTCTAAGCCTGTTACTGGGACATGAAGCAATCCTGTACATCACAAGATAACAACTTCCTCACTGATTCTGAGTCATAATGGTGAATACAGATGATGAGGAAATACAGGAAGATGGGTACCTACCTCAGCTAGAATTGGTGGACAATAGAGAAGATGTTGCCATCCTTTGCAGGACATTGGTAGGAAGGGAAACAGTGAAGGAAGAGTCAATGCCTCTTGCAGAAGCTTAATTGAGAAATACTGAGCAGCTAAGGCCCTGGCATAGCAAGGCGAGTCAGCTACAAATCTCCCAGCAACTGTGGAGAGTACTTGTTGTTTGCAATGGTTCTTTGTAGCAGGCTTCTAATATTTGAGCTTGTGGATTTATTTTGGAGCCTTGATTTCTGAACTGGCTTAAGTTTTACATCTTCTTTTGCCCCTTCCCTTTTCTCTCTCTCTCTCTCTCTCTTTTTTTCTTTTGTTATTGTGACTACTGCCTTCTCATAAAAGATTAGCTGAGACATTGTTGTTGTTGTATGCCTTCAAGTCATTTCCAACTTATGGGAACCCTAAGGCAAACCTATCATGGGGTTTTCTGATGCTGAGCGTATGTGACACACTCAGGGTCACCCAGTGGGTTTCCATTGCTGAGCAGGGAACTGAACCCTCGTTCCTGGGGTTGTAATCCAACAGTCAAACTGCTACACCACTGGTGTCCAACCTTTGGTCCTCCGGGTGTTTTGGACTTCAACTCCCAGAATTCCTGACCATTAACCAAGTAGCTAGGTTTTCTGGGAGCTGAAGTCCCAAACACCTGGAGGACCAAAGGTTGGACACCTCTGCACTACACCATGCTGACATTGCTATGGTGACTCCTTTCAGCTTCAGTGAATGCTTTTGATTACTTGTGTATAACCCAGACTGGCTTGACTCACCTGTAACAGCTTCCCCTATTAAAGTCTGTCTCTCCTGGCACTTGCTGTGTCTAGGCTTTGGACATGCACCCTGGCATAAAAACTAATGGTGGCAACCTCATGAAGAATTATTGCTGGAAGCTGATAGAAGCAGTTGCAAGAGATACAAACATACCATTCAAATGCAGAAGTTTTCCATTTAATTTTAAATGACAAGTTTGCTACCTAATGATCCTCAGAACAGAGTAAACTGCCTTATGCATACACACTTCATGGATCCATTCTCCAATTTCATTAGCTGTGTTGAAATTGTTACAAGATCCCATCTTAGTCGCAAGTTTCCCCCCTAATTAATCTTGCCTGGCTATGAAGAAAGGTGGTAATCTGATAGGAAAGAACAGCTTCCTCTAATAAAAGGCCTACATTCGCAAATTAGATGTTTGTAGGGTTCAACTGTAGGGATGGAGTACTTGTGCTGCTGCATGCCCCTGCATTTCACATAGAACTTTGGAAACGAGCCTCATCCCCAATATCCCTGAATTGAGCAAGGAGTTTCAGAGGGAGAATTGACGTATCCATTCTCATCCAGTGGTTCCTACATAGGTTTCCCTTTGCAGGTGATGACACTCATTGGGATCCTGGGAGTAAAATGAGCAGTGTGTGTGGCATGACAAGTGGGGCCACAAAAATAGCTGCACGTCCCTTTTCCATGCACAGCTGTACACCTCCCATGCTTTGATATGCTTTAATTGGCATACATAAAAATTATATTATAATTTAGATTATAAAATATATCGTGATTATACCCTGATATGGCTGGACAGCCTTGTTGGATAAGAGAAAAACTGGCCAAACACACATACTATCTAAAGTCAAGAAGAACCCCCCTAATCATAGCCATGTCATAGTCAGGAAATCACTAGGAAACTCTGGAGGCAATAGGCTGCTGCCTTAATTTTTTCTTAAACAATAGTGATTGGGAGATCCCCACCAACCTGCTGATTGTCTCAAGTCCTCTTCCCTTCATTCTACAACCTATCTCATTATCCTCAAACCCATCCACAAACACTGAGCTGTTGAATGACCATTAGCTCCTTTGTCACCTAATGCTAAAATCATCAACTCATTCCAGACTGTATTGTCCACTCTGTGAACCCCATTGTTTACCTGGCCAGAGCCATTCAAACTCATGCCCTCCAGGTAGAAATGGTGAATAAAATCCCTCAGCTTTGATCAACTAGCTGGCGGTACACCGATTGCTGGTAGCCACTCTACCACTCTGATTCCTGATTGTGTACTGTCCTTAAACTCAAGTCTAAGTCACATTGCTGCTTCTTCGCTGCTCTTCTATATTGGTAATTATCACCCACTCCCAGAAATCTCTGTATCAACCTTTCCTCCCTTACCTTCAGTTAATCATGCATGAATGCATGACTGTTTGAATCTTGTCTGTGAGCGATTGAACTTCCCTCAATAAAATACATTTTTGTTTATGTTTTGAATTTCTAGCTTGTTCTGCCCTGCAAGAGACCCCATATACATTGGTATCAAAGATCTCATTAGGTTATCCCCCTCTTACAAGCCTCCTAATTTCCCACCTTTGAATGGAGGTACTGGCACTGCAGGTGGACCCCTGAGTCACCCATGCTTTGGGCTAACATTAGCCCCTTTCCCATGTGCTAGAGCTAATTAACATTTGCATGGAAGTTGTCTGCAGAGTCCTAAAGCCTTTGTAGAAAACTATTCTACTTGCCTTCTGCCACTGTGGATAGAGAAATGTTACACTATTATATACAGAAGAAGGGCTCTAGTGGCACAATCCATGAACGGATTAACAACTGACCTCTGAAATTCAGACCTTGGAGGAGTGATGCAGCCTAAAATATGTAAGAAACAACATTTGCAGATTGGCCCCTGCTTTCTGTCCTGTAGCTGAGAACTGATTTGCATGATGCACTGTGTATACCCCCCTCCCCAATAAACTTTCTTTCCAAAGACCAGAATTATCCCTCTCTCTCTGCTTGTGGATTGCCTTTGTCCTGTGCAACCTGTGTAATATCATTTGTAGAATCCCAATCAGCCTGCTGGCTCTCTTTATCTTCTCTTTCTTACAGCCATCAATAGCCAAGCTGTGCCGTTTGGTAAGCAGAACATATTGTAGGGAGGCACTGATAAGTACATCAAAGATCATAGACCAACTATGCACAAACACATTTTCCCCACCCCCCCACCCTGCCTTCTGCCCACCCCAATTCTCTAACAATTCAATTCTCTCAGGTCCAGATGCAGGCACTATGCAGATTTTATAACTAGCCTTTATTTGTTATTTTTAAATAATAATAAATCAAGTCTCAGATGTTACAGAAACTGCTTTCACGAGTGACATTAGAAAGCATTTCTTGTCATTCCCATTGTTTCACCTGGATTGTGAATAATTTTTTTTAAAAAAAGAGTTATATAATATGGCAAGGAAAAAAGTAATTAATTCAAATTGGAGTCTCTAGGAATGTGTCTCATTCTATTTGCTGGTTATTGCTCCTTTTTGTTCTTGTAGCAGTGAGCAAATGTGAACCTCAAGATAAGAACTGTTGTATTAATTTGTTCTCTTATTCATGCAGAACCATCATTATACTTGCCACCTTGCAGAGTTACCTAGACAAAAAGAGATCTGTCCTCTGTCTCAGAGGAACTTGAAAACTAAACAGATCTGGGGAAAACAAGAGACAGGGGAGAAAGAAATGCAAGGGGGAAAGGGATGAATGTTATATATTGTCTGATCTTTCTATTTACAAGCATTGTTACAAGTATCTATTTTTCAAAGGTGAGGTAGGGTATCATTTTTAATATACATAATTAAAAGCATGGTTATGCTCACAGATGTAGTTACCCACATTTGAAACTCTGTGTTTCAGTTAGTAATACTGCAATCTATACTCACTTGAGAGTGTTTCAAATTGAATGTAATGCAATGTATGTGTCTATTCTTGTACCATAAGCAGAAGAACAACAGGAAGGAAAAATAGAATTGAGGAGGCAACCATGTTGACTAAAGCTGCCAGTTCAAGACCATCCCAGGCCTTAAGATTTCCAGACCAAAACTAAGACTTACGAGAGGTCCTTGGTGATGCAATTAAGTGCTTGCATTAAGTATCAACCACAGTTGCTCACAGTTTCTCATTCCAACGCATGTCTGCACATGCAGATGCACATCATATTTTCCTGTTTGCAAATTAAAACAGAATCTTAGGTTAAAGGGGCTGTTCCCAGAAGGGATAAGGAACATCTAGTCAAGCTGGTTTGTTTCTAGCCAGAAGGTGAATGCAGAGGAGAAGGGAAGGCTGTCATAATTCACCCCTTGGAGGACTCAGACAACAAGGAGGCAGATTACCAAGAAGCTGCAGATTACCAAGAAGCTGCAGCTTCCTCTGAGGAGATGGGGGCTGAGGCAGTAGAGAATCCTGTTCCACAGCAGATCATGGAAGAGGTTACAGATGCTGACAAGCCCAGCACTGGTTTAAATAACAAAGGCTAATCTCATTATACTAATGTGACACCTGTGGCATTGAAGGAGCTGGTTATAAATATCATGGCAGTTTCTACCCAGTCTTAGTGCTGACAACTGTCTTATCAAGTTGCCTGTCAGTATTATCTCCTGTTCTTGTTTTGTCTTGACCTTGGACTGACTATGTTTTGGACTATTCTGGTTACTCTTTGCTGGCTTATGTACCTGGACTTCTGATCTTTCAATACAACTCTTGGACTGGCTAAAGACCACCCTGGTGTTTCTTCCTGCATATTGCTCAGATAACCTATGACCTATCTGGACTTGACTGACTACTCAGCCACTCCTAAACCCATCCTGCAGCTGTGGGCACTTGTTGACTTGCATTCAGGACAAGGGTAAGCCCTAGGTGAGATAATGACTGAGAGGGAAGTGACTTCCATGCCACCAGATCCTCTGAAGATGCCAGCCACAGATGTAGGCAAAACATCAGGAGAAAATGCTAATAGACCACGGCCTCAAAGCCCAGAAAACCCACAACAACCTATGGATTCCAGCCGTGAAAGCCTTCAACTTTACTTCTTAGACTACTGTTCAAACTACTGCACACACTATCTCTGACACAATCTCATTGAGATTTTTTTAAGTAATAGATTTCTAATTCAATTCACACATTGCAAAGAAGAAGAAGCCAATCAATCTTGAATTTACCCAATTTTGAATTTACCCAATGTGATACGTCAGTTTGCAAAAAGGATTCTTTCCCATGTCCACTTTACATCTCTATACTTCTAAAATATCTTAAATACATACTTTTATACTTTTAAAAATATAAAGTATCAGGGGCTGGTTCAGATAAACAAAGCTGGCTGGGCTTCTTCATTCCATGATATAAGATCTCTACATCTCTCATTAGCTTAGACACCAATCTGAGTGAGGATGGTCTCTACTTCCTGCATTAAATACAAACAGAGCTCATTGGCAATCATTCTTTCAACCCGCTGCCGAAACTTCTGCTCTGCAATGCTGGATACAGCTACAGATGGCCATCTAGGCTTTGCTTAAATATCTTCAGCGGAACAGAAGCCACCACCTCCTGAGAAAAATATGTCCTACTGCTGAATGGCTCTGACTGTTGGTATGTTTCTCCTACATTGTTATACTGTTAAATTAACTTTGATTTATGGTGACCCTATGAATGAGGGACATCTAAAATCATCACTCATCAACTGCCCTGCTCCAGTTTTCCAAAATCAGGACTGTGGCTTCTTTGACTGAATCAATCAAGACCACTGTAGTCTGGTCTCCCTCTTTTCCTAATGTTTTCCATTTTAACAAGCATTATTGTCTTTTCCAGTGAGTCTCATCAACTCAAGATGTGTCCAAAATACAACAGCCTCAATCTAGTAATTTTTGCTCCTAGTAAGATTTCAGACTTGATTTCCTTTGAGACCCATTCTTTTTAGCAGTCTGTGGTATCTGTAGGTATCCAGAAAGCCAGTGTGGTCTCCAGAGAGCCAGTGTGATATAGTGGTTTGAGTGGCTACAACTCTAGTTCAGTTTCCCACTTGGCCATGGAAACCACTGGATGACCTTGAGCATGTCATACACACCTAGCCTCCAGAAAACCTTGTATGATAGGATCGACTTAGGGTTGCTGTAAGTCGGAAACAACTTGAAGGCACACAACAACACAGGCATCTGTAGGAGTCTTCTCCAGCCCCACATCTCAAATGAGTTGAATTTCTTCCTGTCAGCATTCTTCACTATCCATTTTTCATACTCTATACATAGAATGTGGAAATGCTATGGCCTGGATGAATTTCTCCTAAGGCTCAGCAAAATCTCCACTCCTGCAATTTCCAAATCTGATAAGGCAGCAGGACCTTGCCCCTTCTCCTTCTCCATTCATGTGCCTTCTCTAGCAACACTCCCAGTGCTGACACATTAAGAACTGAAATGCAAGCAGAGGGAGGCTGTGCATGGAGATTTCTACGTGCATAAGTTTCCATACAAGATGTTCCATCTGATATGGAAACATACACTTGTAAACATCCACTCATCTAACCTTCCTCAGTATGAGTACAGCATATTCAGTGCATGGGATGGGGAAGGAAAGTTGTATGATGGAGTCAAGTCAACAGAACATTTCTGCTGAAATTATGAAGGCACAGGATGTCCTTCACACAATTAATGTATTAAGGGATTATTTGTTTGGTCTTACATTTGAAGATGTTTCAGTATATGGGAAGAAATGAGAGCCAGAGCCATGTAGTAGTTTGAGCATTCCACGATAGCTCTGAAGATCAGGGTTCAAATCTCCACTCAGCCGTGGGAACCCACTCAGTGACCTTGGGCAAGTCACACTCTCTCAGCCTCAGGAGTAGACAAAAGCAAATACCTTCTGCACAAATTGTGCCAAGAAAACCCTGTGGCTTTAGGGTCAGAAATGACTTAATACAGGCCTGTTCAGGCATTTGGGCTGCAATTGGGGATTGAAAAGAAAAAAGGCTGCCCATGTCCTGTGCCAGCAACCAGTTGAGGTTTATAACTCTCCGATTATCAGCAACCACAAGCAAAGTTTATAACAGTTTGTTAGCCAGCTACTGGTCATTCTTGCAGTCCGAGTCCATAGTACATTCAGAGTGACAGTCCAGTAGTGAAGTCTGTATACAAGGCAAGGGTCAAGGTTTCCAGAACATGAGCAAGGGATCTGAACATGAGGTGTGTTGCTTCCACAAGTGAGATCAGTTGTCTGCAATGGTTTCTTCCCATCCTTTTACCCATCCCTTTGTATAGCTGGACAGCCTGCCCCAGCTGTTTGCCTAATTGATGTGTCCTTACTATATACTAGTAAATGCTCAGAGTCTCCTGGGCTATCCCTTTTTTCATCTATGCTGGCTGCCATAAGTATTGTCTCTGTTCATGTCTCTGTGTTGTGGCTGTTGGGAAGGGTCACGTCTGGGTCATGGGATGAGGGAATGACAGCACAGAGCAGTGATGCCCTCAGTGTCTCAGGAAGGGCATTTCTTCTACTTATATCTTCTTCAAAGTGAATCATCTGTATGATCAGAAAGCTTGCTTTGTCATGCAAAGAGTTCTTCTTTCATTAATATGAATGTGAGTTGAACCTCTCTTCAGTCCCCTTGATTGATATGTGGAAGCCAGGAATGGAATACGTGGGCCCTAGCATGCCAAAAGTTGTTGCAGTTGAGGCCATCAGGATCTGATGACAGAGGAACATTGGGAGGTGGGAGCCTGCTATCCACTGGGACATTATGGGGAGGGCCATCGTATCTGGACCAATGTCATGGAATCATAGAGTTGGAATTGACTCCAAGGGCCATCTAATCCAAGACTATTCTGTGCAAGAAAATACAGCTAAAGCATCCTCAAGAGATGGCTGTTCAACCAGTTAGAAGACCAACAATGAAGTAGAGTCCACCATCCTGTAGGGCAGTATATTCCACTGTCAAAATGCTCTTAACATCAAGGAGTTCTTCCTAATGTTTAGGTGGAATCTCTTTTCTTTCCATTTGAATCCATTAATACAGGTTCTAGTTCCTATGGGAGCAGAAAACAAGCTTGCTCAGTATTTTACATGACACCCCTTTAGATGCTCAAAGATGGCTATTGTGTCACCTCTCAGCCTTCTCCAACCAAAACACATCTTGCACCCTAAGCACCTCTTAGGGTTTGGTTTCCCAAACTTTGGTCATCTTGCTTTCCCTTCTTGGGATTGTATTAATTCATTTCTTGAATTTGTATCTTGCCCTTCTCCTGAGCTGGGATTTAAGGTGGCTTACAACAATTTTAAAAAGTTTGAGCTAAAACACGAGTTTACAAATGTTAAAAAAAATGAAATAACAATGTATTTTTTAAAACAAATCATAATTAAAAGCAGTTAAAACATTCAAAACATATTTAAGTATTTATATATTTATTTATATGTTCCTGGCCAGCTGGTCAATATCCTTCATGAACTGGGATGCCCAGCAAGGAATGCATATTGCAGATGAGCTCTGACCAAAACAGAAAATAGCAGTACTATAATTTTTCTTGATCTGTTTACTTACTTTCCTGTTGATACAGCCTAGAACTGTGTTGCTTTTTTTTCATTGCCTCATCATCATTCCTGTTTAGCTTGTGGTCTACTAAGACCCCTAGGTCTTTTCCTCCAGTTTTGAATTGAAGTGTAGACCCAGAGAGAGAATCTCCATCTCTGCAACACTGATATCTCAAAAGCAGTTTCTAGAGTGTACTTATGAGGCAGAGCATTAAGCCCATCTTTAAAAAGTGGCTATGTAAATAACGTAGAGGAATTGGGAATGAGCAGGAATATTCATGCTGGGTTGCTGTTGGTCGTAGGTGGAATGTCAGGCATGGAGAAGAAAACCAGAGTGTCAAGGGGAGATGAAGGTAGGGGGAGCTCTGTCTTCGCTGGATCATTTTTTAGATGAAGCACCCATTTAATTCAACAGTCTGCAGCTAGTCCATGCACTGGTTACCCTCTTGACCTTACTATGCAGCTTGTGGCTCAGGGCCATTCCAAGTCTCTAGTTTTTGTTGGCCATCTCCATGAGGGAGATGAAGATGTAATTCTCCAACTTTGGTGGACTTACCTTCAGGCAAGAAAAAAGGGCTCTGCAAATTGCCAGCTCAACTAATAGAGTGGTAACTTTTTACAAATTTGCACAACTTAATTGATTTGTTGTTGCAACTTGCCAAAACTCCCCAGGGAGTATTAACTTAGTTGTCTTTCTCCTTCCCTCCCAGTTGTTGTGACACCAGGGTTCATCTTCTGCTTCGTTTTGCATCTACTTTCTGACTAGAAGGAAATACTGTTGGCTCTCCACATTTGCTAGGGTTACGAGTGCAGGACTTCTGCAAAAGTGGAAAACCCACAAATATCAAAAAGTGTGTGTGTGTGTGTCTACGGGAAGGGGCTAAGGCATGGTGAGGGGAACAGGCACCCAGGTCCAAACCAGGTGAGGGAAAGGAGAGGGAAAGGAGATGGGTCGGCATAGTGGCCCTATACCTCCTCTCTCTCACCCACTCCTTCCTTGGGTGTGAGGGGGCATTGGGAGAGGGGTTGTGGGGCTGAGAAATTAGGCTGCAATCCATTCAGTGGCTGGTGAAAGAGGAGGACCAGAGATGAGTTTTTAAAGGGCTGCACAGCCTGATCTCAGCCACTGAGAGGGAAGGTTCCCCTGAAAAAGAAATGCTTGCGGTGTGGGGGCAGGAGTTGGAGAAATGTGCACATAATCAAATCCATGAAAGTCAAACCTATATATATAGAGGGCCAACTGTATACTGGAAAAATGTTCTTTATCTTATCTCCCTAGGTAGGTGAGAAGGAATAATTTCCTCATTTCATCTCAATCTGGGAACAGACTCCTTTAGCTAGGGTTTCTGTCTTAATTTCAAAAGTGGAAAAATATAGTCTCTCCCTGGAGCTGCACATGTGGGTGTTTGGATGACAAGCTGTGATCAATTGTAGCTGATTTGTTGTTGTTATATGCCTTTAAGTCATTTCCAACTTATGATGGCCCTCACAGGTTTTTCTTGGCAAGTCTCTGAGATTGACTTGCCAAGGTTACCCAATGGGTTTCCATGGTTGAGTGGAGATTCAAACTCTGGTATCCAGAGCAATGCTCAAGCCACTGCGCCACACTTTACCTAATACGTAATGCCTAACACTTAGAGACATCACCTTGGCCTCAGGTTTATGCCCAGAAATCTCAGGCCCTTAACAATTCTGAACGGTCAACCCTAAAATTATGTCATGGACGATGCTAGCAATTTACACTGTTCCCTGACTGCAGATACATTCAATATTTACACATCTATTTTTATTTACACGTTGTGTTCTGGCTAATAGAAAAAACACACTTCAGCCAAGTAGAACAGTGCTATGATAATAACCCAATGACATCTCATGGCACCTTTAAACATTTAAAAACTCTGAGCTGATATCACAGAAGATAACTGAGTTGCATTGTTTTTCTTACCGTGGAATACTGTTTTCTGTTACTGAATCACTTTCATGAGATTAGAAAGCTATAGACAAGGGCTGGATTCCCCTCTCTTCCTTTATCTTTTTCACACATAGATGCACAAAAAGACGTCAGGTTGGAGCCATAATTTATTACCATGAAAACTTGGAACGTACAAAACAAACCTGACACTTACTCACTTCAGATACTGTTGTTTCATGGGGGAAAAGACAGGAGATTAAGAAAACACAATTGATACAGGCAAATAAAACCCATATTTTACCTTTGTGTTTCTTGACTTTGAGGCTGCAATGCACCATGGGCTGAAACTCAGAGGGTTCCCATTTGATTTATTCTTGTTTTAAGCAAGCCTCACTGTTTTTCAATTCGTCGCACAATTCCTGGCCTAAGAAAGTCTAGTCGAGGGGAAGGAAAGTCATTATAATGTACAGTGGAGAGCTATCCATCGCTTGTCGCTTAGTAATAGGGATGACACCTTAGGAGGGTGTCAGAATGGCATTTTTGTTTGAGAATATTTCTTTTTATTATTATTCATTGGCATGCCAGTCACTATGGGGAAACAATGTCAAGGTTGATCTTTTCTTATGTCAGCTTTCTATTTCCTGTTCCATGTTTGTTCTAGTTTTCTTTTTCTTTTTCTTTCTTTCATGATAAATGACTAGACTAGGGACACACACTTATGCAATTGGTAAGAAAAAATCAACCACTTGTGCAAGGATCTGAACACTAGCATAGTGCCACAATCAAATTCTGACTTTGGACTGCAGTTCTCACAATGCTCTGGCCAGTGTGTTCAAACATCTACTCCCCTTTATCCAAGTGCCCAGGATCAGGTACCAAAACTTACTCCTACACAGAAGGGGCTGATTCTGAGATCATTCTCCTTGCGTATTGGAGCTATATGTCAAGAGTGGTATCAAAAAAAGAACCTAGAATATCCATAGGGTTGTCAGATTTCATAAGGAACTGTGGTCCTGTGCCTTTAATGGTTGTGTAGAAAAGGGTGGGTTGTCACATAGGCAACAACTGCTGAAATCTCCCCCTCAGCACAACTTTAAAGGTGCAGGATCCTTGGCCCTGTGACAACCTTACCCCCATTTCAATTTATTAGCCACAGCGGAAAATATAAGATGCCTCGCTGAAAAGGTCTAATACAGAATACACTCCAGCTAGGTCCTTTCCACACATGGGGTGTGAATCGGGCAGAAATGGGACTCACCGGATTTTTCCTCCATCCGGGCAAGTCCATCACGAAGAGCAGCAGTGCGAGTCCCTCGCTCCACAGTTCTCCGTGTCCAAAATGGCAGCTCCTGGTTGGTGGAGGCTCTCCACCAATCGGAGAAGCTCACCAGCCAAAAGCCCACCCCCGGAAGATCTGCAGGCACGCACTTGCGCACGCCTGCAAATCTGCTCCGGAGCACGGTGACGGACTCGCGTGCTCCATGCTTTTTAAAAACCTCTAAAAAGAGGTTTTTAAAAACCATGCTGCACGACCAGTTCTGGTTGTGCAGAACTGGACTGGGGTATGGAACTACAAAAAGTTGTCCGCCCCAGTCCACTCTACGGTGTAGGAGACCTCCGTTGGAGGTCGATCTACACCATTTTAAAAGCCTGGTGCAGAAATGGCCTTAGTTTGGCAGGAAGAATTCCCATTGAACACTGTCATCCTGAGTTTTTTAAAGCTGCTTTTAAAACGTCCAAGTTTCTCTCCTTCTCTGCCTCCCATTTTACCCCTTTGTCTTCAACATATTTCAAATGCTGCAAACTGAGTTCAAAGTACAAAAGTAGTTTCCATTCAATTAACTTCCCCTTCCCAGTAGGCTCAGGCAAAAGCAAACTGCAGCAGCCTCCTCCTAGCTTATCTGTTGTTTCATGTCAATAACTTTTGCTGTTTTCACTCTGATGTTGCTTGGTCACATTTGTCCCAGTTGTCACCTGTGAAACTGTGGAAGGTGCAGAATAAAAGTTTTGTGTGTTCTCTCAGTAATAATTTTTGCTGTCTTTTTATCTGGCCATAGTCTGTTAACCACCCCCTTGAACTTGCATAACCACATATTTCACTATTTTCATCTATGAAATCTTAGAGAGTATGATATATGCTGGCATCATATTATGTCAATTTGAGGGGTGGGGGGGTTGTACCAAAAAATGACTTTCATTGACTAATGATTGATGAAGGTCACATTTGTAATGTTTACTCAGATACAAAAGAGTTTTCTACCTTTTTATCTCTCTTTCTAAACAAATATGGTCTTCCAAAGTAACTCTTGCCTACCTAACATAGACACAAGACTTCTTTTTAAGGATCATAAATCCCAATGGGAGAAACTAAGTGCATGTTACCACTCTATTCTGCTTTGGTCAGACCCCACCTGGAATACTGTGTCCTGTTCTGGGCACCACAGTTCAGGAAGGATATTGCCAAGCTAGAATGTGTCTAGAGGAGAGCAACCAAAATGATAGAAGACGAGGAAACCAGGCCCTATAAGGAGTGGCTTAGGGAGCTGGAGAAGAGAAAGTTAAGAGGCGACATGATAGCTATGTTTAAATATTTGAAGGGATGTCATATGGAGGATGGAAGAAGCCAGTTTTCTGCTGCTTCAGAGACTAAGACATGGAGCAATGGCTTCAAATTTCAGGAAAAGAGATTCCATCTAAACATTAGGAAGAACTTACTTATGGTAAGAGCAGTTCAACAGTGGAATACCCTTCCTCAGAATGTGGTGGAGTCTTCTTCTTTGGAGGTTTCAAGCAGAGGCTGGATGTCCATCTGTCAGGAATGCTTTGGTGGTGTATTCTTGCATAGAAAGGGGTTGGACTCGATGGCCCTCGTGGCCTCTTCCAACTCTGTGATTCTCTGTCTAAGAGACATTTATTATTGTTTTTTGCCTATCACAGATCCTCATTTGACTCATTTTCTGTGGCTTTGTTCCGTTTTTTTTTTTTTTTTTTCAAATGATCACACTTAAATCTTATTTCTGGTCCCAGTTATTATTTTGCATCCGCGGTGACGCATTGTATTATGGATGCTAAAAGGACATCTGGACTGCTGGAAAACATTATTAAATAAGCCATTATACAGACAAACCAGCCAGTGCTGAATACAGGGGAATTTTACTCTGCTCCAGCCTAAATAAGATTTTCTTTCTTGATGAGCTGAGTGTCAGTCCTTGCAAACCTTGTCAGAGCTCTGCAGGACGCAGAAAGGGGTGGGGGAACTAGGATCCACCTTCAGCACATTTTCAGTTCAGCTGGAAACCAGATACATGTGTCTTGGATGATGGAAAGCCGCCTTGCGTGCTAGCAACCATGTCATGCAGGCAAAGCAATCAAGAGGTGAAAAACAGGATGGATTTAGCTCTGGGATGCTAAACAAATTCTTATATGACTAGAGGCAGTGAGAGACAGAAATGGTGTCTGGGGGTGATGGTGATGATGGCATCCCCTCTAAATATCTTGATTCAGCAAGGGCAGTCTTGATTAGTCCTTTGTCACCCCACATTTTCAGCTGCTTTTAACATGTGCTTGCTTCTCTCTTTTCCTCCCGCTCTCTCAATTTTTTCTCAGATGGCTTCAATTGCCAAAACTGAGTTCAAGATGGAACATAATGTGTATTCAGTGAACTCAGCAGGGAAAGAGGATGAAATCTTGCTCTTCCCTGAATGCTCAGGCCAAAGCAACTTGCTGCAGCCTCTCCTAGCTTGTGTCTTCCTCCTCATTAGTAACTTTTGCCATTCCGACCACCCTCCGCAGTTCCTTGACCAAATATGTCCCAGTTTTCATCAGTGTGATGCTAGAGAGAGTATGATAAAGGTGGTGGTGATGAGGATTGTGGGGAGAGGCATGGCTACTTTTCTTTTCACTTGGGCCATGTCCACACTAGACAATTATAGTTCTATGATTCCACTTTCAACATCCTATGGAATCCTGGGGTTTGCATTTTCGGGAGGGGCAGGCCAGCCTCTCCCAAAACTGCAAACCCCAGGATTCCATAGGATGTTGAAAGTGGAATCATAGCACTATAACAGTCTAGTGCGGAAATGGCTTTAGACTGGAGAGGGGAGCTGCCTTCCCGGTCTCTCTGTAGCACCCTGCCACCCTTTAGCACTCTTATTCCATCTTGCCCTCCTCTTTGAATCCACCACCTTAGCAGAAGAGTACTAAAGCCCTTCTGATCTTATTGAGAAGGCTTTGAATATCTGTGGTAGTATATCTCTATACCATTCCAAATGAAGAAAAGTATTCCACTTATAATCAGAAATTATAAAAACAGAATGCTGTCTTTATTGAAATAACAAGCAGGGAAAAGGTATTGGGGTTCATAAGTATATACAGGCAAACTAGAATTTCCAAAACATCTAATTAAATTCCTCAGCTCAACTCAGTATTCAGGTATAAGGTTTTCTAACCCACCCAGACCTTTGGTTGCCCTAGCTCAAAAACCTAATCCTTAAATCAGGGTCTCACTTTCTAACCCATGCAGGAATAAGCTGGTTTTTCTTCTTCCTCACCCTAGGTCTCTAAGGAAAACAAATTCTCAATCACCAAATGCCTTCCTTCCCTCTCTCAGAAGGAATCTGCCTCAAAATTGCCCTGGTGGCGCAGTGGTTAAATGCCAGTACTGCAAGCCACAAGGTTGTGAGTTCGATCCTGCCGGGCTCCAAGGTTGACTCAGCCTTCCATCCTTTCGCAGGTTGGTAAAATGAGTACCCAGCTTGTTGGGGGCATGTATAGAAATGTTTCGAAATACATGCTATTTGTAAGTTGTTCGCCACCTCGATCCATATGGAGAGGCGGGATACAAATAAATACTAATAAAATAATAATAATAAATAAAATTGCAAGTCATGTCCTTATATAGGGCTCCTTCCATACAGCAATGGACTGAGTTCTTCCCTTACCAGAACCCCTTTGGTCCCCTAGCAACCTGTTGCTAAGGCCAGCCTGTTTCTCAGGCCTACCACACTTCCAGGCTTCATCACAATGATGATGATGGATGTGGATTGATGTTAGTGGGTGATGATGGGTAATGATTCTTCATGGGCTCTCAGAGCAGCTTAGCTTGATCTAAGAACACAGCACGGCTAAAGTAAACAAAATCATCTTGTAAAATATCAGTTTACAAACTGTCCCAATCAAAAGCAATGGTTACTTCAAGGACTGGTTTGAAAACTTAATTGAGATTACACATTAAAAGCCCTTTTGAAATTAAAAAAAAATGGTTTTACTTTCTTCCTAAATGACTATAAAAGGGAGCAGATCTCCACTGGGAGGATATTCCTGGACTTGCTACAGCATCAGAGCGTTCATGGAAACCCAGAATTTTCCAAGAAGCATGGCAGATTGGTTACACTAACTGAGGGATTCCAGGAGTTGTACTAAAAGAGAAAAAAGTGGAGTTTCCAGTTTCTGTACAGTGGAACAACCAAGGAGGCCCTATCTCTGGTTCAGAGGTTGCACTAGACCTAAGGTTTCCAGAGTGAAAGATGGAGAGGGTTCGTGTACCTTTGATAGTTGTGGAGTAGAAGGAATTTTAACAGGTGTTGCTTACAACCCAGTAAGAAGCAACACCTGCTGAAATTCCTTCTTCTACACAACTGTTGAAGATATAAGGGTCTCGTTAGTGATATATATATAGCTGCATAATTTGAGATTATACGTGGATATATCTTGCTTTGAGACCCAGTGTGGTGTAGTGGTTTGAATGTTCAACTATGAACCTGGAGATGAGGGTCCACTCAGCCATGGAAACCCACTGGGTGACCTTGAGCACATCACACACTCTCAGCCTTAGAAAACCCCATAATAGGTCTGCCTTACAGTCCCCATAAATTGGAAACAACTTGAAGGCACACAGGAACCATGGCCATTTCCACTTGACGGGGCTGAGTTGTTTCTGGAGACAGGATGGCAGTGGTCATCAGGCCATGCTTCCACACAACGTCATCACTGGCCCACTGCCATTCAATCCTCAAGTGTCGCAGTTACACAGTTTTTACAAAACAGAAAAAATCTGTTTTGCGCCTGTGATCACATGAGGCTCTTGGCACTTCTGGTCATGCGGAAGCTACAGAAATGTATTGGCAACACTTTTTTCTGTAGCACAGCAATGAAAAATGCCTGGCTGTGCTGCAGAAGGAAGAGGTGGTGCCATTGTCTTCCTTTCTGCATGGACAGAACAGGTGTGGAGGGGAGGGTTGCTGATGCGCTTCCTTTTGGACCCAGGACTGCAGCATGACTATGCAGAAGAGCATCATCTTGTGGAAATGGCTGATGTCTTGCTTTATAGGAGTACAAGGGTCTACTCACTAACCCTTTATGGGCTGCTGAAACCCTCCCACCTGAAGCTGCCAATCTGGGAAGGAGGATGCTAGAGCTGTTGAGATGCTGTTGAGGAGAGAAGGAAAGGAAATGGTTGAGCAGCATGGACTGCTTCCTGCCCCTGCTGCAGTTCTCCATAGCAAACTGCAGTGTCAATGAACAACAGTACCCACTGCTTGGTCATCTCCTCCTCCACAGTCATTTAATGGGGTTTGGCAGCTAGAGAGAGAGAGGCAGTGCCACAAGCACAGGGAGTTGCTTGGCCTAAGGATGATGAAAGTTTGGCCTAAGGATGATGCGTTATTGTTTGGCTGAAGTGCCAAACAAGTGTTTTTGGGGGATGAATTTTTTGTCCCTTTGATTTTGTGTCCTTACTGACCTAGCAAAAAAAGTTCTCATAAAAAGTTCTCCTTATTTCTAATTGCTGCTTTCCTTTCGAATCTGGAGGCATAAATCATCAATAGCTGATGCCTGTCACCTTTTACTAGGTCTAATTGCCTTTCTACTCCAGTCTAATCATAAAGTCTTTTAACATTTTCACTTCCCCCTCAGGAAAATGTATCCTAGATGTGACCTTCATATCTTTCTGTGAATGGCTGAGGCTGGGAAATCTTTCAAGCTGTCAGTAATATTCTTAGCCCTTCTCTTTCTCAACTTCCTATTCAGGGCTCCGAATGACTTCATGAACCTGGTTTCTTATTTATAGAGTCCTTGGGTTTTCTTCTGCCCAGCAGGACTCCTGCACAGCGTTACAACTAAATCTCACTGTAAGAGAACTTGCAAAGGAAATCTATAACTATGCTGTCAAACAAAACATCTAGTTATACTAGAAGGGCGGACAACAAATTTCTACAAGTTCAGAGGGGAAGAAGAAAAAGAGGAAGAAGAAAGTTCTGAATACAGGGTCCTCTCATCCCTCCATTATCAATGAGTTTCTCCTAAACCAAAAATCCGAAGCATATTTGGGTGTTTCTCTTTTGGCAGGTCATTCAAAACAAGGAAAGACTTTTAACGATGACAATGAACTTTCTCAACAAGGCTCCACCTACCTTTTGGTCTGTACCCTTAAGTCAAGGATTCTCAACAGTCATCACAAGTTGCAGCAGAAAGAGAACTCAGGGCCAGATGAACTACTGACCTTACTCAGGATAAGGCCACTCCCTATGGTCACCTCACTCAGGGTAGCCATGTATTCTCTTCTACATAGGACACCCCTCTTTTTGAAGGTGTCTTCAGATTGAAGAATTGTTCAAGTCTTGATTTAAAGACAAAGAATCATAAGGGGGAAGGCAGAAATATTGAAGATGTTCTGGAACATGCATAGAGGAGGGCAATCAAAATGGAAAAAGGCTTGGAAACATGCCATATGAGGAGCCTAGTGAAGATCAGGTTAAAAGGTGACATGATAGCTGTGTTTAAATATTTGTTGTATTCTTTTTATTTATCAATAGTAACATAAAAAAACAAACATCATCAAATTACAAAAAAAAAAAAGTCATACATCCCAACACTATCTCATATATCTTTTCATGTATTTATTGCTAACAGGTTTTCCATATTAACTACTTACACACACAAAAAAAATATTCAGTACAAAACTTCTCAAATATCAAGTCGACCATATAAAACACACTTCTAAAATATAGTTAAGTTGTATCTTCCCTTATTTTCCTTTCCTGTTTTCATTAATGATTCTCTAACTGGCATTTACCAACAATAGATCATCAAAGGGAATGTATTTCTGAGAAAAAAATCCACCTTTATTTGTTTTTCTAATTGCTAAAATTATGAGGTCCAGCTCTAACTCAAGGTTTTATACCTCATTCCTCTTTATCATTTTCCCTTATGAGTGGTCCATGTCCAAATAAAACTGTCCTACTCTTCTATCATGTTCTCCTATCTCTCTAATTATTCCAAGCTTTATCTTTATCATTAGGTTTAAATATTTGAAGAAGTGTCATATGGAGGATGGAACAAGCCTGGTTTCTGCTGCTGCAGAGATGAAGACACAGGTCAATGGTTTCAAAATCCAGGAGAAGAGATTCCATCTAGACATTAGGAAGAACTTCCTGATGGTAACACCAGCTCAGCTGAGGAATACACTGCCTCAGAGTGTGGTGGAGTCTCCTTCTGTGGAGGTTTTTAAACAGAGGTTGGACAGCCATCTGTCAGGTAAGCTTTGATGGTGTATTCCAGTATGGCAGGGGGTTGGACTTGGTGCCTTTGTGGTCTCTTTCAACCCTATTATTCTATGCTCATCCTAGTAACTTGTCAGCTTTAGGCTACAGTCTTCCCCACCTAGGAAAGGTGACTTGAAATTCTGTCTAAAATATTTCATGAAATCACTTCTAAATGTGCATCTGTCTATATGAAGTGTTGTTGTCTGCCTTCAAGTTGTTTCTGACTTAGACTGACCCCATCATAGGATTTTCTTGGGTTTTCATGATTTGTTCAGAGGGGGGTTAGCTTTGCCTTTTCCTGAGCCTGAGAGAGTGTGACTTGCCCAAGATCACCCGGTGCGTATCCATGACAGAGTGGGGATTCAAAGTACGGTCTCCAGCTCTCAAACCACTACACTATGTTGGCCCTCCTGTATAAATTACTACACACAATTTATACAGATTTTCTGTCTTTTTTTTTAATGGGTGACTGGCTTCATTTGTGGTTGTTGTGCGCCTTCAAGACATTTCTGAGAGGTAAACTTGTCATGGGGTTTTCTTGGCAAGATTGGTTCAGAGGAGGTTGCCACTTCCTTCCTCTGAGGCAGAGAGGGTGTGATGTGCCCCATGGTTTCCCATGACTCAGATTCAAACCTGGTCTCCCAGAGTCTTAGGCCCTTTCCGCACGTGGTTATTAACGTGGGCCAATGTGTCTTGCCATGGAGGTTTTCTGCATGTTGGAGCAGACTAGGTTCAGTTTATTTACCTTTGTTCCACACACAATTCCAGCTAAATGCACCCCCATGTAGTGGTAAAGTGTGCTATTTGAAAACCGGAAGAAATCGGTTTTCCAGTTTTCCAGATCGATCTGATTAGTACTTTCACAGTGGTGCAGACACATACATTTGCACCAATGAGAATTGGTGGTCAGGGGAGGGCTCAAGGGAGGGGCCAGGGGGTAGTATGGACTTTTGCACATAAGCACATATGCACGTACACAATGATGTACTAAACCATGCAAAAAAAAAAAAAAAGGGCCAATCACAGCCAATGGGGCAGGGTGAGGGGAGTAGCGGGAGAGGCCACGGCAGAGGCAGTGTGGATTCATGAACTCACACTCCTCCAAATCAGAGGAGGACATATGCAGTAGCTGTGTGGAAGGAAATGAGGGAAAGTCCACCTTGTTTCAAGCCCAGAAAATCCAGTAAGAAACAGTACAAACCGATTCCCCAGCCTCGTGCAGAAAGGACCTTAGTCCAACATCCAAACCCCTATCCATGCTTGCTCTCTTGTGAAAGCTTCACATGAAAAAAAAAGTTTATAGAGGTGGCCAAATGCCTTGCATTCCAAATGCTGAGTCATAACAGAAGACCTGGAGTCATTTCACACTACTCAGTTATAATGCTATACTCCATTTTTAATGCTGTGGTTCCCTCCTATGGCATGCTAGTATCTGCAGTTTACAGAGGGACTTTTAGAATTCTCAGCCAATGAAGTCCAATGTCTCATAAACCTAAAGGTTCCATAGAATATTGCCACGGCAGTTATAAAGAAATCACAGTGCGATACAGTATGCCCTCTTCTGGTATGACCTCCATGTACACGATTGTGAGGGAGCACAAAGAATTGTTCCCATTATAGTCGAAATACCTGGCATTGCCTGGGATTTTATTTTCTCATAGGTAATACTTGTTAACCAAGCTGTCTTGTCCAGTACCTGTAACTTCCTCCCATATTCCCCAATCCAATCTGTATTCAGAGTAATTAACATACAGAGGTTGAGTTCCTGAGGGAAATACACTGCCCTTCTTCTTGCTGCTAGGCCTCATCCCCATAGCAACCAGCCAGATCCAAGAGCTCTCCAGCTGAGAATTCTAAAGGCCTCTCCCTAAACTGCAAACCCTAGGATTCCATAGAATCTGCTCAGGCAGCCAATTATACGACGTCTTTGTCTGATATACAGACTTTTACTTTTGTATAGTAGATGGACATGGCAGGTGCGAGCACAGACATATTGCATCCTTTGGCTACCATGGGACACAACACTTGCTTTTGTTTCTTTGTTTTTTGTTTTACACAAGGTTTTCTGGAACAGAACCCCAGCATACACCAAGGGCAGACTGTAATTGTGTCAGTATCTGAGCCATGGACTTCAAAGCATGACTCAGTGGTATAAGTGCACAGCTAGACATGTGAGGGCTGAGAAGAATGATGGGTGGGGGGATGTGCATTCCTGCCTAGTGTTTTAAGTAGAAAAGTAGGGGAAGAGAGTCATTCCTACGTGTGAGATAGTTTTCAGACCGCTTTCCCTAGTTCTATTTGCTTTCTTGTCCAGAAGATTAGGAACAATGCATCCGGGATAATCCACAGCTCTGTGCAGCACTTCTTTGTTTCTGATATTCTACAGTGGGGTTGCATGGAGTAAATATCCTCATTCAGGCCTTTTCCACATGGGGCTTTTAAAATGGTGGAGAGCGTACTCCAGGGAGGACGACTGCACCTGGGAGCAGACTGGGTCTGGACTACTTTGTATAGTTCCAGATCTCAGCCCGTTCCAGAACGACCCAAAGTGGTCGTTCAGTGTGCTTTTGAAAGACCGCTTAAAGCTTAAAGCAGGTTTTTGAAAAGCACAGAGTGCACCACTCCATGGCCACGCTCCGGTGCAGATTTGCAGGCTCCCACCAGTGCAAGCCTGCAGATCTGCCGGGGGCGGGCTTTAGGTTGGAGAGCTTCACATCATTTTTGTCCCTGGAGCAGTGTGGAGTGCGGCCACGCACTGCTCCGGACCAGCCTGGACCTGGGCATGGAGCACACAGGTCCGGTGAGTACCGGCATGGGGAGATTACCTCGTCTCATGCAGAAAAGGCCACAGTTACATGTCCATTTCTGCTATTTGGCAACATTGTGTGACTGAATGTGCAACCCAATGCCCAAAACAATGCATGACTGTATACACAAGACAAGAAGTGCTGTATAGGATCAGACCAAAAGTCTATCTAGTCCAGTTCATTTCACTGCAACCCACCCCCTAGTGTCTTAGTGGATGTTTATAGGAACCCCACAAGGTGGAGCAGATTCAGGGACTTAAAATAGGGAAGCCAGAAGCTTCCGTTTCAGAGGTGAATGAATATGCTCCAGGTTTCATTGTAGAGTTTCAAAAAGCTGTCCAAAGTGCAATATCCCTTGGGGGGAAGTGAGCATCTTGGACATCTCCTTTAAAGTCTGGAATAAAACCCAGACTGCATTCAATATACACCTGACATCAAGATCACCCCACACCGTTGAACATGGGGGATTGGTGAGGGGTTGTAGTCCAAAATGTCACTTGTACAAATTCTGACATGGCATATGAATTCACCCAAGACATATTGCTTTGGTGACAGATAAACCGCTGTCTACTCTCCATGTCCTAAATGTCTATTCATACTAATCAGGTATTGTATTGCGTTATGTTCTGGGTCCCAATACTATGCGGCACTTTGGGCTAGCTGATTGCTCTTTCTCACTCCTTTTTCTTTGCTTCTGATTTTATTTCAATCCTAGAGCTAGTGCTTTGGTGATTTGGGCTAATAGGTTGATGTTCAGATTGTCTTTCAGCATTACTTCGATTTTTCCCCTTCGTACTTCATTCTCCTGCCTTGTCCTCCCCTCCATAAATGGCTACAGATTGAATTAGGAACCACTCTCAGACCATATCTGAAAATATATTTCCTGCCTTATTTCCTCTGTTTAATGCAATCCAGTCTGTGTTTGGGTAATTAAAACTGCCCATTACCACCACTCCTGTTCATTTATATGCCTGTTTTTAAATTTATGAAATCATAAATTAGGGTATTCATATTTCTTCTGGCCAGATGGGGAATATGTTTGCAGTATGGAAAAAAATCATTGATGAAAAATATCACCAGACGTGAGCTGTGAGGATGTTACACAATATTACTTAACAAATTCTCAAATCTATATATGATGAGTAGTCTCTCGATTGCATAGTTTTGTCTGGTGCTAATTGACCAGTTAGTTTTGAGAGCATATACATTGTTAAGAAATTTGTACACGTGTCTCTAAGAATGTACGTGATTAGAAGAGAAAGAGAGAGAGACCTTGCACACCAAAGGGGCCAGAATCCATTGGTAATTTCGATAGGTCCCCGCTGCTTCTGCCAAAATCAGCAGTCCCTCCTCTCTCCTGCATCCTGTTCCCATGGCC
This sequence comes from Ctenosaura bakeri, assembly GCA_948474755.1. Taxonomy (NCBI): domain Eukaryota; kingdom Metazoa; phylum Chordata; class Lepidosauria; order Squamata; family Iguanidae; genus Ctenosaura; species Ctenosaura bakeri. The sequence goes on from CAOLHI010000388.1 coordinate 816,257, forward strand.
TTAAAGATAAAACTGTTTCAAAGAGTTGGGAAACTCCCTGGGGCAGGTTTTTTGCCCAAAAGAGGGCTGTAGTGGGGGAAGAGAAGGAAAGGGAGTCCAGTAGCAGCTGGCAGCTTCCATGTCTGTGAGTCAGTGAATCAACTCTAGCTTTTAGCCTGAGGAGCTAACCAAGGTGCTGAATCTAATTTAGAAATAGGGTTCAGCACTCAGGCTAAAACCTAGAGCAGATTCATTGTCCCATTGACTTGGAAGACACCAGATGCCAGTGGATATGATGCTGTAGGAATATTTAGTATTTATATTAAGTAGAAGAGCCAATGTCATAGAATGGCTTGAGTGTTGGACTAGGACTTTGGGAAACCAAGATTTGGATCCCTGCTTAGCCATGGAAACTCATGGGATGATGTTGGGCAAGTCACCTTCTCTCAACCTTAGAGGAAAGCAGTGACAAATGCTCTCTGAACAAATTTTGCCAAGGAAATGCTATGATAAGCTTGCCTTTAGATTACCATCAATCAGAAACTGCTTGAAAGTACACCACAACAAGAAAGTACACCACAGAATGCTGCAGAACTAATGCAATATGAGCTTGTGGCAGAGACAAGTAATCATTCAGGATGCTCTTGTTGGTAAAAACAAGAGGATGGATTTGTTTCAGGAAATCCTTTTCAGAGCAGGAAAGGAGACAGACAAAAGAAGTTGACCTATACTTGGTTAGAAGAAAATTAGCAGCCATTCTTTGAGATGGAACCCCATAAATGCTTCCTTTCCAGACAAAGGAAACAACAAAACTAACTTCCAAAAGAAGGGGGAAGTGACCTCAACAAGTAAGAAGGAAGCAAAGGGCCTGATTACATAGATGAAAGACAGGTAGAGAGGTGAAACAAAGACCAGGAATTCTCTAGGCTCCCCTCTTCCACTAATCACTCTATACCAGTGTTAATGTCTCTTTGCTTCCAACAGATACAAGGTTTCCACTCTCTCTTTCTGTCTTACTCTCATACACTTTACACACACACACTTCCCATCAATGTGTTAGCAGCCATGCACACCCATGCTTTGATGTGGTTTAATTGGCAAATATTGATTGACATGAAATTAAGGCATATATACCCATGGCTGAAAAGCTATGTGGAGAAGGGACTGTGGCTAGGAAGATATGCAAAAGTAGGTCAGGGTGACCTCAGCATGGCCAGGTCATAAGTTCATTGTGGATTAGCTGGGAAAGCCTTACTTTATGGTTCTAAGCTAATCCTCTCAACTGCTTAACATCAGAAAACAATAGTCAAACTGCCCAGGTGCAGGCAAGCACCCCTGCTGTGTGCATTTCCTACCAAAACCTTTCCCTAGTCACATTATCCAACCAAGACATTGAGAAGGTGCAAGAAAGCAATTAAATCACACCCCTTTAGGGCGGGAAATAGAGCACATAAACCCTTGGTTTTGAGCAATCAGATACAGTACTTTGCTAGCTGGTAGCCATGCTGTCACTCTGATTCCCGGTTATGTACTGCCCTTGGATGCAAGTCAAAGCCACAAACTGCTTCTTCACTGCTCTTCTGGAATGGTAAATATTGCCCACTCCTAGAAATGTTGCTGTCAGTTTTTTCCTCCCTTTTTCCTTCAGTTTGCCTTTTGTGAGTGTCTGACTATTTGAATCTTATGTGTGCATGATCGAATTTCCCTCAATAAAACACATTTTTTCTTATTTTGGAATCTCTGGATGGTTCTTTCCTGTGAGGACCCCTTAAACATTGGTGGATCTTGTTAGGTTACCCCTCTTCTAACAGACCTCCTAATTGAGCTAATTAATTCCCTGTTGTCACATGGAGGTGGCTCCTGAATCACCCAGGTTTTGTGGTTATAAATGTATACACTCTCCCTCAACAATGATAGATTTTGATGACAGCACTAGACAAAGATATATTAGAGCATCACCATATGTAGACTGTGGAAGGAGTTGAATAACATATTCTCACATTTTGCATCAGGTGATGTGTTTCATCAATGAATTCTCCCATCTTGCAAAAACATTAATCCATCTATACAGGAGACCATTGGGAAAGTCATGATTCCATGGGATGTGTAAATATACCATTGAATCTTGGGCATCAGTTACCTGCTGACATAGGGTGAGTCATGTCTCTTTTCTTCCCACTTTGCAGAGCCATTCCTAGATACAGCACCTGACTTTTTCTCAAATCATTAATTTTTGTACTTGTTCCCTTCTTGAGCTGTGGAGGAAAGGAAATAGCTGCTTGATTTTTTGAAAGCCACCTTTCTCATCCATCTCACTTATAAACTCCTTCAAAACCTCATCTTAATCTCCACCTTTCCTTAGTTTATTGATGGTCTTACAGATCCAGTCAAAGTTCCAAGGTTAGGAGCTTCAATATTCAGTTTCTTAGTGCAGATGAGAAGTCTCTGTCTGGTGTCTAGTGTGGAACAAAGGAGGACCACTTGGTGGCAAAGACCACCACTTCTTCCAAGCTGCCCTAACTACTAATTAAAATCGTCTAACTTTGGAATTAACTAAACTATTGTAGAGAAAAATAAACAAAGATCACACATTTCTTTAGCCATCGGCGTTCATCAAAGAACCAGCTGGGGAATGTAAAATTGGTTAGACTCACATTTAATTAATTAACAATATAATGAAATACTTAATTTTGGAATTAAGTAAATGATGGCAGCCCACCTTAAATCAGTTATTTTTTAAAAATGGATTATTTTTTGGGAGGGGTTAGAAAATTTCTAAGTTAATTTTTAAAGAAATGTATTTGAATTAGTTAATTCCTACCCTGTATTATGCACCACTCCATTGGCAAATACACGTCTCAGTAAATGAACAATGAAGCTTGGCTTTGCAACAGCTTTGTCTCTGCTCTTTTACCTTCTGTTTCATTTTAAACCAACTGCAAAGCACAACCAATCTGTTCCAGATCCAAACTGGATCCAAACTGATTGACCATCCCCAAATGCTGTTATATCTGGAGGCCAGATTGGGCTCCATAAGGTACATTTTTTCCCCAGAACTCTGGGATGGTCTCTCATGGAAAGGGCATGGAACTCCCTCCTTTTTATTTTTCCAGGCAGGCTGAAAATTTTCTCTTCTTTTGTGCTTTTTAAATTAGAAGCTTTTCAGGGTTTTTTTAAGGTTCTGCTTGTTCTTTCAGTCCCATTTGTGCTTCATGTTGTCTAGTATGTGTGTGTGTGCATTTTAAAAAGGAAAGCCTCTTATAATATTTGAAGTGTTGTGATGTTGTTTTCATTTTCAAATCTACATGGTTTTTGAAATCTATGTGGAACATCAGTAAACAAATATTGGCTGGCCTCCAGTTAGGGAGATACACATGTGTACATCTTGCAGTGACAAAAAAATTCACCATTGCACAAAGGATTTATTCTGGCCATAGGAGAAGAATCAGAGCTATATAGACAGCATGTTCCTATGTGCCTTGCCTTTGTATGTTGCACCTGCCCATTGCATTTTGCAGATATGCATCATGTATTGTACATTTTACATGTGTATGTACATTCTGCATGGCAGTTGCACACTCAAGATTGTGCATTGTGCAACAGGATCCAGTCATTGACATATGTTGCAAAATTTTGCTATTCTGCTGGGGTATTGTGTTGCGTTTACACAGCATATCTCTATGTGCAGGTATTTGCCGTACACTCAGGGGATACGTGTCTGTGTGCATGCACGTGTTTGTATGCCTACACACACAAACAGATTGCCTTGCAAGGAGGGCTTCAAATTCAATTAGCAACATTTTTAAAAAAATTGTGGACAGAATTTTTGAGGCTGATCAAAGTATTGTAATTCACACATTCATTATTCATAAACAAATGACTTGAAATAATTTTGAAATGCTGACCAAGAGGAGAGCAAAACAAGAAATAATAACTAAAAACAACAACAACCAGGAAAATGCTTACTGATTTTTTTTCTTTAAATCACTCTATGCTGTCCAACCTAATAATATATGTAGGTCTCTGTGTTGGTCTTTCTCTGTGTGTGTATTGCCTGTTGCTGAATACAGTCACTATGAAACCCTTGCACTTACTATTTTTAAGGTATGTCTCTTACAAAAAGACCCCCAGGTCTCATTGAGTACTAATGACTTCCAGTTCGTTGCAAAAAATAATTTCTACTGAAGATGAAGAAATAAAGTCATCTAAGAACCTTGTACACATTGGAATTTAGTGAGAATGTTTGTGTGATGGAGTTTGCTGAAGCAGTCTCTCTCTCTCTCTACACACACACACACACACACACACAGCAACCCCCTCTCCCTCAACAGGCATCATGGTGCCCACCCATGGAGAGCATTTTAAGTGGGGAGAGATGGTGATTTATGAGGTCGATCAAACATCCATTGATTTCAGAGGAAAAAGATCTCATTGACAGCAAGGGAGAAGGAGATGAGACCCTTCTTGCTTCCCAAATGCACATCACTATAATGAACTAGACAAAATGGCCTAGGGTGTGAGCTCCCAAAGAGTGGTTTTTAAAGTACATTAGCAATACCCACTTGCTGCCTTTCTCTCTGTTACAGTCAGATTTTCCAATCACCTAAGAACTGGGCAGAGAGCCTCCTTACTGTCCTCAGTCCAACATCCTCGTAACATAGCATAAATACACACATGTAAGCATATGCCACAGCAACACTATGCAGCCCCCATGCAGAATAGCAACATTGCACAACACATGTCAATGATTGTGCATCATCATACAATGCACAATATACAATGCACAACCACAATGCAAAGTATAAGATGCGCAACTACAGTACACAATGCATAGCTTGCAAAGACAATGCACAACTGATCCTATTGTCTGTATATCTGCACTTCTACTGCTATCAGCAGCATACTTATATTCCTAAGTGAATTCTGGTCATAATCTGAATAATCACATCCCATTTATGGACTTCATATCTGAATCAGGTAGGCCACTGGAGCAAAGATCACTGTGAGCTGAGAAAGGACCTTGTCCTCAAAATGATCTTGTGGTTAAAATTCTTAGTCCTTTAAAAATATTTTTTTTAAAAAATTCTTAGCCCTTTGTTGACATGGATTGAAGGCACAGGTAAATAAATGTAGGCCAGAATTCTGAGTTACATGGTCATAACCCAGAAGAGAAAAGGGAGACACATCTTGAGGTTTACAAAGAAGTAGTGTTCATCTCTTGCACCATAAAAAGGAGGAAGGAAGAGGGATCAAAAAAGAAATGAGGCAGCAGTTGTAAGACTAACTGGTTTTTATTTTTGCATAAACTTTTGTGGATATCAACTTACTTCTTCAGATGCAGTACCAAATAGTATTAAGGCCTCACACATAAAACATATTTATACCGTTGTAGGAGTGTGATAGAATGTAACAGGATCCAGAAAGATCCAAATCATGACCCTTGCCATAAATTTTCAAACGGCTGCATAAGGTGATAACAGGTCTTTCAGATCTTAACAGTGATTGATTAGTGTTGATATCCTAAGGCAATAAAACTGCTTACCAAAAGTCATCTATATATCTTCGGCGAAGCAAAAAAGCACAGGAGGTCTTCTGATGAATCCCTAGTTAAATCCCTACAATTTCTAGGTGGTCCCCAGGTATGGATGCTCGCTTATGCGTATTTATATGTTTATTTAAAATTCTTCCTTTCTCTTGAGGTGGGAGTCAAATTCAATACAACAAATTTAGACAAGGTCCAGCTGTACAAAAGTTAAAATCCAATTAACTAAACCATTCTGTTAAAAGCACATAGTTAAAACAGTTTAAAAAACATTTAAAACATAATTTAAAAAGATAAAAGCACAGCACATTAAAATAATCTTCTGCCACAGGAGTTAAGAGCCAAAGGTGTACCTAAAGAAAAAGGGCTTTGCCTGCCAGTGGAATGTGATATGGAGGACAGAGCAAGCCTGTTTTCTGCTGCTCCAGAGACTAGGACATGGAGCAGTGCCCTCAAACTTCAGGAAAAGAGATTCCATCTAAACTTTAGGAAGAATTTCCTGATGGTAAGAGTATTTCGACAGTGGAATACGTTGTCTCAGAGCATCATGGAGTTTCATTCTTTAGAGATTTTTAAATAGAAGATGGATGGCCATCTGTTGGGAATACTTTGATGGTGTATTCCGGCATGGCAGAACAGGGTTGGACTCAATGATCCTTGTGGTCTCTTCTAACTATGATTCAGTGGCCCTTTCAGCACCCTACCTTATCCCAGCAGTGTCCTGTAGGGATCCTGTCAATGGCTCTGCCGGGAGAGGAGTGTGACGGGAGTGCTCTCTTCCGCATCAGCTGCCTACGCAATCCAGGAAGCACGATTGCCCCACCTCTTCCTGCCACAGCACAACCGTGGGGGCAGGAAGCACAGCCATTGCACTTCCAGACCCTCTGCACACCAGGTAAGTGTGGGATGATGGCCTGATCGCGGATCATTGACAGGGAAAACTTGTCAATGATTTACTCCATGACTGCACCCTTTGGGGATGGGAGAAGGATGGGACTGTGACATCATGTGTAACCATTGTCATGGTTCCCCTCCTTCTCCCATCCCAATTGCAGAACAACAACATCCTGTAGAAAGGGGCTATAAAGAGAGGAGAGAGGGACCCAACCCAAATTCCCATAGAAAGGAATTCCACAGCCTGGGAACAGTCACTGAGAAGGTTCTCTCCTGCCCTCTTGCCAAATGTAGCAGTGATGACGTTGAGACCTTGAGTCAGCTCTCTCTGTGGTTGTACAGAAGGCCCTGCTCACTTTCACCATATCAGATGACATCTGGGATGTTCTTTGCATTGCATTATTGAAAAGATGGGCTATCTTGGATGCATGCTATTTTTTTCCCCCTTATCTGACATTTAAGGCCTCATTTGGAGTGGCAGACACATACCCCTTTCTTTTGCAGAGACTCTGACCTTCCTTTCTTTAACTCAAATTCATGGCACTGTAGAAAAGTAATTCATACAAAGGGTGATAAGATATCTCAAGCCTCATAACATGTCCCCGTTTGTTGTTCACTCAGAAGGTACTGATAAAGATCTCTCTTTGCCTGGATGGAATTTTAAAGAGGTGATATCAGTGTGTCTGAAGTGCGACAGGTGTGTGTGTATATTTAAGAAAAGCACACAAAGATTCTAATGCAAATTACATTCCCAACATAAAATTTAAAAAAAAATTGCTTGAGGTGATGTCATATACACTGTTGAAGAAACTTGAATGTTCTTTTTGCTACTTTTTGTCTCATGTAATCAACATAGTCTACGATTGTTTTGTTGATGTTGTTGTTGGATTGGGGCTGATAACATAGCAAAGTTACACTTGTGATTTCAAAGATTAAGGCTCTTTCTGCAGCATACCTGCACCCCAAGACATCCCAGCATCATCCCAGCTATGGCTGCTGGGATGGGAGAGGGACCTGAACGTTCCCCTCTGCATCCAGTCAGCTGCTGGCAGATGGGTAGCGTTTGGGACACACTCCTTCCTTCCGCAATTCAGCCGACCTCTTCCTGTGCTGCACAAAGGAAGGATGAGTGTAATTGCAGTTCCACCCTTCCCACACAACAACCAGTGAGGTAACTGTTGTGTGACAATAGGCCATTATTGATTTTTTCCAGTAATGGCATACGGTGTGACTTCAATGGCTGAGCATGCAAAAGCAGTAGGATCACAATGATGTCATGCAATGGCACGTTATCACAGACCGGCAGCAATACATCCCCATGCTGGAATGGCAGCGTCATGTTAAAAGGGCCTAAGAGGAAGCAGAGAACATAAGAAGCTTGTTATGCACGCCTGAAAGGCCCCCTTGGAGTCCATGTCCTAAAAACATAATCATTTTATATAAAATATAAGGGGAGCCATGGAGAGATACTGAAAGGACACGTAAACAGGAGATATCTGTTTTCTGTCTTACATCCTGGGGTATCTGACAAATGGCTAACAGGCCACTTGAAAGGAGTGTCTGCAGTGACTCTCTGAGAAAATAAACAATGTCTGAAGTGTGAAACAGGCTTAAATCTCCGGAGAAAGAGATACTGATCTGCAGGATTCTCTCTCTGAACTAAAAGGAGAAGGATCCACCTTCATAGAAAGATGAAAAACACATATGGCTTTTCCAGGCATGGATCACAATATAAATATTGAGACACGGTTCCTCATTCCTTGGGAGTTCTTTTTGGGGAGAAGTTCTTTTTGTGAGCCTTTCTGGGTTCTTTCTCTGAAGTTTAAAAGATGCATTTTTAAGTGAGCAATCTCTCTCAGAACCGCAAAAACAATGGAGATGGTAACCAGCTTAAATTTACAACACAATGGACTTCCCTCCTCACAGGAGAGACTGAAATCATCTTTTCTCCCGGCTGAAGGTTTCTGGATTTGGTTATCGTATGTCAGCAAATCCTTTCTGTTTCTCGCTCTCTTTCTTAATTTTAATCTTTTTCTAACTTTATGGTCTTGCATGCTTGAAGTGTGAATGAAGCTGAGTGAGTGTATGAAATTTAACGTTTTATAGGCTTGTATACTTGTTATAGTGAATGTAGCTGAGTTGTTGTAGGGATTTTTACATCTGTGTTAATAAAATACTTAAGATTTGAACAATTGGTGTGATTTTTGTCTGACCTTACCTGGTATACATTGGGTTGGAAGATCCTTGCTAAGTTAGTTACCTTGCCTCTTGCTAGCTTAAGAGAGTGCTAAAGTTAATTTCCCCATCTTTGAGTAATTGTCCCGACCTCTTTGCAGGTCTAAAGCACTGCAGAGCTAATTTTTCCCCACAAGAGACAATTTTGACAGCTTTTGGGAATCCTTTTCAGAGGAAGCCCTTGTATCACAAACAAATTGATGGAGTTCTCAGAAAACAGGGTAACAAGCTACCATATACAAGGTTTAAATCAAGAGTCCATCCACATGCCCTACAATTTGGCAGGGACTTTACCAGTTCACTCTCCCTTCTCCCACTATTTCAGCTGTTTTTAAAATATCCCAGTTTTTCTCTCCACTTTGTCCTTTCCCCCTTTGTCCTCAGTTTTCTTCAGTTGCTGCAAGCTGAGTTCAGAGTCAAAGGTAGTCACTACTGAATTAATTAAGCAGCAGGGAAAATAGAGGAGGGGGTGAAACTTTGCCCTTCCTGTTGGATTCCGTCCAAAGCAAACTCCTGCATTTTCTCCTAACTTGTGTCTTCTTCCTCATTAATAACTTTGCCCATACTTTGATCATACCCTGATGTTGCTTGGACACCCATGTCTCTGTTTCCATTTGTGAAATTTTGGAGGGTATGCACCCAGTCACCTGTTCAAAGTGGCTTTCTAAAGATATTGGCAAAGGCCTTACCTAGTTTTGCTACTGAGAAGGTTTCTTTTCAACCAGAAATTGTAGAGGTTGAATCTAAAGCACTACAAACAGTCCTTCAGATACTCTTGGTGATGGATGAGCTTCCTAGGGCATAAAAGAGAATCTTCAATACTAAACCTACATGGAAATACAGCTGTGTATTCCCATGCTTTCTCATCATTCCTCAACTCAACGTATTACCCTCCTGGCAGCATTCTTACTCTCTAAAAATCTTTAACTAGTAAACAAGGGGAAGGGAAGAGTTACTGTAGGAGGTTGTTTTAGGAGTGGAAACACCAAAAAGTTGATACATTGACATACACAGAGGCACTTCAGAGTGTGCGCAGAGTGCTAATCAGGAAGGGACACTCAGCTGCAGCCAGTTGCTCCAGACAGGTAAAAAGGAGTCGTGCAGACTCAAAACAATAAGGCCCTTTTCGCATTAAGTCTTCTCGCTCGAGCGGGGGAGGGCGGCTTGCGCAAGAAGCCTTCTCCGGGAGGCTGCCGCTTCCCCCTCCTTCCTTCTGCAGGCGAAGGAACGAGCGGGGAAGCGGCAGCCGAGCGGGGAAGCGGCAGCCTCCCGGAGGCGGCGGCGGCTCGCGCGTCTGTCCATTCCCCCCCCCGCGCGTGCGAGAAAGGCGCTCGTCCCGTCCTCCCCCCCGCGCGCGAAGCAGGACATGTTGTGTCCGTCACGCGAGCGCCCCGCCCCATCCCTTCCTTCCGCAGGGGCGGAGGGAAGGAAGCGCGATCCGGCCGGCTCCTGGACGCTCCGCACGAGAGGTAAGTGAGCGCGGGCGCCGGGAGCGTTGTGCGAGCGCGGGTGATTTTCACTTGGAAGCGAAAATAAAAAAAAACCCGCGCTCGCGCCGCTTCAGCCCCGTGAGCCTGGCGGAAGTGGGAGTGCGTCGTGCGGAGCGACGGTCCCACTCCCGCGAGGCTCACGGGGCTGTCGCGCGAGAAAAGGCCCGTGCGAAAAGGGCCAATAAGTCTTAATGCTGTTTATTCAATAGAGCACATAAAATAAAAGTTAGGGCTCCCAAAATCATGTCAAGAAGCATAAAGCAGTCAGGCAGAACAGTGGCAGAACAGAAAACAGCAGAAACAGAAAACAAACTGACAGCATGTCTAGATGCAATCTGAAAAATAGCCCTTACAGCAGCATGACCAAAGGCAATTGAACTTAAGGTAATTTACAGTCTCATATCCAAGTCTTTTAAAGGGCTTAACCACACCCCAGTCCAAATGAGGTGACCCAATTGTCTTTACAGCGCACAACCTCCTCATGTTGAGTACGCTGTGATGGCACAAGACCTTTTGAGTCAGGCTAGCCAAAACATTCCCTTTATAGTTTCCTTCAAGGTCACATCACCTCATTCTTTCGTCCACTTAGAAAAACCTTTCCTGGTTACACTACACTCACACTCTGAATGCCCTGACATTCTGCACTATACTGTTACAATGCTATTTTTTTTATTTAATTATTTATTTGTATCCCACCTCTCCATATGGATCAAGGCGGCGAACAACTTACAAATAGCATGTATTTCAAAACATTTCTGTATGCCCCCAACAAGCTGGGTACTCATTTTACCGACCTGCGAAAGGATGAAAGGCTGAGTCAACCTTGGAGCCGTGCAGGATCGAACTCACAACCTTGTGGCTTGCAGTACTGGCATTTAACCACTGCGCCACCAGGGCTCCCATTGCGCCATATCCCCTTTCAATATCCTGTGGAATTCTAGAGTTTGCAGTTTACTGAAGCCAAAGAGCTCTCTGGATGAGAATTCTAAAGGGACCTTCTTAAAGTAATGAAATCAAATGAAAGTGAACTTCCAGTCCACACACTCAGAATAATGGATCTGGTCAATTGTATCAATATTCCTAAAGATTAAATTCCACAAGTATCCTGACTGATCCAGAATTTTCCGTTATTTTATTTATTGAATTCTCATAGAAACAGTTCTCTGGAAGTTCACCCCAGTCTTCTATTTGGCTACAACTAAGAATCATAGAGTTGGAAGAGTCCACAATGGCCATCGAATCCAACTCCCTGCTATGCAGGAATACATACTCAAAGCACCCCCAGCAAATGGCCATCCAGCCTCTCTTGAAAAACCTCCAAAGAAGGAGACTCCACCACACTCCAAGGCAGCATATTCCACTGCCAGACAGCTCTGACCATCAGGAAGTTCTTTCTCATATTTAGGTGAAATCTCTTCTCCTGTACATAGAAGAGAATTAGGACCTTTAAGAAAATGGATTAGACATGTAGATTTATTGGAGAATGATCAAGGAATCTGAAAATTAAAGGAATTTCAGAAATTGGAGGAAGAGGACATTAAAATGCAGTGTTTATCAGTATTTTCAGTTACAAGAAAGATTCAGAGAGGATAAAAGTATGATTTTGAAAAAAATGAATCTGAACTAGGTAAGTTAATATGTAGAGAAAACAACCACTTAACAGCAAAATTATATAAATTAATATATTATACAACAGAAGATTAATTGGTTAAGAATTGTATGATAAAACTGTATGATAAAATGGGGAAGGAATGTGTGTCTCCCCATATTATTATAGAACAGTGAGAAAATGTTTGGAAATTTGGCCTAAGTTTTACAAGTTGTTATGATTATAAGGAAACTTTCTTTAAAATGATGTATAGGTAGTATTTGACCCCAGTTAAATTAGCAAAAATGCATAAAACTGCTAGTTGCAAATGCTGGAGATGTAATATACAAGAAGGATTTCATTTATGGTGGTTGTGTGGAAAGCTAAAAATTTTGGCTACATGTAAATAAGGAGATACAAAAGATGGTAAAAACAAAAATTGTGTTTAGACCAGAATTTTCTTTTGAATATGATAGATAACAAAGACAAGGTAGAAAAGGAAAATAGGGTATTATTATATGGTTACGGCAGCAAGAATAGTATTTGCGAAATATTGGCAGCAGAAAAGCACTCCCTTAATACAAGAATGGTTGAAAAACGGATGGAATTGACTAAAATAGATAAAACTATCATGTTGTTTGAAAGGAAACTCCATGCAATCATATTTAAAAATTTGGAGACCGTATATACATTATATAAAGGACAGATTTGAAGAAAAGATTCAGTTAGGCTTTGATATTTAGAGGACAGTTAACTCTAATTTTCAGACTTAAAAAAAAGAAATAAAAGATCTTCCCTTTTTTCAAAGTGAGGAAATTTATCTTGGTCATGTTCAATCACCATTGTCAGAGAGTGTGGGAAGTCAAGGGGAGGGGGGTTAAGAGGTAAGTAGCAAACTCTTTCATATCTTCTTTCCTCCCTCTTCCTTCACGTTATTCTTAACCTTTTTAACTATTTGTCTTTATTTTTTCTTGCTCAATGGGCTTTGTGTCTCTTTTTCTCTTTTGTTTTTCTCTTGCTTCTTTTTTTTTCTTTTGTCTTCTTTCTTTTTTTAAAAAATAGGCTTTCCTTATTTATAGGCAGGATATAAAACTTTTTTTCTACAAAAATTTTATAAACTTTTGATAGACATTCTTTCTGTTTGCAATTTATTCCTCTTTCTACATTTCTACATTCTCTAATTATTTATCATTCTTTCTCCTGTTGTGGAATTTGGTGATAACTTTTGTATAATGTTTTGAAATTTCTATGCGATTTTATGTTTAGATTGAATAAATCTCTAGAAAAAGAATGGGGCGGGGGGAGAAATTGCTTTTCCTGTAGTTTGAATCCATTGCTCCTTGCCCTAATCTCTGGAGCAGCAAAAAAAAACAAGCTTGCTCCATCTTCAACATGACATCCCTTCAAATATTTAAACATGGTTATCATGTCACTTGTTAACCTTCTTTTCATCAGGCTAAACATACCTGTCTCCCCAAGACACTCTTCATAGGGCATGGCTTCCAGACCTTTCACCATTTTGGTCGCCCTCCTCTGGACACGTTCCAGCTTGTCAATATCCTTCTTGAGTTGTGGTGCCCGTAACTGGACACGGTATTCCAGGTAAGGTCTAACCAAAGCAGAATAGAGTGGTATTATTACTTCCCTTGATCTCGACACTATGCACTATAGTCTTGTTGAAAAGCTATTCAAGGTGCCAAAACAGTTCTGGGGATTGAGTTCAGCACTTTAGATAACTTCTGTAAGATTCAGACTAACAACCAAAGCAGACGAAGCACGCCATAGCTCTTCCTCCATTCTATCTACTACATCATCATCATCATCTACCCACTTTTCTCCTTGAGAGGACTCAAAGTGGCTTACAAATCTTAAAAGAGAACATAGTTAAAACTATAGTATATAAAAGTTAAAACACACATTAAACAATAGTGATTAAAACAATATTAAAATACATATTAAAAACAACATTCAAATGACAATTAAAATAACCAGCACCTTTCTTCATACTAATTACATATTAGATGCCTACCGAAATAGGAACGTATTCAGTTGGCTCTGAAAGGTAGCCAGAGAGGGTGCCAGTCTGGCCTCTCTCGGAAGGGAGTTCCAGAGCCTGGGACCAGCCACTGAAAAGACCCTCTCCCATGTTCCCCCCAAATGTACCTGTGATGGTGGAGGGACAGAGAGAAGGGCCTCTCCAGCAGATCTCAAAGCTTGGTCTGGTTCGTAGGGGAAGATATGGTCCTTCAAATAACCTGGACCTGAGTCATATAGGACTTTAAACATCATCACCAGCACTTTGAATTGTGCCCAGAAACAGACCAACAGCCAGTGGAGCTGTTGCAGCAGGGAGGTTGTGTGATCCTTGTAACCATGTTCCCCACTGCCTTCTTCTCCATCTTTTCCAGCGGAAGGCAGAAATCTTATTTATTTATTTGGATAGTGTAAACCCAACTTTTCTGTCAAAAAAGTAGGAATTAGAAAGGCCTTGCTGCTCTTCTCTCCCTCAATGGCTACAACAGTGTAAGTTGGAATGGAAGGAGTGTCCTTTGCCAGGTGCTGGGCCAAAACATGGTAGAGTGGTGTCTGGCTGTCCTTCTCTCCCTCAGAGGCCACACCAATGGTGGCTGGAACATGGAGGGAGGACCTTTCACCAGCCACTAGGGTCATGGCACAATGGAATAAACCAAAGTTTAAGAAAAAAAAGTTCCTTTCCTTCCCGCTGGAGAATGAAAAGAACTTGTGTGTGTCAAATAGCCATAAGCACTGTGAGGCTTAACAGAGAGTTTAATAATGTTTCACTCTAAGTGTGTATGTGTGTGCATGTACCTTCAAGTTACCTGTTGACTTATGGTGACTCCATGAATTTCATAGGATTTTCTTCATCAAGGAATACTCAAAGCCAGTTTTCCATGGTCTTCATCGGAAACATATGCCACAGCACTTGATTTTCCTTGATGGTCTGTCATCCAAGTACTAACCAGGCTTAACTTTGCTTAGCTTCCAAGATCAGACAGGGTCAAGTGTCTTAACATGTTCTGATATTGTTTGTAAGAGCATCGCCTGCCAGACATTAGCCTTAGAAATTGCAAATTTACAAGAAATCAGGTGCATTCAAAGATACCCTGGAACCAACAACCAGTTAGGGAAACATAGCAGAAATCTCTAATGGCTTGTAACTAAAATGGTACCTCGCTACTTAAAGAGAAGGAGTCCTTCTGTTCTCATGTTTTCCCATGGCTAGGGAAGCAAGAGTCTGATCCTTATGATATCAGCCTTTGGCCATTTTCTCACTAGACTGTTATAGTGCTATTATTCCAGTTTCAACATCCTATGGAATCCTGGGGTTTGTGGTTAAGGAAGGAGCCTCAAAGGCCCTTCCCTAAACTGCAAACCCCAGGATTCCATAGGATGTTGAATGTGGAATAATAGCCCTATAACAGTCTAGTGTGGAAATGGCCTTCCTCATGCCACTGTTCAGCATCCCAATAGATACAAGAGACAGCTTCACCATTGACATGAAAGCCAGTACCCACCAATGTGGAGCTCATGACAGTGGGGTTGTAACACTCAAGAATCAGGGTTATTTCTCCAGTTCTGAGATCTGCAGAAAATGCTGCCTTGTAACTCTTCCAAAACTGGCCATTTTTATTTTATTTTTTACCCCTTTCCTGGAGGGAATGTGAAATGCTAAAGAAGATTTTCCACTGCACCAGAGCAGATAATAAGGCAATTAAGGCTTTTAGCACTGTGCACATTGGAAAGACTACAAGGCTCTGAAGAAATCCATCATGTTATTTTTTTTCGTCCTTAACAGAGGGAACAAGTGAAATAGAACAGCCTTTAGTAAAGGGTTTTTGATAGTGCACTAATGACAGTCTCAGTACCAGAGGGTAATGTCATTATAATATTGACGAAAGGGGAAGGGTTAAGAAGAGGGCACGTTTTACCTGGTTCACAAGTAGTTTATTTGCTAATGTGTCTCAAGGTAGATTGGTTGGAAAGGTCAAGGCTATTTCGTGTTGGAACCAGATGCTGATGGCCAGAAATTTTGCTTCCAGCCTAAAAGAACATCATCAATAAAAACTATGGAAAAGGTCAAGATTTGGGCAGTTGAGGTTGGCATTATGTTCTATCACTCAGACACATTTAGTCATACAAGAGTAGGCAAAGTGAGGTCCACCAGAGATTGTTGGATTGCACCTCCCAGCATCCCTCATCCACTGGCTCTAGTAGAAAGGTCTGATGGGAGTTTCAATCTAACCACTTCTAGAGAGTCAAACTTTGTAGACTTTAGCCATAGTCCAAAGCACAGCCAAGAAAATGTTGATGGACTGAGACTAAAATGAACACTAAAAACCTAACAGATTGGAAACAGTATTAAGAGGGCTTTCTGGACCTGCACATGACCACCCACGCTCTATAATCAGCTTTGGAAGGCCCTGCTTACATCAATTTCCATCAGACTGGTGGACATGACAAACCAGCCTTTTCAGTGGTGGCCCCATTTATCTGGGATACTCACCCAGAAAACACATATATGGCCTCAGCTTTGTTAGTTTTGAAACTGACTTTCAGAACATCATAACAAATTGAGTCCTATTATTGGGGATAATACGATAAAAATGAATAAAATGACAACTACCACAAAAATCGCTACCACAATAACAACTTTGAAATTATTTTTCTTTTTAGTTTATTTTGTATCTATTTAAACATAGCTTTAGAATCAGTCATTTGTGCTTCCCAACTACCTTGCAAAGGCTTTGCCTTGAAAGGAGTTTGTGAATGCCTTGAATGCATGTGTGCATGCATGGAGTTTTGTTGCTGGGCACACTCCATTCTGGGGATGGAAAGATTATTCAAAAATATTTTGGAGAAAAACGGTATCAAAATGGTGTTTTTTGAGTGTTGAGAAACCCTGATGAGAGCCTTATTGTGTACAAAATTTGCACATGGTTGTTTTGCACAGAAAACAGCATTTTCTGCACAGAAATACTGCTTGTTACACAGAAAATTGCAGAAATATTATATTCTTTGCAGAAAAATCTGTTTTCTGTGCCAAATCACTACCTGCAAATTTTGCACAGAATAAGTAAAAAAAAAAATATGAATATGATTTGAAAAGTGTGGTTTTCTTTTTTTGGAAAGAATTTTATTAAAGTTTTGCACATATAAAATAACAGGATATATACCACTGTTGTGGATATATCCCCCCCTCCACTTCCATATTTTTCCCCTAGTTAAGTTATATCTTGCCTTCCACTTTTTATAAAGACAAAAAAAATTGCTATTCCCTCCTCTAATAAGTTTATATTTTTTAACCATTCCACTACCCCTTTCCACTGAAAAGTGTGGTTTTCAAAGACTTTCTCCAGTGGGAAAAAAATTGCTTGCTAGAAGATTGCTAGTTTCTTTTGCAATGCTATGGCTAATGATCACAAAAAACAATTCTGTTGCCACTTGTTAAGGATGTCACAAATTGCCAAGATTTTCCTTTCAAGCAGAGAAAGAGACCACAAATTCACTGCTTAGGATACACATCTCCAGTTGGAAGTTGTGCAAACATTTTTGGCAGATCAGAATCTGCTAAAGGGCTTGGGACTGGGATCACTTAAAGATCATCTCATCCTGTATGAGCCTGTCTGGAATTCGTTATGTATCTCACTATCCCAAAAAACTAAGCTGGCAAGTATTATATGAGTCAGGGCATCCATTGTGGCACATAAACGCAAATCTCAGGATTCCACAGGATGTAACTACAGCAGTTGAAGGGGAATCCTAGGCCCTTTCCACAGGATGTTACTGTCTTGTTTCTGCCACAGGATGGCAGCGGTCGGCAGGTTGCGCTTCTGCATGATGTCATTGCTGTCCCGCTGCCATCCTGTCTCGGAGTATCACACTTGAGCAGTTTTTGCAAAACAGAAAAAATCCATTTCGCGTCTGCGATCACACGGCACTCCCATCATTTCTGGTCATGTGGAAGCAGCAGAAGCACACTGGTGACATCTCCTTCCATAGCGCAGCAATGGAAAAAGCCCAGCTGCGCTGCTGAAAGAAGATATGGTGCCATTGTGTTCTCTTCCACATGGACCAAGCAGGTGCAGAGAGGATCATTGCTGAAGCGCTCTCTTCTGGACCCGGGACTGCAGCGAGATGATGTGGAAGACTGTCATTGTGTGGAAACAGCCCTAATGCTACAACTGTGGCCATTTCCACACCTTACCTGAGCCTGTTGTCCTCCCATCATGATCCCAGCAGTATCTTTGCCAGGAAGGGAGTGCGACAGGAACACTCTCCTCTACACCCACTCAGCTCCCTGAAGAAGGGAGCACAAGCGACACAAGCCTGCCTTCTGCAGCACAGTCGGGCTCTTTCCCATGCTGTGCTCCGGAAGGAAACACCTCCATTGCGCTTCCTGCCCTTCCACATGGCCAGGAAGGATGGGAGCATGACGTGATCATGGGCACTTAACAGATTTTTTCGTCAAGCGAATATTCTGCTAGTGTGACAGCTGGGGATGAGATGGCAGTGGGACCACGACAACATTGTGTGGAAGCATGATTCACAGACCACTGCTATCCCATCTCCATGGCAGGACAGCCTCGTCATGTGGAAATGGCCTGTGTTTTATGAGAAGGCCCACAGCATTAAGCACATTCCCCAAACAGATGCATTTTTGTGCATCCTTTCCAAGCCAAGAATTGCAGCTCAAAGTTCAAAGAAGGGCACAATTCAAAGGATAACTGTGTTCGAATCCATATAATAGTCAGGCAATTTGAAATTAGGTCACTTCACTGAAGAAGGTATACCAAATGAAAGATCTTCCCCCAGCCTTAATCATAATGAAAAGTCGCTGCCTGAAGCTCCTGGAAAATGTCAGCTGTAACTAGATAAACAAACAGTTGGGAGTCCAGCCTTTCGACAACCTAAATTAATGAAATGGAAATTTACACCCTTCATGCTGATTGCTCTGAAGGGAGGCATCCTGTCTTGAAGACTGGCCACCCTAATAACTTTCCCTTGTAGGCTCATAAACCTGTCTGTTAAAACACTTGTGGGATGCAGGGCGAAGGAGCTGAAGTAATGCAGGCCTGTTGCTGACGGCTACGAGGAGGTAATTGCACTTTGGCTTCCCAGCTGAGGACACTTGAGCAGAGCAATCTGGGAACACTGAGCTTGCTGCCCCCTTGCTCTGGGATACAATCAATACTAAATTAGCCCTTAATTACAAGTCTTTTAATTATTCAGTGTTGACTTATGGTGTGAAATCAGCAGCTGTAAATCTCTTTCCAGAGCTGTTGACTTGGGTTCCTCCATCTCAGGCTGCGATGCCTTGTCCGGGGAAAATATAAGGGTGCTATTGGCATTTTTTTCCTTTTCATAATTTCACATGGCTAATCACAGAAAGATTCTGCTCTTAAGCAAGTGGACTCATAAATTTAGAGGCCTCTGGCTATTCCGAGCTAATGTTGCAAAGCAGAAAGTGATTTGTCTTCAGTGCAAGAGCAGATCCAGATCAATTTTCTCAGATGGCGAAAACTGATCTGCCGTGCAAATAACAGGCAATCCTCCACCAAAAGTATGCAAACTACAGATGTGCATGAATCCAATTCATGGTATAAAATGAGTGCACACATAATTCCTTCTGCTCTTCCTCCTCCTCCTCCTCTAGATTCTGTCCCCATACTGACTATAATGAGAAACTGAGAGGCCCAACGTGCTAAGTAAATCATCAGGTTCTCAGGATACTGTGTATAGCTACACAAGAACGGATTTGAAGGTTCATGGGATGAGGCAACCCAGTCATCTCTCAGGATTTGCCTTCTCTTTTTCTTTTAATAATAAAGAAAGAAATGGGTGGCAGTTATATTAACAAACTGGAGAAAATGTTGAGGGTTTTCCAGGCTTTGAGGCCATGTTCTATTAGTATTTTCTCCTGACGTTTCACCTGCATCTGTGGCTGGCATCTTCAGAGGATCCTGAGGATCAGGATAAAATACTAATAGAACATGGCCTCAAAGCCCAGAAAACCCACAACAACCTATGGATTCCGGCCGTGAAAGCCTTTGACTTTACAAACTGTAGAAGACATCAACAGCTTAGAAGTATGCCTAAGAACTTGGGTATCACTATCTGCTGGATCTGCTAACTCAGGCCATTTCCTTACTACACTGTTACAGTGCTACTATTCCACTTTCAACATTCTGTGGAATTCTGGGGTTTGTAGCTTACTGAGGCCAAAGACCTCTCTGGCTGAGAATTCTCAATGCCTCCCACCCTAAACTGCAAACCCCAAGATTCCACAGGAGGTTGAAAGTCGAACAACAGCACTATGACAGTGCAGAGAGGAATCATAGAATCATAGAAATGTAGAGTTGGAAGAGACCACAGGGGCCATCCAGTCCAACCCCCTGCCATGCAGGAACACCCTCAAAGCACTCCCGACAGATGGCCATCAAGCCTCTGCTTAAAAACCTCCAAGGAAGGAGACTCCACTACACTCCGAGGCGGCATATTCCACTGCCGGACAGCCCTGACTGTCAGGAAGTTCTTCCTGAGGTTCAGGTGGAATCTCCTTTCCTGCAGCTTGAATCCATTGCTCCTTGTCCTGGTCTCTGGAGCAGCAAAAAACAAGCCCTCTCCCTCCTCTACGTGGCATCCCTTCAAATATTTGAACATGGCTATCATGTCCCCTCTTAACCCTCTCTTCTGTAGACTAAACATACCCAGCTCTCTAAGTCTATCCTCATAGGGCATGGCTTCCAGGCCTCTCACCATTTTGGTCGCCCTCCTCTGGACTTGCTCCAGCTTGTCAATATCCTTCTTGAATTGGGGTGCCCAGAACTGGACACAGTATTCAAGATGGGGTCAAACCAAAGCTGAGTAGAGTGGTACCAGTACCTCTCTCGATCTAGACACCATACTCCTATTGATGCAGCCAAGAATTGCATTGGCTTTCTTGGCCGCCGCATCACACTGCTGACTCATGTTCAGCTTGTAATCTATGAAGACTCCTAGATCTCTTTCACACGTACTGCTATCCAGCCACGTGTCCCCCATCCTATATTTCTGTATTCCATTTTTTCTACCTAAGTGTAGGACCTTACACTTCTCTCTGTTGAATTTCATTTTGTTCACCTTGGCCCAGCTCTCCAAACTATCCAGGTCATTTTGAATTTTGATCCTGTCCTCTGGCATATTAGCAACCCCTCCCAATTTGGTATCATCTGCAAATTTGATGAGCATGCCCTCTATTCCTTCATCCAAGTCATTGATAAAAATATTGAACAGCACTGGGCCCAGGACAGAACCCTGTGGCACCCCGCTAGTCACTTCTCTCCAGGATGAAAAGCAGCCATTCGTGATCACCCTTTGGGTTCGGTCGGTCAACCAATTACAAATCCAACTAACAGTAGCCCTGTCCAGCCCACATTTTACTAGCTTCATTGCAAGAATGTCATGGGGAATGTCCTTAGCCTCATCACATCAAACATATCTATCAAAGGGTAGGCAGAACATTAACAGCTTCTGACAGTTCCCAGACACCATTTATATTCCACAGTGGAAAGTCTGAGAAAGCAAAATGAACTCTTCTGGCAAGTACGAATGTCACAGGAACATCAGAAGAGTGCCGTTAGATCATGCCAAAGACTTATCTAGTTCAACAAATACTCCTCTTAGCAGTCAATCCATTACTTATGAGAATCCCCTAAGCAGGACTACAGCAGACTAGCACCTTGCCATTCACATTCCTTGTAAGATATGCTGCTTCTGATACCAGATGTAATGACCATCATAACTAGCAATCATTCATAGCCTTATCTTCTATAAATTTGTCTAATTTTATTAAAGGTACCTAAGCTGTTGACCATCAAGTTTCACTAAGTCCACAGTTTACTGGATCCACCAAGCATCTGCAGGCAAATCAAGGCTGGCTGAGTCACATTATTAATTCCTCAGAACCTTCACTGAACAAGAGGATGAACAACAAGGTGAGATAGTACACACAAGAACAAAAATCAGTGACCCAGATACCACATCGCCCAGCATAATGTAAAAATGTTCACAAGTTGAACATTGCTACAATTCCCAGCTCACCAGATCCAGGGCTCATGGGTTTTGCTGTGAGGAACCCTATAGAATGGCCATTCCATGACTAGGGGAGACTGAAGCATAGAGCAGAGAGAATCCTGATGGATCTTGGCAGAAAATGTCATTGACTTGCATCTGGTTATGAGTTGTTGTTAAATTTATCTGTATCCTGCCTTCCTCTCAGAATTGGGACTCCAGGTGGCTTACAGATTAAAAGAGTAATGCCGGTAAAAAAAGAAACAAAAATTGGACATTAAAATAGAATTATACTGGTCACAATATTAAAATGCTGCAAATCTTTAGTTAAAAGAATAAAATGTAATTAAAATGATTAAAAAGCTATTCAAAGCAGTTCAGTTTTAAACAATACAGAACCCTCAGCCCATTCTTTACAAACCTCCTGTAATAAAAGCCTGTCAGAATAAAAAGGTTTTTGCTTGCTGACAGAAAGACAGGATGGAGGGAGCCATTTCTGGCCTCCCTGGGAAGGGAGTTCCAGAGTCTAGGGGCAGCCACCGAGAAGACTCTCTCTTGTGTCCCGCCAATTGGGTTGTCAGGGTGCTTAAACTTAGAGAAGGGTCTCTCCTGATGATCTCAGGGCCTGAGCAGGTACATACAAGGAGATATGGGCCCTTTCCACCCCAGGCAATTAGAACGGGGCAGTGTGTCCGCTCATGGAGGTCATCTGCACCTTGGAACGGACTAAGAGTAGACTACTTACCGGAGATCCGCACCTCAGTCCTCTCCAAAACAACCCCAAGTGGTTCTCCAGCGTGTTTTCTAAAGACCGCAAAAAAACAGGTCTTTATTTTTCTGGAATGGGCCATTGCATTCCTGCTCCCTTGTGCAGATTCGCAGGCTCGCACCAATGCGAGCCTGCGATCTGCAGAGGGTGGGCTTTAGGCATGGCAAGCTTCAGCGGTTGGTCGGGACCCACGACCAACTGGAAGCCGCCATTTTGGAAGCCGGAAGTTGCCATTTTGGAAGCCGGAGCAGTGTGGATCTACAGACTTCGCACTGCTCCGATTCGCCCTGGACCAAGAAGGAGCCCTGAGGAAGTGCTTCAGGGACAGTCTGCTTTGCTTCGGACCCAGAAGAAGTGGTAAGTAATGGCATGAAGCAATTCCCTCACCTTGTGCGGAAAGGGCCACGGTCTCCTAGATAGCCTAGACCTGAGCCATATCGGGTTTTATAGGTCATAGTCAACACTTTGAATTGTTCCCACAAACAAACTAGGAGCCAGTGGAGCTGTTGTAACAGTATGGTCCCTGTAACCTGCCCCAGTCAGCACTCTGACCAATGGCCCAGAGGTTGAACAGGAGTTCCACTTTCTGGGTTCACCCCTCCAGGAAGGAAAGGAGCCACTGTAAAGCAGTTCCTCCAAGTCCCATCCCAGTGAGGCAGCCCAGAAAGATACCATGGTTGATGGTATTAAAAACCACTGAGAAGTCCAGCAGAACCAATAGGGACACACTCCCTCTGTCTAGTTCCCTAGGTAGGTCATTGACCAAGGCAACCAAAGTTCTTCCTATTTCATAACCAGGCCTGAAACCAGATTGACAGCCAGGCAACATCAATGGTTATTTGGAAGTGGAGTGGGCTACACCTTTCTACCTCTGGCCTTTTGAGTTTCATTATTTCAAATCTTCTCTATTTGATGTATGATATTTCCTTTCTTTGCTTTGTCTTCTCTGCTAGCAACATGACTCATTCCCAAATGAAGCAAAGAAGACTAGAAAACAATTTACAGAGCTTCTCAAACAGCAGTGTACATCATTTTCCGCTATCATGATTTCCATATTTCTAATTCAAGAATAATATTATTTGAGAAGGAAAAGGTCAAGCCAGTCATGGTACCTTGAGATAATTCTCTCTGCTGAAGTCAACGCATTACAGTCTCTGAAGAATCACAGAAAAGAATGCTTATAAACTGATCAACCACTTAATGCTCTAATAACATTGTTATGTATCTTTGCTTCTTCCGTGTTGATGCAAATGGTAGCCTTTAAAATCCAGCTTCATCTGTGAAACAAAAACATGTACCTCACCTTTATCTTTGTCAAGCCAAAGCTTATTTTGATGTTGTCATTTGCTGTGCTTTCAGCTTCGACTTACAGGGACCTTGTGAATGAGAGATCTCCTTCTGCCCTGGTCATGAGCAGTCTTCCCTGATGGAATCAGTCCATCTGTAATATGGTCTTCCTCTTTTCCTTCTAAATGTTAGAACAGTGATTCTTATCCTGGGGTCCATGGACCCCCAAGGGACCATGATGTCTTCACAGGGAATCTGTAAAGGCATGAAGAAATGTTTTTATAGTTAAAGTAGAAAAGGAGGGAGGGAGGGAAGGAAAATTTGTACAGACTCATTCCAATAAAAGTGTTATAATAAATGTGTGTGCATTTACTTATTTCTCCTTTATCTCCAAATTTGAAGATCCCTGATGAGCAACTTTAAATAAATATTTGATGCATTTTATGATTTTAAATCTTGAGTTAAGTCTTCAAGGTCTAGAGCAACAAAAGATATTTAAAGGGGACCCATGGTAAAGAAAAGAACTACTGGTTTAGAAGGAAATTAATGTTCAAGGACTACCTAGTCTTCTCTGTGTCTACTGCCTTCCACTTTACAGAGTTACTGTACAAATCATGTCACCTCATGATATGTCTGAAGTACCATAGTCTAAGTTGAGTAATTTTTAGATCTAATGAGAGACAGGCTTACTATGCTCTCAGAACTCCATATTTGTCTTTTGGGGCACTCCATGGCATTGACAGGACTCTCCTTCAAATATTTATTATTTCAAATGAGTTAATCTTCTTCTTGTCAGATTCCTTCACTGCCCAGCTTTTGTAACAATACATAGGAATCAGAAATGCTATGACATAGATGACGCTGGATTCACTGTTTGATAATATATCTTTACTCCTTATAAAAGCTGATTACCTTTAAATGGAGGTACTGGCAACATGGATGGATGCTTAAATCACCCGTGTTTTGAGGTAATAGATTTAAACCCAGGGCAAGTTCATTGCTCCCTGGACATCAAGTCCAACCGCCGCCACTTGTAGATGATATGGCAACTGGACTTCCTAGCTTGGCAGCGTGGATGAAGATGTTAATGGCCTACTGTCCATCTCTTGCTCAGAGACACTACCATCCAATAAAACTATTTACAGTGCCCTCCCCCACTTTTGCTAGGGTTCAGAGTGCAGAGCGCTCATGAAAATGGAAAAACTACAAGTAACTCCCCCTGTGCTACCTCTCTCATTCCCTTCTGGGGCTCCTCCTCCCATTTCTTTCCATTTTGCATGCCTTCCTTCTCTGTGTCCAGGAAAAAGGCAAGGGAATGGCGGGGGAGGATTCCTGCATGCTTTTTGCCTCAGTTCACATTCTCTGTGCCCAGGCAAAAGGCAAGGGAATGGAAAGAAGGTGTGCATGCTTCCCCCCATTCCCTTGCCTTTTGCCTGGCATAGAAAAGGAAGTCAGGGAAACCTGGGCAAAAGGCATGGGAATAGGGGAAGGCATACACACACATACCCCATTCCCTTGCCCTTTGCTGGGATGTGGAGAAGGCAGGCAAGTGCCTAGGTGCAAAGAAGGAAAACCCAGGCAAGGGGAAGGGGGAGGGGAAGGCACATGCATACTTTTCTTCTATGCATGTGGTGCTCCCCCTCCCATTCCCTTGCCTTTTGCCTGGGCACTGAGAATGGAGGCACAGAACACCCAGGCAAAAGGCAAGGGAATGGGAGGGGAAGAGTGGGGGACAGGCATGCTAGCATTATGCAAATAATCAAATTTGTAAAGCTCAAACCCAGAAACATGGAGGTAGGACTGTACTGAGCAGAGTTGCATATTCTTTGATAAATATATGAGGTCCCTGTGATTTATTTGTATTCCCTTCATCGCTGCTTCCACAGCTGCAGGCATAACCATGGAAGAGCATAACACTCTTGTTTTTCCCATTCCTGGAGAGATTCTTTTAGCACAGTAAATATTTGGTTAAGCAAAGGTCTCTCAGGCGCAGCCCTATAAGGGATATATGGTCTAGCTGAGCAATCAGAGGCAACCCTGACAGTTTTACAGAGACACAAAAAGAGGAGAAAAGATATATCTCATCCCAGATTGCTGGTGAAATAGCGATACATCAAGGGCACATGTCATGTGCTACATTTTATTTTGTCACTTAAAATTAAATGCATCTGTGGTGCGTACTGTACTAAAATCAAATTAGTATTTAATCCATTTTGGAAGTGTGTTCTATTACAGAGAGGAACAGGTAGCGTGGATCCAGAGTGGTGGTGTATATTTGCAGTAAATATTCACGACACCACAGGCTGCCTCTTTTTTTGTAGCAAAGATTGTGTGTGTGTGTATGTGTGTGTGTGTAGAGCACTGACCTCTGTACATATTCTGCTCAGATACTCCGTTCCTTAGCACTATTGTGAAATACTGTTGTAATTATTTGTTTGTAGACTTTGCCATGTATTTCTTAGCAGGGAACATGTCCACAGCTATTCATCAAGTGCGAGGTCTATTAAATGTTGCAGCTGTATAGCCCAGCTTTCCTCCCAATTTTCTGACAACTGCATTTCATAACATTCCATTGCATGACCTGTCTGTCAGTGGAAAGATGAGACGACAGTGATTTCTCTAATTTGTTTTGTCTCCATGGATGTCTGTATTCCTACAGTTTTGCAGGACAGATTGAAAATCTGTGTTCAAGGAAATCGGTAGCAATTTTGTTCCTGGATTCACCAGAGCTGAGAACAAAGATAGGAGATTTGAGCATAACAACATCACAGCATATCACACGTAAAACAAGAAATGTGCTGGGATAGATATCCTTATATATGTATAAAATCCTTGTTCCCACACCAAAGATCATTTGGGTGCTTTGAATTACTGCAGATTTTCTATGCTATAATTATTTATAAGAGCATGAAGTAGCTTCTAAAGATGGAAAAGTAATTCCATCATTTCCCTACCCCGTCCCCCACCCAAAAAAAATCCATTTTGTACGTGGTTGGCAATGATTACAGGAAAAAATAGATCTTGTCTCAGAAATCGGTGTTTTTCTGATTATTGCAATGCATCATGGGGAGAGAAGTAAAATTGCACAAAATGACGTTCACATTTCAAAAATGTACATTACTAACATTCCTTGTATTAGGAAAATTCACAGGCTGCCATATTTGGTTATGTACGAATATGTACATAACATTAAGATTCCAACATTTCGAAGTGACATACAGCAATGAAACATGAAATACACTCAAGAAACAAATACACAACACAAAAATTAATATGCACGCTATATCTGGTGTATGAAAAAATTGTTAGTTTGGACAAAACAAGGAGGTCTTACATAAATAGGTATGAGCATGCATCTGAAATTAGGAACACTTGGAACACATCAAATTTCTAAGGGAAGAAGATTTCACACAAGAGGTGCCACCATACTAAATGCCTTGTTTCAAATGATTCCTGAGTGGATCTTAGGAACATTTGGCATCATCAAGAGGGTCTCTACAGGTGACCTCAAAGACCAAATGGATCTATAAGGGAGATGGTTATCTTTCAGGTAATTAGGTTCCAAGTAGTTAGCAACTTATAAACTAACAATAAAACTTCCACCCTGACCCAAATAGCTGATAGGTAGACAGTGAAATCCCTTCAGTAGGTATGTTAGGTGCTGCTGGTGGGCTGCCCCACTCAGAAGATTAACAGAAGCATTTTGCACTGGCCTTAAAGACAGGCCCACACAGAGTGCAACAAAATAGCCCAGTCTTGAGTGAATTAGTATTTGGTCCACTACAAACGAATTATCCCAGTCAAAGAACAGCTGCAATTTGTTTATAAGAAGGCACTACAAACCACTGATCTCATTGAGGTCTCCACTGCTGAAGATGCCTTCAGCAGGTACACTCTGCAGACTTCATTCTTCAGAGGAAGTGCAACCTCATCTGAGATGGTCAACCCGTCTGCTTAATGTGGGAATCACTCACCTACAAGGCTTCCATCTTGCCAACATCCTGCCTTTAGTCAATGGGAATGCACATGTGTAATCATGCATACATTTGAAAAAATGTGATAAAAATTCATCAATTTTGAAAAAAGATACACACAAAGCATACTAAAATGTCTGTGTGGGGAGGGGGGAAGCAGAACTAGGATGGGATGAGGATGAGTGTGTGCTTCTGTTAGGGTAGGTTGTATACCCTCACAATTTGATATGATCATCACTCTGCCACTCTGATTCCTGATCTTGTCCTATCCTGAGAGTTTCACCTAAGTCATATTGCTGCTTCTTTGTTGCTCTTCTGGATTGACAAATCTTGCTCATTTCACTCTCAAGCTCACTAGCCAATAATTTTCCTCCCTTTTACTTTCAGCTAGCCTTGTTTGTTTGCATGAATGTTTGGATCTTGTGTGCAATTGTAATTCCCCCAATAAAACACTTTTTAGCTTACTTTTGAATCTCAGACTGGTTCTTTCTGCTCAGGACCCTGTAAACATAGGTGGAAAGATCTCACTAGGTTGCCCTTCTCTCTCAGGCCTCCCATTTTGAGCTAAATATTCCCCACTATCACATGGAGGCACTGACATTGCAGGTGGACCCCTGAGTCATCCAGATTTTGGGGTAACACTTCTAGGAAGTGCAACACAAATGAGATGGACTGCTTTTTGACAACCTCACCAGCTTCTGAAGCAGGCACATTAGCAGCATATTGCCCCTAACACTTTTCTTCTTTTACAACATAGCAGTATTGAATTTCACTATCAGTCTGCTCTTGCTTATTCTATAATACCTGGAGCTCATATGCACATACCCTCCAACATTCACATGTAGTCACTTTAAGCAAATCATAGTATCTCAGTCTAAGCTCACTAATTTGGCTTACATGTGAATCTTAGGTTCTTCCACACCACACAATTATAGTGCTATGATTCCACTGTAGTAGTCATGGTTCCACCCTACAGAACCTGGAGATTTGCAGTTTTGGGAGGGATAGTCCTTGCCCAATTACAGGAAATTCATGGCAACACCATATGTCAATGGGCAACTCAGAGACACACATACACATTTAGAATTCTCATCAAGACACCTCTGGTGCCTCACAAGACTGCAGATTCCAGCATTCCATAGAATTTTGCTATGTAGTTAAACTGGAATACTTTAACTGTGTAGTATTAACTTTATAATAAGTATAGTATGTCACACCCAAAATATAGCAGAGATTGCTCCCACCACTTTGGAAGTGTGCCCAGCAGCAGAGAATACCTTAGCAGCAATGAACTGTAGCCAGGAAAAACTCACCCATGCCAATTGTTCTCATCCATCAAGGAGGCAATTTATTCTTCAGTTACAATGTATACATATTTACAAGAATCTCCAGAAGGCACTCCAGCATCCCCTGCTTGCTCTTTCTGACAGCACCTCCAACAGACACATCAAACACCATGTACAACTTGTTGGCTAGCTCTCAGCTACATTTATACTCACACTAGCTGATGCAATCCTGCCAATCTTTGTAGTCTCCCCACACCTGATGCAACCTTCTTCCCTGATTGCTCATCAGCATGACTCAACATGACTCAGCTGAAGTCACGTGGCTCTCCACAGGTGCACTTGACAACCCACATCACAAAGTATTTTCTACAGGTTTGGTCAACCTTTTCTTGACATACTATAGTACTTTAACTGTATAGTATGAAAGGGCCTCAAACCTAAAGCACACTTCCAGAATGAATACACAAATTGGCATTCTCATTTCTCAGAATTTTGTAGTCTACTTCTCTTACAAAAACATATCCAATCTGTGTTAGAAGAATTGTGTGCAAAAATATTTCTGTTCATGAAAACCATTTACAAAAATGCACAGTATGCTTGGTAATGCTTGACAGTGTGATCTCTATGGTCTTATCATTATTGAGAGTTTTTATTATTTATTTGTTTTAAAACAAAGAATCTAATTCACAATCGAAGAAATACATATTCAAAAATGAAAAAGAGAAAACAGAAA
This sequence comes from Ctenosaura bakeri, assembly GCA_948474755.1. Classification (NCBI taxonomy): domain Eukaryota; kingdom Metazoa; phylum Chordata; class Lepidosauria; order Squamata; family Iguanidae; genus Ctenosaura; species Ctenosaura bakeri. The sequence goes on from CAOLHI010000388.1 coordinate 846,105, forward strand.
AAAGGAAAGAAAATCCTAAAACTAAAACACAGCACTAGCACCCTAAAGTAAAACATTGAACAGTAACTTACTAAGACACAGAAGGGTTCTGATCTCCCCAATGAAAGAAACAAAATAAACAAAAAATCTACCATTACAGATTCAACTAAGTAATCCTACTAAAATTACCAGCAACGATAGCCACAGATTATTGCATCTTTAAATTTCTTATTGCTCAAAAAGTCCATAAAAGATTTTCAAGATTTTTTTTAAAAAAAATCAGTTAGCTTGTCCTTTAAAACCCATATTAGTTTGGCAATTGAGGCTAACTCAGCAACCTTAACAATCCACTCTTCTATCATCAATGCTTTGGTCCAATTCCAGTCTTGAGAAAACAATGTTCTTGCTGCTGTTATCATATATGAAACAAGTAATCTGTATTTGTTATCCAATTCTTTAACCATAATACCCAGCAAAAACATTTCTGGTATCACTACAAAACCTATAGCTATATATCTGTAACAACACGTAAATCTTAGATCAATAACTTTTCTCCTTCTTACAAGTCCACCACATACGGAAAAAGAAGTACTCCTTATCCTGATTTGAAACATTCTTAGACACTTTCAGCAGCTTTTTGGGGGTTAGATACCATCTATATATGATCTTATACACATTTTCCTATAAATTAGTAGACAAATTTCATATCTTTAGACTACATTTTCCCATATATCCATTTGAACATTTGAACTCATTTTCTCAAGCCTCTGTGGCTAGATCTCTCTTATCTTGATTAGATCTATCATTATTGAGGTTTGATGATATAAAATTAATATCCATGTGATTAATTTTTAGCTCTGCCTTTGTGCACAACACTGGGATATATATATGGGTGGCAGGCAGTTCAGAAATATTTTAGATTTTTAAAAAAATGAAGAAAAGAGGAGAAACCAAAAAAAAGAAAAGAAAAGAAAATGAATACAATTTGTAGTTCTCTTCCTTCAAACCGCAAACACATAATATTCCCAGTTAAACCAAAGACTGTCTTTGAAGAATATAATTATACAAATTCTTAATCTTCAGAAAATCCAAAACTATCTAATATTAATTATGATTTGAAGCCTTTAGATGTTCCCAGGGTTATAAGCTGAGGATGCTGCTGAGCTCAATATATTAATTACAACTCAGGAAATTATATATGTAATTCTTAAAAATAAGACAGCATAAACCTCCTAGCCCAGATGGGCTTTCTGAGAAATATTATAAAACTTTTTCAGAAGTTCTGCTTATGACTTTCATTAAAATATTCTGTAGTGGCATGGAAATGATGAAGACCTTCAGGTTGTTCCAAAACAGAAAGCTTTATTTTCCAAACCTTTTATTTACTGCGCAGGGCAAGCAGCGGAAATACAATGTCCAAAACTGCCCGCCCCGATTGATTAAAACACTTAGTTCTTATACCTTTGGTCAACAGCGTCAGCAATCAATCACATTTCTAGTCTACGTCAGCCATCACATTTGGAGCTTAATACCACCCCCAAAACAAGGGAACAAAGGCCTCAGTCACCAAATAACACAAAGATGAGGCGAAAGTGTGTGCTTGACTCCCTTTTACTTCCCAGGCACCTAAGCATAGTGTTACAAGGCCAATCATACTTTCAAACCGAGATAAGGCAGGGACATCTGCTGTCCAATTCACTTATTTTTCTACTCATGCAGTACTTCTCTGAATTTAACTCTTTCATTCCCCCCTTCATGCCAAATTCAATTCCTTGCAATTTGAAGCATGCGCTATTTTCCTATTGCCTTTATAACACAAAAGATACATAGCAGCAGTAGGATTCCTCCAGCAGTCAAGTATACAAAACCTGTGAACAGGGCTTTCAGACCCACGGTTTTAGGGGAAAGATTTATTGTGCACAATTCCATCCTCCCTAACACTGTCTCACAGAGTACCATTGTATTCCTTTCAAACACAGAGAGATTTCAATCAAAGCATATACTGCAGCCTTTCCCTCTATTACTCTAATCATTACAGATTGAAAACTATTTAACATGCAGATACAGAAAAGCAGATTTAGTAAGGCCATTATTTATGCACAAAGCAATTCTACAAACAGTGTCTTTTACCCATACTTACTTAGGGCCAGATAATCATGTCCACATGCCTGCAGAGTACAAGAATGACTTTCAAACATTAATATGTAATGTATTTTCCCTCTTCACAATCAAATTCATTTACACAATAGTAAGAAGTTAAACCCAAATTTTCATGCTGGGCACCTTCTTTGGGTTTGGTGCCCTGGGTGAAAGGTGATACCCTCAGTGGCCACACCAATTCACCCCAGAAGACAAACCATATACCCATTTACCATTGAAAAAGCGGGTTTTTTTTAGAACTCATTTATGGAGGACCAGGCCCCCCTTTTCCCATATAACCTCAATAAAACCATTGCTATAACTAAAGGAAAAGTCAACATTGGGATGTTTTCCCTTTGGGCAGGCCTGTAGAGATTCAGGGATTTCAAACTTTACATAACAATTGGGATAGTCTCCTAAGCTTAGCCCATTAGAACATACTCAGTCATTACTGACATTCAGGGTGTTCAAGATCTGATTGACCAGTTGGTGAAACCAATTCACTTCCCAGCCTCTCCTGCCCAGCATTCTCATCATCACCATCATTACCAGCAATTACCATATACACATATTTTCCCAAACCCCCACAGAACATCCATCTGTAGTGATAAAACAGGCAGGCCAGGCTTCCTGCCCCTCCTATGCCTGCCACAACCCATAATATTGTCTCCAACATTCAGGGTTGGCCTGTGTAGAGCAGTGTTAGCCCAGGTCACACCTCCAGGGCCTGTCCCCCCTTCCCCCTCCAGTTGCTAAGTCTACCACGTAGAGCCTAAGCTTCCAGGTGTGTGTCAGGCAATAAGGTCTAGCTTAGATTTCTTCATTCACCAGTTGCGGATCTGACTGTGCTTAGAGTGACCAATTTCTCCTGGTCTGGCCACAGCAAGTCTAGTCCGAATTTTCTCCCCCCCTTTTTCTTGGAGATCTTCAGTTTCAGAGGATTTACAACCCAATCAGAAAAGGCTCTCTTAGCCTGGCATAAAGTACCCAAAAGCTTCAACCCTGCTACCTTTACAGCTGTGGGGGAAACCCAGCAACACCTAATACAATCCCCTCCACCTATGCCCCAGTTGCACTCTAAGGGGAATCTCTTTCCCACATTTTCTCCCTTGTTGACCAAGTTTTCCCTAATCTACTAATTTCCCCCTTAATTCCCCATCCACCCAAAATGGCCTCATGTTTTGGCTTGAAAGGGAACAAACAGCCTTATGGTTCTGTGAGGTGTGCACCTCATCCTATGCCATCCTATGACGGGGCTCTGGGAAGAAAAAAAATACTCCTTGTTTTTCTGTTGTGGGCTGCACATGGAATAAAAGTGAAAAGCCTCTGTAAAATGGGCTAGGAGATGGTGATATCATATCACTTCCCCTGTGTTGGCACCAGTCCAAAGACATAGCCAGGGCTGTTGTTTGGGCCATACACGTTGAACTACTGTTTTTTTGGGATTTTTATCCCATTTCCTCCACTTCTCCTGAGTTCTGAGGTCTGCAGGTACAATGTGACTTCCAGGTGATTCCTAGAACGGTGGTTTTGCCTTTGGTGATCCTGTGGACAGATGCAGGTCTGTTGCTCTTGAGCATATGTGGGTGGGGGCCCTTTTGGGGGTGTTGTTGGTCCTTTAGCTGTCTCACAGCTTGCATCTCTTTTTTCTCTCCCCTTTCCCTTTTTCAGTCAGCGTCCTTCAGCTGCAGTTCCACTTCCAGCCTGGAGGGCGCACAATCGCCTCTCAGAAGTGCCCCCTTCTCCCCCTTCCAGCTCAGAGGTGCACCATCACCTCTCCCCCCAGCTTACTCGTAGGGGTGCTTTCCCCTCCTCCATCCAGCTGAGGCTGCGCTTGGGGGCCCTTCCAATCTCCACCTTTCGGGGACTGGTGGGGGGGCATTTTGCTGCTTGGACTCCCAAATTTCCTTTTTCCAGAATGTCCCCTCCAAGCCCTTGCCCTTCTCTGTCTGTGGGATGAGGAACAAAACTTTTCCTCTTAACTGCTGGCCACTGACAGTATTCTATTCCATTAGTCCCTGCATCTGTCAGTTGGACCATCTTTTCTGCTTTCCTCTTCCAAAAGCCACATCCTTCTCTGATCCTCTTAGGGCTCTTTGCCTTATTTCCTGCCCCCACTGGGCACATTGGCTCTCAGAGACCCTCATCCTCTTCTGGGGTCTTTTCTTTCTGACCTCTGCTCCATCATTCGTTAATCTTCTTTCTTTCTCCGCTTGACAGCCAGTCATAAATCTTGCTTCAAAGCCTTAAATGCAGGCCCTCAAACCCCTTTAAATTTTCTGTGGAATCCTGTATCCTGAAGCCTTTTTAAAGACTTCCCGAAGAATTCCTCTGCTGCATCATTGAGAGGTTGCTAACAATAGGAGTCCCTTAGATTCCTGGAGCCCCCCCAAACCTCAATAGCCTTGGGTTTTTTCAACAGCCCACAGCTCCCAGTATTTCCAGGCGGTTTCCCTTCCCAAATACTAACCAGGCCCCACCCTGCTTAGCTTCCGAGATAGACGAGATCGGGCGTGTTCAGGGTGGATGGCCGTAGGCAGCTAAGCCTCTCTTTTTTAGCTCCCTTCGGGTTTTATGCAGCTTTTTCCTACTATGTTAGATGGCACCTCCTACTGGCCACCGTTCTGCAGCATCCCCCCCCCTCTCCTCTCAGGTAGGAAAGGCGAGGGATTTTTTCCTGAATTCTCCCCTCACAATTTAAACCGCAGAGTCTGACACTGGGGAAAAATTCCTAGTGTATTCAGATCCCATAGGGGGGCCCTAAAAACACTCTCCCCCCTTTTCCATGCCTGTGGGGAGTTTCTCCTGGATGATCCGCTCTACCTGCTAAATAATTTGGCTCCTTTCTTCAGTAGTATTGGCAATCTTGCCAGTTAGGGATGCGCATTGCCATGATGCTAGAACACAGTTCTATTTTTCAATTCAAAATCAGACGTGGTGAAGGGCACATATGCATAAGCCTAACAGGTATGTAGGGAGGTGTTGTGGATTTGGCATATCTGAGTTAGCTGCCTCAATAGAAGGCAACTGCATTCCTAGCCCGAATGTCCACAGGGCCCAAACTCCCTATTAAAGGGAGGGTTTCAATTTCCCTAAATTGTTGAGTACTTCTTTAAAAAATCATGACACCATGGCTTCTGGTTCTGCTGCTTAGAATCCTCAGGCAGCCTCTCTGGTGGGGTCTGCCGCTACTCCCATCCTCCCCCTCCTTCTCATTGCAAGCTGGGGGTGGGGGAAAAACTGCTGCAGCCATTTCTACTTTTTTTTCTTCCATGCAAAAGCAGGCGGGTCATGCAAACGCTGATTCTTTTTCTCTTCCCCCCCCCTGTCCTTAGGGGGGAGGCAGTTTCCTGTTGGTGTGTTTAATTCCCCCCGGGGGGGGGGACCCAAAATTTTACTTCTCTTGTTACTACAATTCCCATGTGCCCCAAAGTTCGTATGCTAAATGCTTTTTTTTTTTTAAAATTTTGTCAAATAGAGATTTGCAGCCCCTTTTTTTTTTTTTTTTTTTTAAATAAATTGTTGACGTAATAATGCCAAATTGAAATTCACCTCCTCATTCCCTCCGTCTCAAGAGGGGGAGGGTTGCATTCAGCCCGATGGCCACAAGGAGTGAGAGAAAAAGCCATGTCTTTTTGGGGAAGCAGCCTTCCCTGTGTAAAGCTGCATTGTAATTTTTTTTTCTCTCTTTATGTAGAAATGTATCAAAAAGGTAACAAACTGCTGCCACACTAGAAAGAATAGTTCATTGTTCATTGTAAGGGAAAAAGAAACTAACCCTTTGTAGACATGTTTGTCTATACGGGCTCTCAAGGTGAGGTTTTTGCTTTGTTTTTGTTGTTTTTCCCTTCTTCTCCAGATGCAGCTTTTTCTGTGCTTAGAGAAAACACTGGGACTCTGTATTGTTTTAGAAATTTGCAAAAATACTGGAGGAGAAGTTTGTTTTCTTTTTTTTTTCCATTCTTTTCCTTCATGGAGCCCAAGGGGGGGGGGATTCTTGATGGCTGAAAAGTTTAAAACATGAAACAGGCAGCTGTCACCAGAGTCTTCAGCAATGTTTTCCAAAACTTTGCCATCCTGTATTCATTTACCTGAAAGCCTGCTTTTTTGTTATTATTATTATTTTTCCTTGCTTCTATGACATCCTCACTCAGCCTGGCAGGCTGAAAATAGTTATCAACATCTTTATAGCCCTCCCTATGTACACATGAAAATTCTTAAGCATTTGGCTAAGAAACTTCCATTTCCAAAAACCAGCAACTATGGAGTTAACATTTGGAGGGGAAGGAGGGGTCGCGGGGGGGGGGTATCTGCTTTCCCGCAACACAGGAGAGATAGAGAGAGGGGGGGGCAAGCAAAGAATGCCGCTTTTGCTTACACACACACAAGCCTTTGGGGGGAAAAAAAATTTTTTTCATCAAATCAGTGTTTTTTGCCACTTTAAGAATCTGCTTAAAAATATCCCTTTTTTTAGCCCTTTTCACTCACCCCCCTTTCCTGCTCTGAAACTGAGCTAAACAGTTTAGCTGAACAACCAGGTAGAAAGAACAATTGAGGTAGGAAACCTTTAAGTTCCTATGCCAACTGCTTTTTAAAAAAACTTGTTGCTTCCTTTTTTTTTTTTTTTTTCCTGAAAGTCCTTTGACTTTTGAAGTGCCAGTCCATGGGATCTCCCCCTGCCTCTTGCAGAGTGATTTTCTTTCCAGTTGATTGAATCACCGACCTGTGCATTTGGAGAAAACAATGAAACCCTATTGTTTTACATTTCTCATTAACACCTAGGGCTTGCTTCATCATTTCCATACTGACTTAATTTCTGCTATTTCCAAGCCTCTGGTAAAAAAATTCTAGCCTAAAAAAAGCCAGCAACCATATGGTTAAATCTGAAGCCTGAGGAGGAGGGGCTGTGGGGAGATGGCTTCAAGCACCCAAAAATAATCAGAGAGAGGAATAAACCATTTTCCTTTTCCCGGAACTTTTCCTACACATTTAAAGTACAAATGGCACAGAAATAGTAAAGTTTCCACTTAACCCTTTCATGAAGTTTTCAACATGCTTGAAGCAGTGTCTGTCAACTGCCACCCTCCACCCAGATTTCTTCCCAAACGACAACACACAGTAGGGGTGGGGGGGTGAGGGTAGGGGGTCCCAAAAGCTCGAAACAATGAGGTAGACACCTTTCAATGCACTTACGCAGCCGGGAATTTCCCAAAGGTCTGCAGTAAAAAATGCAACGATACACGCATACGCGCTTTCAGAAAAAAAAAACAGCCTCCCACCACCGTTTACCAGACTTGAAGAGACGTCTCTTTACCAAAGTCTTCGCGGCTTCACTCACGGCCCCACTAGCCATGAGTTACTAGGGCGAGACTTAGAGAGGTGATCAAGCTCTCTCTTTCCCTTGAAATCACAAGGGAGTCAACTTCACCAATTAGCCGGGGGAGGCCTTATGCTTTCTGCGTGACCAGAGTCCGTTGACTGGAAAACGCTGCTGCCAGGGAAACCACCCCGCTCAAAGCCAAACCTCTTCGACCAAAGCAGTCGAGGGCGCCCTGGGTTTCGCCAAGAGGGGGGGCAGCGACCCTAGCACTCAAGCGTCTGTCAAGGGGGGCTCCAAAGCCCCTTCTCTCAATTTCCCGGCCAATGCACCAAAAATGTAGTGGCATGGAAATGATGAAGACCTTCAGGTTGTTCCAAAACAGAAAGCTTTATTTTCCAAACCTTTTATTTACTGCGCAGGGCAAGCAGCGGAAATACAATGTCCAAAACTGCCCGCCCCGATTGATTAAAACACTTAGTTCTTATACCTTTGGTCAACAGCGTCAGCAATCAATCACATTTCTAGTCTACGTCAGCCATCACATTTGGAGCTTAATACCACCCCCAAAACAAGGGAACAAAGGCCTCAGTCACCAAATAACACAAAGATGAGGCGAAAGTGTGTGCTTGACTCCCTTTTACTTCCCAGGCACCTAAGCATAGTGTTACAAGGCCAATCATACTTTCAAACCGAGATAAGGCAGGGACATCTGCTGTCCAATTCACTTATTTTTCTACTCATGCAGTACTTCTCTGAATTTAACTCTTTCAATTCAATAGCTTTCAGCAGAATTGTGTAACTTCTAAGGAGGAATGAGACTCATATCTTTAAGAGATGAGAAGAAAAATGGCAGTACAAAGGTTTAAAAAGAAATGAGGAATTATTGCTGAATCAAAATTCTGTTTTGAAAGTTCCTCTGTAAAAATGAGGGGATAAGTTGAGGAAGATGGAAGGGAATTCCATTGTTGTTCAGCAATGTATATTTTGGATTATATTGTGTTTCTGTCAGGTTGGCTTTGCTCTTCCTGCCATGCAAGGAGATGTCCTGTAATGTCCTGTAATGCCATGTAATGTGATGTAATGCAATGTGATTTCATGTAACGCCACGCTGTGTCATGCAATGTCATTTATTCCTTTGATCATTGTAATACAGGCAGGAAAAGGATTATGATGGAAATAAGTAAGAGACTGTGTGCTGAGAATAAGGAAATGTTATTTTAATGAACTCTGATAAGAGGGAACAAACACAGCTGAAAGGACATGCAGTTGGATGGCAGGTTAAGAGTCTGGGAAAAGAGTTGTTTCAATTAGCTGTCAAATAGGATGCTTGCATGCACAAATGTGTAATGTTACAGCTTATAAGGCACTGTAAATTCAACAGTTCTTTAGGCCCTTTCCACAGTTTACCTTCTTGTGGCAGCATCAGGTGGTGATCCAGGTGCTGCCAGGAAGGGAGGCAGGTGGCAGCACTCCCCTCTGCACTGGACCGGCTCCCTACAGAAGGGAGTGCGATGGATATGCCACTTCCAGCACAACTAGGTACTTTCCCAGGCTGCGCTGGGGTAGGAAGCACCGCCATCGCACTTCCTGCCCTTCCACAGGACAGATAAGTGTGGGATGGTTGCATGATCATGTGTCATTGGTCAGAAAAACCCATCAATGATTTAACCTGTGATTGCACTGCTTGGGTATGGGAGAGGAGCAGGACTGCAACAACATGCAAAAGCGTCATCACAGTCCTGTCCTTCTGCTGTCCACATGGTGGGATGGGAGGGTGCCATGAAAAGGGCCTTAGTCTTGACATTTGCCAGAATGTGTGGCTATTACTCTGCTTCTTCTGAATAAAGCTTTTATAAACTTCTAAGCATAATTTCTAGGACTGAAGTTATCCTATAGATGACAGCTTCTTTGTTGGATTGATATTCCTCCTTCCTTTAGCCAAAATCCTGTTGAAGACTTTACATCATTGTAAACTGGACTTACATCTGCAGTAACTAGATTAGGGCAGTCACATCACATCCATATTCAGTAAAGGGTTGCTGTCACTTCACAAGGGAGCTAGCAAAGTGGCTGATGCACACTAGGACATTACACATTATGACCAAGGCACATCAGGACACCAGCTAGGAAGTGCCAATGCACATTGGTAGAGCCCAATGCATATCAGATACTCTTGCCAGCATCCAATTATGTATCTTCTCAAGTCACTAACAGGATTTCTTGGTGTTTCTGCTAGGTAGCTAAGTAAAGTTATATTAACATACACCAGGACAAAGGATTCTAGCCTACAACAACAGCAGAATTAAATTAAAGGCACAATTGCAAACAATGAAAAACACAATTACCTTAAGAGGTGGGGGACATTGGAGTCTACTCACAATGCCAGTATCTCCTTAGAATTTTGGGGAGATATAGCGCAAAGGAGGCCTGTGAGAGGAGATTAACAAGAGGATTTTTTCACCTATGTGTACGAGTACTAAATGTAAAGTGGACTCCATTTTAATTTTATTTGGATTAACAAACACACAAGAAATCAAACAGTCTCAAGAGCCACATAAGGCTATCAGAAAGTGAGGAGTGAAAGGTTGGATACAGAGAGTTTGGGTGGAAAGGGGGCTACAACAGAGTGACTCAGACATGTCTCAAGGTAACATAGAGGAATGACAATCTAGGGTACCAGGTGCAGCATTAATATGCCCAATGTACTACAAGTCACTAGAGTCAAAACTAAGGTTTATATACCCTATTTCATACCCTGAGGAAAGTGAGTAGACAAAGCTGTAATGGATTTCCAACAGAATTGACAAAGGAGTCCAGAATGGGCTGATTGCCTTAACTTTGGAATTAACAAAACATCGATGGGAGTCATGACAATCTCTTAATGTTTCAGCTGCAAGGGGGTCTAGGGAAAGTCTCTGTAGGGCAAGATTAAAGGATGGTCTCTGATTGCTTTACCTGGGAAGCTTGCCCTCCATTGTGTTCAGGGGTGCATAGAGTCTGAGGTATTGAAAGGATTAGCATGAACCCATTAGCCTTAAGAGTTTCTCACCAAATCCTCTCTGAACTTACAACTTGACCATGTCTTAAGTCAGTTTAGCCTGGCAACACACTTCCCAGTTAGCGTGCCCTTGATCATGTTTTTCAGCCACAAATTTGTCCAGTTATGAAAATAACACATCCTGCAGAATGGAGGCTGTAGGGTATGGCAGCAACACAATTTAAAAAGACATCGCCATGAAAAATATTATACCCAACAGATAGCAAGTCCCATTTTCAGTAGCCAGTCACTCAACTTTGCCTGACTTTTTTAAAAAACAAAACAAAAACAAAACTCTATCTGTTGGCCTTAGGACAATAGAGAGGACACCATTCTGGTTTGCTTTGGTTGGAGTTCCAGAGTTCATGAAGGTAAATCTGACATTTTTTATTTCTCCAGCATTGATCTTTCAAATTATTTTTCCATCCTTTTTAGGGAGATAGCTATGATTTTTGGTAACTTCTGTTCAAACACACACTGAATAGAGATCTAAATCTTATGATTATTTCAACTTTGTATGTGAGGATGAATAATTTCTGCAGTTTTTTTGCCATTGTGGGGGAAAATAAATATTCCCCATGCACAAAATGCATGTGGCATTCTGTGCAGAAATTGTGAGGTTTGCACAAAAACACTGTTTTGCACAAAGGCACGTATTTTACACACACAAACACACAAAACACAATCTGATATTCAGTAGTGCAGTTCATTAAACATTTCTATGGTTTCATCTACAACAATCATAACAAGATGATTCTATTTACCATCCCTCACTAAGAAAAGTAATTAGAATGCAAGGTAATTTCCATTAAATGCATTATGACTTTAATATCAGTAAACTCCACTTAAATATTAAACAGAAAGAAAAATATTGGTGAAATTACCATAGATAATATGATAAGTTATTCTGAGAGGGAAAAAGTGATAAATGCATTTTAATAAAATGTGCAAAATTATATCTATCATATGCTTGCTTCCTGTCAATTTTATTTAGAGTTAAATGCCATTGTGATAATTAGTTGGGTTTTACTGTGTTCATTAAAAGCTTTTTTAATGATCATATGGAGGAATAAGTAAAATTAATCTCTTTCTTGAAACTCATTGGAATCCATCAACCGCATAAACAAAAATACAGTTCAGTGAACATACGATACAATATAATGCATTTGCTTCAACTCTGATAAACACATACAATGAACACAAATGCATTTGTACAAATAGCAGCTGCTATATTGCTAACAGCTGGAAGAAGCTGAGACAAGGCTTGAGCTTTTGGTTTCATGACTGAAAACCAGGAAATTCTTCACTGCTGTCAGCACTTCAGGGCACCTGCAATTCTTTTCATGGATGGACAAAGCCAATAGGTGAAGAGAACAAACAAGTGGGGTTTAATCAAAGAAATAGGTGAACCCATTGGCTGATGTGGCTAACCCAGAAGGCTAATGGAATATCAAAGCCAAAGGTCTCATCTGAGTACCAAGTGTGAAAGCGACTGAATTTGTAGAAGGAGGAAATGGGCCTTTCTGCACTACACTATCATAGGCCCTTTCTGAATGGCATATGCTATGCGAAAGGGCGCCTGGAGCATCGCGTGATTGTGATAAGCGATCTGCATGATGCACTCACAATCGCACAATGCTCCAGGGGCCGGCAGGTGCCGATCGCACACCTTTTCATTTTTGGCTGGAAGCTGAAAATGGTGCATGGTTGAGCATTGCTCCCAGACCCCGTGCACACTTACCTGGCATGCAGACCCTCTGGAGCCACAGTGGTCATGCTCCCTGCCCCAGTGAAGCCTGGGAAACTCCCAGGCTGCCCTGGGGAAGGAAGAGGCAGGGCTCTCACGTGAGCAGGCAGCTTGTGCAGAGCTGAAGCAGCAGGGACGCGAGAGCCTCTCGCCGGAGGCTGCTTGCACAATCCCCACACCCCATCACCGGAAAAAGGTAAGGTGTGGAAAGAGCCCCAGTGTCATTATTCCACTTTCAACATCCTATGGAATCCTGGGGTTTGCAATTTAGAGAAGGGCATTTAGAATCCTCAGTCAGAGAGCTCTTTGGCCTCAGGAAACTATAAACCCCAGAATTCCATAGGATGTTGAAAGTGGAATAATAGCACTGTAACAGTGTAGTGCGGAAAGGCCCATAATGTGGAGACTCTTGAGTCAACAGATGTTGGGAGAGAAGGAAGGAACTGTGAGATATATCCATCCAGTAACAAGTGGTTTCAGCTCACTTTCAGATTTCAAGTAGTTTTAGGGCTATAGGCAACCTGTATTATCTGGGATGTCACATATTTAAGGGCAAAAAGCCTACCTCATATGTAAGGATGTAATTTTGACTAATTGCATTCTTGAAAGAAACACAGTAATTTTGGTATTATTTCTTCCCACTGAAAGTCTTCAAAAACTGCAGTTTTTGAATACTATTCGCAAGAAGACAATATTTTTTTAATCTGTTTTACCTTAAGCTGCCTTGAGTCCCAAACTGGGAAAAGTGGATGATGATGACGATGAAGAATATTATTATTATTATTATTATTATTATTATTATTATTATTATTATTATTATTATTAGCACTACTACAACTATTATTGCCACTGTGTATTTGCTGTGTGTTGTCACTGAGCAGAATCCTTTCAGAATTACTCATTCTTTCATGCTTTCTACCTAAAGAATAGTGAGCCACTTGAAGTTACTCCAAAAAAACAAAGCCAAGAATGTAGCTGGGAGTACAGAAAACGGATATTTATTCCTCTGGGGAGAGAAAGAGTCAAAGATCTATGTGTTGAAACCCCCTAATGACAGGTTCTGACCTCAGGCTAAACAAGGTAGGACGCTTCATTGCACTGCCTTTTCTCTCCCCCTCCTGCAGCTTTGGGTTAAGTTAATGTGAGGTGTGCATCTATCACACATTTGAATAAGTCAGCAGCTTCTCTAGAGAGCTTGGGTAGCTGACAAGAGAAAGTATTTTTATGTATATATCTCTATATGAATATGTATATCTCTCTGTTTGTGTGAGGTGGCAGCGAAGCGGTGAAGGAATATGGATCCAGTGTATGTTCAGGTATGCTGTTTGGTACAGTGATACAACAAAAGGTTATGAAGCTGGGTCGTACATTTATGCACATATGTATGTATCTGAGTACTTAAAGGTTATTTCTTTCAGTATTTGTAGGAAGCAAACCACTTAAGTAACTAAACCAAGGGTAAAGCAGGAACACATAACTGTAGCAAAGAGATGGGCCACATTTATTTCTTCACTGGAAAACACAAACATCCTGCTTTCCTGTCCCATGACAGATTTCTACACCGATGGATAATCAGATAAACTTAGCACCAAACAAATACCATAAGATCTCTCTTTTCATTTTTAAAAGACAGTGGCCTGAAGAATATTCTTTTTTTTACTATATTTTAGTTTTCTGCTCCCAACCACATTTCTTTCCTGTACCAAAAAGGTGTGTATTTATGGAAAAGTAATTTTTCCCTAAACAAAGGTTGAAAAGCAAAGGGTGCTTGAAAATGGCCCGGAAAACCTTCTCTGCAGTATTATCACAGAGTAAGGAGACAGTCCTTGAAATTATTCATTTGTGCATGGAGGAATAAGCAAAAATTTACATCTCTAATGGTTACTTCTTTTAAATGGATATTAGGAAAGTGGCAGACACTTTTATGCAAAATGCCATGTTCAATCTTCTTGAAAGTCCTCATCTGCTCTTCTGTAAGGGCCTTTCCACACTATGCTGTTCCACTTTCAATATCCTATGGAATCCTGGGGTTTGCAGTTCAGGGACGGGCCTTTAGAATTCTCAGCCAGGGAGCTCTATGGCCTCAGTAAACTGCAAACCCCAGAATTCCACAGGATAATGAAAGTAAAATAATAGCAATATAATAGTGTAGGGCAGAAATGGCCAAAGACTTTCCAATTTAAACAGGGCTTCGGCTTTAACTGATTTAACTGCCTTTTTTTTCTTTTTCTTTTAGTATGCAGTATGTATTTCACATGGTTTATTGTTTTTAAGTTAATGTCTTAACAGTATGGTTTGAATTGGAAGAACTGTTTAATTTTTAAAAAATGTTTTGTACTCCATGTTGTTTTAGCTGTTCTGTTTTAAGCCACTTAGGCCCTTTTGCCATGCAAAAGGGCCTCCGGAGCATCACGCAATTGCAAGGAGTGTTTCAGACGATGTCCTCGCAATCACGTGATGCTGCCACGGCCGGCAGGCACCAATTGCACACTATTTCATTTTTGGCTTGTAGCCGAAAATGGTGTGCAATCATGCATCGCTCCAGGGCCTCACGTGCATTTACCTTGCATGCGGAGCTCCGGAGCCATGGCCCTCGTGCTTCCTCCCCCAGCACAGCCTGGGAAAATACCCGGCTGTGCTGCGGAAGGAAGAGGTGGAGCCTTCAAGTTGCCTGCTGGCTGGCGGGCAACTCCTGCGGAGCAGAAGCAGCGGGGATGCGAGAGCCTCACGGAAAAGGCTGCTCGCATGATCCCCACACCCCGGTGCCAGACAAAGGTAAGGTGTGGAAAGGGCCTTGGAGTCCCACATGGAGCAAAAGTGAGATATATATCAAATCATATGAATAAAATAAATAGAATCGGGGCTGGACTGTGGGCAGTTAAGATACTACAAGTGATGTATACTGGGAAACATGAGACAAGTCCAGAAATCATTACCATAAAACAAGTTAGGATAAGCTAGGAAGAAAGGGCAAAGAGCAAGCCAGATGTATGGATCAGAAGTAAAATCTGAATACAGGAGAATCTGGGTGTTTTACAGGAGCAGAAATCCCTATTGTTCTCCATACTGTCCCAAAACCTTGAGCAGCTTCGGTGGGCAAATCATAGGGCCTTTCCCCACCACACTGTTATAGTGCTATCATTCCACTTTCAACATCCTATGAAATCCTGGGGTTTGCAGTTTAGGGAGGGGCCTTTAGAATCTCAGCCAGAGAGCTCTTTGGCCTCGGTAAACTACAAACCCCAGAATCCCACAGGTTGCTGAAAGTGGAATGATAGCACTATAACAGTATAGTGTGACAATGGCCAGAGTTAAGGTACTCTACTGAGATGTCACTTGCTATTCAGTGGCTCATCACATGGGACAGATGTCATCAGATTCCATCAACTCATGTCAGGTAGCTTCTGCTTCCTGCATCATCTCAGTGACACACTGGATGGATGGTAGCAGAGCAAGGAGGACATAGTGATATAAAATTTCCTGTACTTGCCCACTATGCTGCCTTTTCTGTTTAAGAACAGGTCTGGGACAGCAACTGTAGAAAGATCTCTGCCTGAGGCTTCAGGGAGTTTTTGCCAAGCACTGTATTGAGCTAGATGGACCAGTGATCTGACTGCATTAAGCAGTCTTTATGCATCTCTCTGTTTGTCTGACTACCGACAGTAGCCTGAAGAAATTTATTGGGACTAAAAATAGTCCAGTTCTAACAAGGTGTTGTTATTTCCATAACGAAGCATGGATTTGTATATTTTTTTCATAAAATGAAATTACATGAGGCTGACTTTGAAGGTTCCTGATCAGGTGAAACATCTGAAGGAAACTAAGTCAAAAAGGGGAGGGGAAAAGGTGGCAGTGGTAGTGGTTTGAGGATTGGACTACAGACCCTGGAGACCAGGGTTCAGTTCCCCACTCAGCTATGGAAACCCCACTGGGTGACCTCGGGCATATCACACACACTCAGCCTCAGAAAACCCCATGATAGGTTTTCCTTAAGGTTGCCATAAGTTGGAAATGATTTGAAGGCACACAACAATGACAAAGATGATGGCTGACATCCTGTTAAGAAGCTAGGATGTTATAAGTTAAGCTTACAGCCACCTTGTAACTGCTATTCACATTTACAATTGTGGTACAATTGCCACAACAGCAAATGCTCTACTCCCAAACCCACCTTAAAATCCTAGCAGCTGTACTGAGGGATAGATTTCTCTGGCATTGATCAGGGTTCTGAAGGATGACATATCCAGCCCCTGTCATGTACTGGACAACTCACACTCCACAAAATTCACTCTGAAGTAGACAATAGTTTATTTAGATGGATAAGCATGAGCAATACAGAAGTTACTAAGACAAAACAATACATACAGCTTACAGCTTTTATAGGTTAACATTACAAATTAAGCTAGTGCAAAGCAGTGATTGGTAAGAGTCATTAATCCATACACCACACCACCTTCCCAATACTTTCCCAGGCTAGTGCCTGCCACATATCCCCCACCATCCTTGACCAGGATGACCTGACCACATATTTTATCTCACAAGCACTGGGTTCTCAAAACAACATGGCTCTCTAGTCCGCACATTTATTTTTGCCCTCATCCGATCTTCTCTCTCTCACCATCCCAGATAAATTCTTGCAATAAGCATTTAGCAATGGATACTTTGTAACATTTAGTAATGAATACTTTGTAATAAGAATTAGCAAAGGATACTTTGTAATAGTAATGAGCAATACTTGACAAAGATACCTGGGTCATTTCCTCATGGTATCTCCATCCCACAATGGGGACACAATGGCAGCAGTCTGCGAGTCATGCTTTTGCATAATATCATCATAGTCCTGCTGCCAACATGTTCCCAACCATAGTGATCATGGGATATTCACTTAACAGAATAAATCCATTAAGCACCCATGATGGTGCAACGCTCCGGTCATTGCCAGCCATGTAGAAAGGGTGGAAGCGCAATGTGGGTGTTTCCTTCATGGGAAAGAGGCCAACTGCACTGCAGAAGGAAAGTGCATGTCACTCGTGCTCCCTTCTGCAGGGAACCAGCTGGGTGCAGAGGGGAGCATTCATGTCATGCTCCCATCCTGGCAAAGCTGCTGCCAGGATCGTGATGGGACATCGATATGAACCAGTATGGTGCAGAAATGGCCCTAGCAGTTTCTTTCAATGGCTAAATATATTTGCCCCAGTACGCAGCCAGAAGCTCATATTCATTTCCATATGGCAGGGAGCCTAGCAACCTGACAGCCCCTTCTGTCCAGTGAGCCACAGTGCTATGAAGAGTTGTAACAGGAAGGGCCGCTTCAAAGTCCCATCACCATTCACTGGTGACAGAGGGCTAGACACATACTCCTTCAGCATCCCACTCACCAGCACCACAGAACTCCTTTCCTCAGTAAGGCTGTCCAAATTCTAAGGTGTATCTTGGTGGGTCAGATCAGGAGATGGAATGTAGCCACCATGTGGCTACATGCCCAATGAAAAATCTTAGCCGAGATTCGCAACAATTCCTAGAAAGGTTTCTCAAAACACACATTCTTGCATAGGAATGACTAGAGAACAGGAAGTAATGCATTTTGCCTTCTTCTCAGCCCTAATAAGGGAAAAGATGTTCAAAGATACATGAGGGAACATGTTTAGTCATCACATTTCCAAATTAGGGTTGTGCACTGGAATTACCAGTGTAATGTAGTGGTTTGAATATTGGACTATGACTCTGAAGAGTCATGGAAACCCGCTGTGTGACCTTGGACAAGTCATACTCCCTCAGCCTCAGAACAAAGGTTTGCCTTTGTCTCCCTTTGAGGCTGAGCGAGTAGAACTTGACCAAGACCACCCAAACACCCTCTGAACAATTCTTGTCAAGAAAACTATCACCTTATTAAGGTGATAGTTTCACCTTAGAGTTGTTATAGGGCAGAAATGACTTGAAGGCACACAATAACAAAGTGGTAACTGGAGAAATTCTGGACAATTGGGTAGAACTGCAGGCTAAAGAATGATCCAAGAAGCAGAATTATTTAGCACTATGCCATTCTCTGGCTTGGATCAAGCCATGTTTAAATATTTGAAGGGAAATCATGTCAATGAGGGAGCAGGCTTGTTTTCTGCTGATCCAGAGACTGAGGCCCTTTTCGCACAGCATTTTCCATGCGAAAGGGTGCCTGGAGTGTCACGCAATTGTGAGGGGCGATCTGCATGACACACTCACAATTGCGTAACACTCCAGAGGCTGTCAGGAGCCGATTGCGCACCTTTTCATTTCCAGCTTGAAGCCGAAAATGGTGCGTGATCGCACATTGCTCCTGGGGCCCGCATGCACTTACCTGGAGTGCGGAGCCTCCGGAGCTGCACCGGTTGTGCTTCCTGCCCCACTGCAGCCTGGGAAAGTCCCAGGCTGCACTGCGGAAGGAAGAGGCGGGGCTCTTGCTCAACGGGCAGTTCGTGTGGAGCCGAAGGACCCTGGATGCGAGAGCCTCTCACTAGAGGCTGCTCGCATGATCCCCGCACCCCAGCGCTGGAAGAAGATAAGGTGCAGAAAGAGTATAGGACAAGGAGCAATGGATTCAATCTGCAGGAAAGGAGATCCCACCTGAACCTCAGGAAGAACTTCCTGACAGTCAGAGCCGTCCAGCAGTGGAATAAGCTGCCTCAGAGTGTGATGGAGTCTCCTTCTTTAGAGGTTTTTAAGCTGAGGCTGGATGGCCATCTGTTGGGAATGCTTTGGTGTGTGTTCCTGCATAGCAGGGGGTTGGACTGGATGGCCCCTGTGGTCTCTTCCAGCTCTGTGATTCTTTGAAAACTGAAGTTTCTCTTCTAGGGGCCTAGAAGCAGTAAGCAATAGTAGAAGGACAAGTCATTATACTGGACAGAGGGGTAAAACGTAGATACAGAACCACTGCCTTGAGTTCCACTTTGAGGACAAAGTGAGATATAAATAAAATGATTGATAGAATTGCACAGCCAAGGCCAAAAATGAGGTGTTGTTAAGGCAAAAGATACATAGATAGGGAGCAGAGTATACTTGCATATAGAAGTTTCCCATGGATTTTCGAATATAACTGAAGGAACAATCCCTACCTCCAGTCCCTGTCGGGAGGTAGAGCCACTCCAGAGGTAGGAAGATCAAAACTGGGCCCAGTCATACTACAGAAATATAGCACTATGACTAACTGCCATGGTTCTGTCGTAAGGAAATCTAGCACTGGCAGTGTAGGGAGGGGCAGTTAGAATTCTTAGCCAGAGAGCTCCATTGTCTCACTAAGCTACAAATCCCAGGTTTCCATAGGATAGAACTATGGCAGTTAAAGCGGAACTATGGGACTATAATTGTGTCATGTGAATGGGCCTACCCAGCTTGTTGGGGGCATGTATAGAAATGTTTCGAAATACATGCTATTTCTAAGTTGTTCGCTGCCTCGATCCATATGGAGAGGCGGGATAAAATAAATAAATAAATAAAATAAAATAAATATTGCCAAATTTCATGTTTCCAAGAATCACTTATAAGAGAAAAACCTCTCTTGTCAACTTTTCTTCAAACTGGACTAGTGGGGTAGGGGAAAAAAATGACTGATATCTAACAGAGGTGATTGATGCTCAAGCAACCAATCATGTTATTTTATACTGCATCACAATAAAATAATCATAAGCAGATTGCTTCACATCCAGACACCAGAGGAAACTAATTTAATTCCTGTAATATAAGACAACAATGAATACTAAATCTCATGAGAGAATAAATCCGGTGACTTTAAGATGAGGCTGTAAGTGCCAAGTATATCATGTCATAAATTAACATATGAACTTCAAATCTATGTGCCCATTCAAAATCTGATTTAACAAACTGCTCTTATTAAAGTCAATTCAAGTGCATTCCATTAAGAAAACAAATGAACGCTCAACTGTATGTGAGATAAATAATTTTTTCCCACACTAAGCAGAATGCATTAACTTAACAAGTAATGATCTAAATTATGTATTAAACCCAATTACTTTTTATTACTGCTTTCCAATTATGGTAACATGATTGATTTCATTTTTATTAGAGTACCAGTTTTGATTTTACCTGTATCTTGACTTTGACAACTACTAAGGAGAAATTACTCACAGGGATATTGTAATTGGGTTGATTCTCTGAGGTTCTCAAGAGCAATAATGCAAAGATTCATAATGGCAAATAAGCAGTTTTATGATTGCAAGATAAATGCATGACAAAAATACCTATAGTGTTTGAAAGTATTACCAAACAGCAAGTATTTAATAGGTTAATGTTCCATGATCTTTATTCAGTCCCCCTTCTAGATAACCCATCAATTTACACAGTCTACTCCTATCCTGCTTGTCTGGCCACCTTTAAAGTTCAGACTAACACCTAGAGCAGTTTCGTGTTAGAAATACGAGTGACCACTGGTTGTCTAGATACTATATTTGCCTTGTGTAATGACCTTCATATGGTATGTTGCCCATCCACTGGCTGTACAATGAAGCAGGTCTTCATTCCATGAAACCAGGGTACCATTTTGTGAATTTCCCAGACTCTGACTATTTCTCCATGGAGTCACTGTCCCGCGATGGAGGCACATTGGCAGAAGTTTTTGAGTCATGCTACCACATGATGTTGTCATAGTCCCGCTGCCAACAGGTCCCCACCCATTGTGATCATGGGATATACCATTAACGGGGGGAAAATCTGTTCATGGCCTGCAATTGTGCAACACTCCCATTGCCGGTGGCCGTACGGCATGGGAGGGTGATCTATGTACTTCCTTCACCAGTGCAGACAGCGGAGAGGCCAGCTGCACTGTGAAAGGAAGGAATATGTTGCTTGTGCTTCCTTCCACAGGCAGCTTGCTGGCTGTGGAGGAAACATTGACATCGTGCTTCTGTCCCAGCAAAGGCGCTGCCAGGATGACACCGGGACGATGACGAGAACAGGTAAGCAGTGGAAATGGCCTCAGTTACATGGACTCCACCCTACATTTTAAAAATAATAAGGGTCAGACTGCTTATTACATGACAGTGGCCATATACATCAGTAATCAACATTTCAAATGGAAATCTGCCTCCTGCAGAATCCCATGACCTACTCCATTGAGAACCTTCCACCAACCTTGCTATGGTATCATTGGCCCAATATCAAAGCCAGCTCGTAGGCCAAGAGACTCACCAGGCAAGAAACCTGGTTCCTCCTTGAACTGATTCTCCCTTCCCATCTCTGAAAGCAATAAAGCAGGGGTATCATTAGGATGGTGTACAAACCGCATCAAGTGATACCACCAGAGGGGGAGACACTCAAATGACTGTTTATAAAATTTTAGTGTAGTGTTTCAGCACAGATTTGTTTTTGTTTTTAATAAAAGTACCCCTTTAATTATCCCTATAACCACAAAAAAACATTTTTAAAACTCTAGCTTACATGCATTGTGTCAACGTACCTACAAGGCTAAAAGCCTATGCCTTTTGAACCTTTTAATGTACATGCCCTCCAGTCAGAGCTGTCACTATTACCCAATTACAATGATGCTGCAAATCACGTGGTTTCGTCTGCATGTGCTGCAAAGTCCACGCTGTTGTTTTCATTGCTGGTGGGGGGTTTAATAGTCACAGATTTTGCCACATTTTCTGGTATTTTAGCTGCAATATTATGGTATGATCTGGTATGGGATGTCCATGGGGGGGAAACCATGAGTTACTGCACTGAATGACACGAACCCTAGTGATGCCACTCCAAGAAAGTGCCCTGGTTGCCTTATTGGTTTCTCTTGAGAAGCTGGCAAGCAATCCATCTTGAGCGTTACTGAAATTTGTTCATATTCGTTCATTTCTGTAGGTCTATGGGAAGTACGGTCATCTGGTTCTTTCTTGTATGACTTCTGCAGTGGTCAACAACCAGAAGCTTATGGAAGGTAGTGATTTTCCTATCAAGGTAACTGATCTATGCTATTAAGGTGACATTTTGCTTAAGTTAATACCATTACTCCATTGATCCACCTTAAATCTTCTTTCTTGTTCACACTCTCCAGATATTCATGTTCCATTTAAACCATCGTTTATTAGAGATTTTTTTCACTTGTTCTTTGTAGATTTTTCCTCACCAGGAATGCAAGTGACCCTTCTGAGTTATATTCACCTTTTCATCTCATAATTGAAAAGACAACCATTTGGAACTTTTCCTGTTTTCTTCCATGATCTTACCCAAGGCAATGAGAATGTTTCTTGATTTGTGCATGTTCTGTAAACATCTTCTTTCTTTTTACCTTTGTTTTAAACACAATAGTCTGGCATGATCACTGAGTTTAAAGTCAAAAACATTTCCCAGATAGATGGGGAAAATGTGGTCCATGGGCTATGTGAGTCCCAAGAGGCCTGTCTTCTAAGCCTCCAAAATCTCAGACCCCCACAAAAAATTTTTTCAATTTTTGCCCAAAATTTGCTGAGAAAAAAAAAAAAATCCACTCAAACTCTGGTCTCATTCCCTTTCTTCTTCTTCTGCTGTAACCCTCATGCCAAACTCCCGTCACCCTCAAATATGAGAACTGCACATATTTCAGTTGATTCTTGGAAACAGAAGTTATATTGCATCTCTTACAGTCTCATGTGGAAGTGCTATGAGGTGGGCATGTGGGAAAATGTGGCCATCATGTGAGTATGTTGCAGTGATGTATTTACTGACGGGAGATGATTTACAGCACCAGCACAAAATCCTCCCTGGAACCGCTGCTCTCTGGACAAAAAGTGTCCCAGAGGCAAGCACAAAACATAGAAGAGCTTCAAAACAGCAACAAGCGCATGCAGCAGAGTACAACTACAGCATCAGCTCTGACCCCTCTACCCACTGGCTAGTAAACTCACAGACACAGAGTTTGTCATCCAAAATACCTGGATGCTTTAATCTTCACAGTTGCAATATATACATCTATACACAGGATATGCAGATCCACAGGCAGAGATTCAGCTCCAGACAGTCAGGAGTCAAGAGATACGAGATGCAGAGTCAGAGTCATAGAGAGAGCAAGTACCCACGCTCCTCTTT
This sequence comes from Ctenosaura bakeri, assembly GCA_948474755.1. Taxonomy (NCBI): domain Eukaryota; kingdom Metazoa; phylum Chordata; class Lepidosauria; order Squamata; family Iguanidae; genus Ctenosaura; species Ctenosaura bakeri. The sequence goes on from CAOLHI010000388.1 coordinate 869,370, forward strand.
TATGCACACCTGTTTCCATATCATCACTCAGGGCCATTTGCATGATGTAGCCTCTTGCCATGATTTCACTATCATGACTCAGCCCTTTACTCTATGTCCCCTAGGGAATGAGTCATATTTTGCCAAGTCATTTCCCAGGTGCACCATGAAATACTCATCAAATGTATTTTCAACTGGGGTAAATGTCACTGCATTTTTAATCCAACATTTAAGTCTTTTACTCCAAGTCTCAAGTCCTTGAAGATACTTTCAAGTCAAGTCTCAAGTCTGGGAGCCCTTTGCCTAACACACTTGCTGTTCACTGTGAAATATGCCCTATGCTTTGGGGACAAGTCTTGCCTTCTGTTCTTAGGAAACATTTTAGAAGGCTCTTCCAATATGCAGCAGGGAGAGGCTACTGAGCAGAGCTCAAGCCCATCTCAAGCCCATTGCCTAACCTGTCTGCTGTTCTCCTCTGAGAAAGGCACCCACACTTTGGACTTGCAAAAAGAGATGGAAGTGTTTTTCAGTGTAGTAAGGTTTCTGGATGAATGTGTTATGTTACTGAACCAAGGGCAGCAAGTCAGTTACTAAAAATATACAAGTCTCAAGTTGTGTTAGTGCATCTCTGCTGCCAAGTCAAGTCCGAGTTGAGCCACTGAGGTGACTTAAGTCCAACTGGAGTCCAAGTCAGTCAACTCAAGTCTACATCACTGGTATGTGGGAAAATGGCCCTTGGCCTCCCCATACTTGTTTACCACTGTTTAAAAAACATGTATGTGTTGCATGGGAAAAGTGAGGATTGGCAGGCTAATTCTACCCCTTCATCATCATTCCTGTTACCCTATATTTGTGGAGGGTGACTAGATACAACACAGACCCACCTCTATCCATGTAGCTTCTCAGCATGATTTTGCACCTTACAAAATCAGAGCTCCAAACTACATGGGGACTTACTGGAGGGTTGGATACTCACTCATCCTATCAGCTACATGCTTCCCTTCATGGCTTTCTGTACACCTTCCCAGGATCCTCTTGCTCCAGATATAGTTGATGTCAAAGACCCAACAATTCTGCTAGGAAATATCCCCTGCCTGCTATAGCCAGAATCCTTTTGGTGTTGTAGTGACTGATGGGAGAGAAGCAGGGAGTAGAGACTGAGCTGGATTACCACTGCTGCCACCTATGTTTTTCTGCCCTAGGTGGTGATATTGATCCTCCTCACTTGACTTCCCTTCATCCCTCTGGTCACTAAATGGGCATTCATGTAAGGATGGGGAGAGTGCCACTGTTCAAGTGTCACTGTAATTGCTCCTTGAATAATGTCTTTTTAGAAAGCCAACCACAGTTCCCAGTCCTTAAACAGAGTCTATAGTATCAGTGTCATGTCCTGGGCAGAGCAGACAATTAATCACCAAACAGCAGAGAAGGGTTTACTCACAAGGCAAGAGCAGGAAAAATGCCCAAACAGAGTTTAGGTTTCAGAGCAAACAAATCCAAAGGGCAAATCCAGCTCACAGTCAAACAGGCAGAAGTTTAAGGTAGTCAAGATAGAAGAGAACATGGCACAAGGCTTCCACAACCATAAAGATCAGTTGCTGACTCTGAAAGGAAAGAACCAGCTGAAAGCCTTTTATCTACTGATGCTGTCGCCACAGGTATTCCTTCATTAGGACTCATTAGTTACTTAAATGTGCTGAGCTGTGCAGCACCTCTCCCTGATATTGTCTCTCTTGCATGGTTAAGTATCTGTGTTATCTCACCCTCTGATATTTGTTCCCCTTGCTCAGGCCACTGCTGTTGCTTGTTATTTTCTCCTGAGCGTGTGTCTGGGGAAATTCCTGCCTCAGATTCAGAATCTTCCTCCTCACTGCCAGGGCCTCCAAGGCAGGGCATGACACTCAGCGCCAGTCAAGGTTCACAGAAACTTATTAGTCAGTTACCATTCTTGTTTCAGCAGACCAGATCAGCAATAAATTCAAAGTGTCTGTACAAGGGAGTATCCAGCAGTGTAGTCGGCACACAAAGCAAGAGTCAAGGTTTCTTGGGAACATAAGCCAAGGATCAAAAGAAGATTGTGTTGCTTCCACCAGATTTGTCTACAAGAGACTTCTCTTCTCTCTTCCCCTGCCCCCCCAGTTCTCTTAGCCAGCATGACCTCTCAGACATAGCAAAGTATAATGTATATCTTAAGCCAATTAGATAATGTTCATTGCCAATTATATCATGGAGTGGGAGTGTACGGCATGGTAACAAGGAATCCTCACTTGGCTGTCTACTTTCCCCTATCCCCAGGTATGGCTGTGTGATGGTTGACAGGATGGGGCAGGAAGCAGCCAAATAATGGATTGCTGCCTCTAGTTACATTCTTCTGACATAAGCAGTGTCAGCAATCTCCAGTGAAAGAAACAGCAATGCATATTCTTTTCACACTTAAGCCAGATTATGTTAAAGTATAATTCACTGAGTTAAAACCTATTAGTGCAACATTTTGAGATTGTGGCATTATCCCTTGTTTGGATCTTTTTCTATTAGCTGATCCTTATTTTTATTTTTTTGACTCTGCTAATTCATGAAATGAGCTGATGGGAAATTAATGTGGCAGATATCTGAGACAATCAATGCTCTTCTGTTTTTCCTACCCACACACTGACAAGCAAGCCTGGCAGAGATAGACTGACACAGAAAGGTATTTAAAAGGCACTCAGCAAGGAGGGAGAGATGCTTGAACCTCAACTTGGTCTTGAAAAACATGGAAACAATACAATATGGGTTAGCAAAAATGTACAGCTCTAAGGATCACATGAGGCTGCCCACCTCTCCAAACTTTGTGTAGGATGCCACCTTTACCCAGTACAGCCACACAGGAGTTATCACAAAGGCAAGAGACTGCTGAGTGAGAATGATAATCTCTGGAAGTACTGTGAAAGCTGGTGCATGATTCAGGCTTACACCAAGGCCTTTTTCGCATGCAGTTTCTGTTGCGAGAGGGTCCCTTGAGCATCGTGTGAATGAGAGCGTCGGTCCGTACGACGCATTGCCATTCATGCGATGCTCACGAGCCTAAAGCAGGCCACACGCTCATTTTTTTTTATTTTCGGCTGGGATCTGAAAATACTGCGCGGTTGCGCAATGCTCCCGGGGCCCTTGTGCACTTACCTGCCGTGCGGTGCGTTGCACAAGCAGGCCGGTCGCGCTTCCTCCCCAGCGCAGCCTACAGCTCCCAGACTGCGCTGCGGAAGGAAGGGGCAGGGCACTAATGCGATGGTCGTGCAACCAGGAAGCGAGCTGTGGGACGAAGGAGTGGGGAAGCAGCAGCATTCCTGCTGAGGCTTTTCACGCGAGACACCCCCCAGCCGCGTAAATGGGTAACTTGCGAAAAGGGCCCAAGACTTCTCAGAAGTCTTCTGGAGGTCCTGGAAGATGATGTCATCATCATGCACCAGCTATGAGAACATATCCAGCAATGATCCTCTTTACTCTGCCACCTCAACCCTCCTGCCAGCACTACATGGGCCCTTTTCGTGCGGCATTTCCAATGTGAAAGGGCCCCTTCAGCGTCATGCACATGTGAGGAGCGGTCCACATGACACACTCACATTTGCATGACACTCAAGAGCCTGACATGGACAGTGCATGTATTTTTTTTATTTTTGGCTTGAAGCCAAAAATGCTGCGTGGTCATGCATCACTCTGAGGCCCCACGCGCACTTACCTTGTGTGCAGAGCCTCGGGAGCCAGGCCTGTCACACTTCCTGTCTCAGTGCAGCCTAGGAGGTCCCAGGCTGCACTGCAAAAGGAAGAGGTGGGGCTCTCGCATGAGCAGGAAGCTCGTGTGGAGCTGAAGAAGCAGAGAAGTGAGAGCCTCTCTCCAGAGGCTGCTCGCATGAGCCCCACACCCCAGCACTGCGAAAAGGTAAGGTGTGAAAAGGGTCATGGTTGTGATGGAATGGAGAAAGAAAAAGCTGAGTCTGGACAGGGGCAGTAGTAGGAGGAATCTTTGAGTCTATTCCAAAACTTATGTAGGTGTGGGTATGAAAGATAAACTTCATAAGGATTCTCAATGTTGGAGTTACCAGGCACTTAAGAAATAGCGTTTTATTTATTTTTTTCATGTCTTTGAACATTTTTTCAACCCCCCCCCCAGTCCAGTGCAGATAGATTAATACTGCGGTTTCTGCAGAACATGCTGCACTAATGTTATGAGAGAAAATCCATCACCTTCTGAGGTGTTCTAATGCACCACTGAACACCTCTACCTATCAAGGAACTGCTTCCTAGTGTTCTTCCTCAACCATTCAACTATGCAGAAGTGCATTTGTTACCCCAAAAAGTGGGTGACTCAGGGGGTCTATCCATGATGCCAGTACCTCCACGTGACAATGAAGAATTAATTAGCTCAATTAGGAGGCCTGCAATCGGGGGAGCTTATCTTTACTAGAGATCTTTCAATCAATGATTATGGGGTCATGCAGGAAAGAACCAGCCAGAGAATCTAAAAATAAACTAAAAATGTGTTTTATTGAAAGATTCATGCAAAAGATCCAAGCACTCACACACTCATACCACAGCTAGCTGAAGGAAAAGGGGAGAAAGTTGTCGATAGAGGAGTCTTCGGAATTCCGGTAATAATTACCAATTCAAAGAGCAGTGAGGAAAGCAGCAATGTGGCTTAGGTTAACATCTAATGACAATTCTTTTTTGGGAATCAAGGTGACAGCATGGTGTTCAACCAAATGAGAGACTGTGCCTGACTCCACAAATTGGAGGATTTATATACCCAAAATCTACCCTGTGGATATGAGTGTGAATCACTATACAAGCCAAGTGGACAATGGGAGTTCCAACACAGACAATGGGGCCCGGACAATGTTAATGATCTCAGTGCCTAGGTAACAAAGAGGTAATGGCTGTTGTAATAGCTCTGTATTGTTGAGAGGTTGGGGAGCGCAGGCATGAGGGAACAGGGTTAAAGCAATCACTATTTGGTGGGAATGTTGGCTTGACCATTGTGCTCCATCGGAGAGGTTCAGCTTTTGCATAAGCCTATTATCTCTAAGGTTGCCTGATAATCTGCCTGACAATGACTTTGGCTGTACCTGGAGGGGGCTTGGGGTGACCTTCCTTGCAATCACACACCTTCAGTCAGTAATTTTCCTCCGTCTGATTTGACTTTCTGGTCATCTCAGATTCCATTTCATATCAGTGCCAATTAATATAGTTTGCCAATTAAATAATATTGGCCAATTAAACCATATCAATATGGGGGGGTGCATGAGACTATAACACTCATACTGATCTTGAGAATTCAAACACAGGCTATTGATTTTATTATTGTTACTGTTCTTATTATTTCAGCTTTTTTTCCCCCTCAATCCTGGACTTAATGTGGCTTACAACAGTTTAAAAAGTACTGAAGTTTAAGATTGATTAAACTATCAAAAGATCTAAAACCAGTTGAGGACATAAACCCTTTAAAAAAAAATCACCACAATAACAAAGAGAAAAAAAAACAGCACATTGTTTGTACTAGATGGGCCTTGTGGAATCAGTCCTCAAAGCCCTGTCAAAACAGAAGGGTCTTTGCTGATCACAGCAACAATAGGTTACTCAAAGTAAATATGATAGTCTCATTTCTAGAAGAGTGGTGAAAGAGCATCTTTCCCTCCTTTCTTTCAGAAACAGCTCTGATAATGCAGCATTAAAAGATGTATATAGAAGTCACAGCTATTTTATCCTGGAAACAACCTAATTGCAGGTGTGAGAAGTCATTCGGAGCCTTCCTGTTCCAGACGCGATTCACTGCTATGGATACTCGAGGTGTCATATTGTCACTGTCTATGCCACGACAAATGACAGATGAGGAAGTCATCTTAAATTCACACAAGATGTTATTTCAGGTCAGCAAAAATGAATAGTTCAAATTGGATTCTGGGATCCCCTTCCTGACTGAAAGCATGTGGGGGCAGTGGAGAAGTAATCCAGTTGTCTGTGATATAAAGGATATCATTAAAGAAGATAGTTAGTTTCTGTTCTGAGTGGTGTAATCTCATTTTCTGCTGTGGTGGAGGGTGGTCTGCCTGTGAAACAATGTTTCATGGCTGTGGGTTGTACAATAAACCCAAAGTAACTTTATCTCTGACCTAAATACCCTAAAGGCACCAGATCCTATGTGATCTTGAAAACTAAGCAGGGTCATCCCTGATTAGTACTTGGATGGGAGACTGCCAACTAATACCAGGTGCTATGAGCTATATTTCAGAGGAAGGAACTGACCAATCTGCCTCTGAGTATTCCTTGCCTAAGAAAACCCTATAAAAAGTTGTGGGTATCACTGCAAGTTAATGGGGAACTTGAGAACACACACACACACAACTTTATCTGTGAATATTGGATGACATTGCTGCAGCAGGCCTGTGTACATATCTGTCCAATCCATCATCCTTCTATGGTGCACTACTAGATTCTTGATAAGTCTGTCAAGGCTTTATTCCCTTTCTACGATGTTGCTGTCTGCCTTGTATCACAAAAAAGAAAAGGATTGTTAAGAATATGGAAGATCAAAATGAATAACCATTGGGGATGAGCATCAGTGACCCAACCCAGGGGCAAGCAAAGGTTAGCCCTGCATGTATGGCCCTCAAGAAGTTTTTGCAGCCCTCAATTGCTCCACATTTTCTAGCCTGACCCCCTTCCAGTCCCAAAGTGGTGAAGTCTTTAGGAATAACAGTTCACTTTTTCAATCGGTTGTGGAATCTCCTCACACTCTTTAACATCAAAAATACCCAATTTTCTTTGTTCACCCTCGTAAGGCCAGAAGTGCTTTTGTACTCAGCTCAATCATTCCTTTCCACTTCATTCCGAGGAAGCTGCCTCAGTTCTAAACCAGTGCTTATCATCAATAATGGACTGGATGAGGGTGAACAAACTGCAGCTTAATATATTCAACCAAAGAGCTTTACCTAGTCAGTCAAAAGGAAGATCAGGGAAAGGGAGTCAACCTGTGGTGGAAGAAATTATACAACCCCATGAAGATATAAGTCTGCCGCTTGGGTGTACTCTTGGATTCAGCCCTAAGTCTTGAATCTCTGATGGCCAGGACTACACTTGGACAGTTCAAGCTTGTTGCCCACCTATGTCCATTTCTTGAGATGCCACACTTGGTCATGGTGAAGCATGCCTTAGCTACATACCACATGGATTATTCTAATGCACTCTAGATGGGTCTACCTTTGAAGAGCGTTTGGAAACTGCAGTTGGTCCAAAGACCTGCAGCCAGGTCATTAACTAGGGATGGTTACAAAGACCACACAACTCCCTTGTTGCAACAGCTCCACTGGCTGCCAGTCCATTTCCAGGCAGAATTCAAAGGGCTAGCTATGACCCATAAAGTGCTATCTAGTTTGGGTGTTTCTTGGAGGCCCTTCTCTCTGTCTCACAACCCTCACGCATACACCCAGGGGGTAGGGGGAGACACAGGATAGGGCCTTCTCAGTGACTGCTTCCAAGTTTCTTAAGGACCAACTGGTGCCCCCCCCTTGCTATTTTTCCTCAGGTAGAGGAGAGTATTTGTTTCAGCATACTCTCAGAGACTGACTACTCAGGATTAATGGGACCTTGCATAATGTTACAGTATTTGTTTCCTTTTTAGTGGTTATGGTTTTAATTGGTTTAATTTCATTGATACTTTTTAACTTTTGTATAAGGTGAATTTTTAGCTATGCTTGTTTTAATCATTGTAAGCCACCTTGAGTTCCAAAATGGGGGGGGAGGAAGATGATGAAGAAGGAGGAAAGAGGAGGAGGAGTGGGGGAGGGCTTCTAACCACTTCCAGTTTTTGGTATTTGGGACACCTTTGCAACATCCAGAGGGATCCAAGAGCAGAAAACTGGCCTCCAGACCCACTGCAATTGCACACTCCTGGCCTCTTGTATGACTCAGTGAGGCAGTCCACTTGACTGATAACTCATTTAGGAATGGCTAGGAGCTCCAGTGTCAAAGCAGTGGTGAATCCAGTCCAGGTTCTCATCTGAATTCTAAATCTGATGTGCAAGGTCCTGAACCCTATTTCCTAAATAGATCAGGTACCTTTGGAGAGCTCATTTAAATTTCTGACTAGAGAGTGGAAAGACTATTCAAAAATATGTGGTTAAAATGTATTTCTTGAGTGTTGGGAAACCCCAACAAAGAGAAACTTAGAATGGTGAATCTTTGCAGTTTGGCACTTGTAGGGCTAGGAAGGAATTTTGCTTGAAACCCCAGGGAAATTCTGCCAGTCAGTGTCAACAATGCTGGCCAAGAGGGACCAATGGTCTGACACAGTATAAGATGTAAAAAAGGGAGATTTACAAAAGAAAGAGGGGTATCAATTAAGGTTCAGTTTCCAGGCATAAATTTTGGCAATGCTTTTTTGAAATCCCTGTTTCTGGGAAGAAAGGCCATAGCAATATTTCTTGCTGACTGTGTTTCTTGCTGAAATTAGCCCAATGTGTTTCAGCAACATTTGGTTTATTAGGGGAGTAAAACTTTTCTTAATACATCTGAAAACTCAGTGTCTCTTTTGCAGTGATGTATTTAAGTCTTTTACTCCAAGTCTCAAGTCAAGTCTCAAGTCTCTACTTTCAAGTCTCAAGTCAAGTCTGGGAATCAAATTTATACCTCAACCTATATTGCAGAATTTCTGGATAGAGTCAAATAAATTCAGTTTTGAAAATTTAAGAAGAGTTGGCCCTCCACATTTGCAGTTTTGCCATCTGCAGCTTCAGAAATGGGGAATAGGATCCTTCTTACTCCTCCTTCCCAAGATTGGAGGCTTTTGTGTCAATGGGCATGAAAGAGTCTGCAGCTTCAGAAGCAGGGAATAGGATCCTTCTTACTTCCCATTACTGAAGCTTCAAAAACTTTAGAAGAAAGGATCCTTTCTCCAAGCCCATTGCCTAACCCGTTTGCTGTTCCCCTCTGAGATATGCACCCACATTTGAGCTTGAGATGAATCATCATGTGACCAATAGGCAAAAAGAGATGGAACTGCTGTTTTAAGTTACTGAACCAAGGGCAACAAGTCAGTCACTAAAAATATACAAGACTCCAGTCAAGTCAAGTCAGTGCCTCCTTTATTGCCAAGGCGAGTCCAACTTGAGTTCAAGTGAATTGACTCGAGTCTACATCACTGCTCTTTTGCATCTGATTAATTAGATGTTGCCAGTTTTTTCTGTTGTTGTCCTAAGTCAGAATAAGACAACTTCTTGTGTTCCTGGGAATGTCAGTTTCTACAGTGGCAACTTTTCCCCTCCTTTTCCTGTGCTGCCTTCATGCACCTGTGATTGCTTTGTAGTGTTACAAAAGCTAACATAATGCACTCAGCTTTTCATACAACAAACATCTTCTTCAGGATCAATAAGAGCAATGGGATTCAGCAGAAAATCCTGGCAGCAGAGCAAATAAGCAAGCACCTGCCACTGAAATGAGCCAAATGCCTCATGAACAGCATGGTTCCTCCAGATGGCATGAAGAGGAGAGATGACAGGACACTAATTTTATAACTCTTCTAAGAGATATACACACATTATGTTTGCTTTTTGGGCAATAAGAGATCACAAGAAGGGTAGAGTGGCAAGGTGATTTCTCTTTGTTCAGAAATATGATTTGGTATCCAGCTTTGATTCTCAAAGAGTGAAAAGGCACAAATCCATTCTAAAATAACAATTGAGACTCGAATCTTGTTGGGGCCTTAAATCTCCATAAGTGGACTTACATCTGTGGGAGTCAGAATTGCACAGTTGTGTAACACCTGTATCCAGCAGAGAGTTGCTATTATGTTACTGCATAGCAGTGCTAGAAAGTGTCCAATGCCTGATGCACATCAGTGCACAATGAACATTGGTACATAATGCACATCAGTGACTGATTCACATTGGTATGGTGCACATTACATACCAATGTATATGGATATTGACAAGCTGTGTACTGATGTGCATTGCACACCAATGTGCATTGGTCCAATAAGCTCTGGGTGCTCTTGCCAGTGTCCCATTACACATCTTCACAATTCAGTAAAGGAGTTTCTTAGCTTCTCTCCTATGTAGCTATGTCACATAACAGGTCATATAAGATTCTGATGGGAGACTTATTTATATGGCAGAGCCAGATTAATTAGTAGAGAAAATACTGAAATTCATCCCATGCTGGTATCACTCCTTGGGCTGACTGCTGAGAGGGACCATTATCTCTTCCCCAACTGGTGGCAAGCTAGTGGGGTCCAATCAAGCTACTCCTGAGATAAGATCAGTGGAAGCTGGTGGCTCTAATGTCAGCTGTGGGTTTTTAATGGATTTAACAAAGGCAGCTAAAAAAGGCAATGTGATTTTAGGCAGCATCAATAGGAGTATAGTGTCTAAGTCGATTGAAGTAATAGTCCCAATCTATACTGCATTAATCAAACTTCACCTGGAATACCGTGTGCAGTTCTTGGAACCAAAATTCAAGAAGGATATTGACAAGTTGGAATGAATCCAGAGGAAGGCCAGCAAAATGGTAAAAGGCCTGGAAACCATGTCCTCTGAGGAGCAGCTTAGGGAGCTGTTTAGCCTGGAGAAGAGAAGGTTAAGAGGTGACATGATAGACACGTGTAAGGATGTCATATGCAAGATAGGGCAAACTTGTCTTCTGCTGCTCCAGAGAACAGGATAAGAAGCAAAGGATTCAAATTAAAAGAAAAGAGATTCCACTCAAGCATTTAAGGCCAATAAAATATTATTCTGCTTCATCCAGTCCCACACCTGTTGGACAACACTGGCCTGTCTCTTTTTACCTGTTTTGTATTCTGCCTCCTGGAGTTGCTAAGCATAGTGAACAGAAATGGAAAAAAATTGGAGATGGATGGCCTGCTGTAATTTATCTGAACACGTGAAGATTATTTGGTTTAACCATAAGTTGACCCTCTCCTCTCCCCTAGTTTGACATTATTTAGTTACAAATAGCTAGTACAAGGAAGAGGGCCTTCCCTCACTACCCTGTTATAGTGGTATTATTCCACTTTCAACATCCTATGGGATCCTGGGGTTTGCAGTTTAGGGAGGGCATTTAGACTTCTCAGGGAGAGAGCTCTTTGGCCTCAGTAAACTACAAACCCCAGAATTCTACAGGATGTTGAAAGTGGAATAATACCACTATAAAAGTGTAGGACGGAAAGGACCTAAGTTAGAGTTTGATTGTAATTTAATGACAGATAACACCATTCTTTTTGTGCTATAACTGTAACTGCATTAACTATTTTTGTAATTACATGAGGATGGCATCACTGTATAGAAGAATAGGAATACCACTTTGTTCCAGGGCTGTCTCATAGTGCAATTTCTGCTACTGACTTGTGGTCTATTGTCAATGTTGAGGAACTGATGAAGTGGACAGAAAAAGAGTGTCTTTTGTACCAAAGACCAGTGGTAGGTAGCATTCAGATTTGAAAAGTTTCTTTTTTAAGGTGAAAATAGAGCAACTTTCTAAAAATTGTTACTATCATAGTAACTAAGCAGTTTTGAATCTAGAAGCCTTAAATGTGACTAAATACTTTTTAAAGGTATGTTTGCAAATTGTGGGATGAAGTCATTCTGGGGTAACTATAAATTGTCCCTCCTCGCCTCACAACACACACACACTACACATATACCCTGTGGCAAAAAGATACCAACTGGATGAGCTCTCTATTCACAAAAGGAATTATTATCTCACAAGACTGACAGGGTACTTACAGAAAGACAAACAATTAGCTCAGCAGTTCACAAGAGAAAGAAATGCAGATTAAGTGATAAAGAGTTCTCAGTATGAAAAGAGTCTGACAAGATGTGTATAGAACAAACCTTTTAGATGATAGGTTTGGCAGGCCAGGAAAAGAGAGCTGTTTGGGGTCTGAAATCTCTTTATAAATCAGAGACAGGTAACTGCTAGGAGTTGGGGGCTGATTGGAATTCTAAAGCCCCATACCTCTCACTGTTACCTCATTGCCCCACCCTCCCGCCCAAAATGAGGAAAGTGGTTGCCCTCAAATGACCTATAGGAATACTTCCCAAACTCATAGGGCAGACTGGTAAAAAAAAAAAAAAGCAAACTGAGTTTGAGCAGTTATCTAGCCATTTCATAGATATTTCAGAGTCACTAACAAATTGTGCATCTTTGAAGAACATTGGAGATTGAGAAACAGTGGCTACAGTTCAACATCCCCGATGTACTATAAATGTATGTATGCAGATATTTGCCATGTGAGCAGTATGCAACCCCCTCCATTTAGAATAGCAACACTGTGCAACACATGTCAATGTGCAACCACACTGTAAAGTATAGACTGCACAATCACAATGCCCAATATGCAACCACAATGCAAAATATACAATGCACAAACAGAATGCAAAGGGTAGGATCCACAACTTGCCGTGCAAAGCATAGGATGTGTTAACAGCAATGCAAAGCATAGGATGCACAACCACAGTGTGAAGTATAGGATATACAACCACAACACATAACATACAATCTGCAATTTGCAAAGGCAAGGCACAGATGAACATCCTATCTGTGCAACTCTGCTTCTGCAGCTTTCAACAGAATATGTCCATTGTGCAGAGGTGATTTTTGGCTCCACAGGTGTAGCATGACTTACACACGTATACATCTCTAACCGAATTCCAGCCATACTGATTTTGACTAGAATTTGAATTACCGACTTCTGTGTCAGTGCCTTCGTATGCCAATGCAGCTTGCTCTGTAACAGAAACACACAGAGACTAGGGTCCTTTCTGCAACCGAGCTTTTTGTGGAGCTGGAGTGCGGGGATTGCATGAGCAGCCTCTAGTGAGAGGCTCTTGCATCCCAATTCCTTCAGCTCCGCAACTGCTGCCTGGTCACATGAAAGCCCCTCCTTTTTTTTCTGCAGTGCAGCCTGGGATTTCCCCAGGCTGCGCTGGGGCAGGAAGCGTGAGCTCCAGAGCTCCGCATGCACGACAAATGTGTGCAGGGCCCCGGAGCAATGCACAATCGCGCACCATTTTCAGCTCACAGCCGAAAATGAAATAGTGCTTGATCAGCACCTGCCAGGCCCTGGAGTGTCAAGTGATTGTGAGTGCGTCGTGTGGACCGCTCCTCGCGTGACACTCCAGGGGCCCTTTTGCATGGCAAATGCCATGCAAAAAGTGCCTTAAATAGAATCTCACATTGGAAACGGTAGTAACATTTTTTCTGTTGTGATGTTATCTTGGGAAGCTGAGAGAAATAGAAGCTGACAAATGGTCCTTCTGTAAGTCAACATTAAACGTCTCTTGTCTCTGTTCTCTCGTTCCATTCACATGTTGACTATTCTCACATGTCTGGCAATCCTGAGATTTCCTTTGACAAGTCTCAAAGATGGGTGGCCCAGACTAAAGGCAGTTAACAACCACTAGATGCTTTTTGAAAATAAAATCCCCATTACCTGAATGTATAACAAAGAAATCATAAACTTTATAGTTCTACTTCAGTAATGGTATTTTTTAAAAAAAGAAAAAAAAATCTCCCACACTTAAATTACTCTAAATCCCTCAGCATGTTGAGAAAATTACCTTTCACTGTTGTTAGGGTGCCACCATTGGCAGTTATAAGTGTTTTAATGGTATAAACATTCTCTTAATACTAAATAAAGTGCATTTGATAAAACATCAGTTTGGGGGGAATTATGAAAATAACATCCTGGGGGGGAAAAAAACATGGAGAATAAGATGTATAGATATTCCTACTCTCTAATCACTTTGGAGTGCTTTAGCAAACTAAGTGCACCACATTGTAACAGTAAGAAAGGAACTCATGTACAAATTGTACATTGAAATTTAAGTTACTAGCCATAGCAACAGGTTTATGGTGACAGGTCACTTTAGATTGGAGTTTAATTTATGAAGATTGCTTTACCTGGAGCTATGGTAATCTATGCCTTTGGAGTAATTCACACATAGGCTCATTTCGAATGCGGTCAAAAAGCGTCGTATTTCACTATGACAATGTAATCACAGATCCACATTAAAAAGTCATTATTGTTTAGAATCCAGCTTGGTTTGAAAAACACTTACTATAAAATTCAACAGCCTTTGTAAATTACCCAAAGGTTTACTCAAGAATACAAGGTGCAATGATTTAAATCTGGAACTTACAACTTTATTGATTGTATGGGATTTTTAGGTCACCACATTTACGGGAAATGATTAGTGAGTAATCAAAGTAATAAACTCACTGATCCTGGTTCATAAATAATTATGAATTGAATGTTCTTTATCAAGACTTGGATCTGTAAATGAACTTAACCATCTTTCTCTCTTTTATTCCACCCCCTGCCTCTGCTTTTCTTCTTCTTTGGTAATTTTCAGTGTTGTTTGAAAAAAATCAATAGCAAGAATAGGAAAACAGAAACCACACACAATTTTCTGATTTCTCATTGTTTTCCAAAAGATTATACATTATACATTCCATTAAATCCAGTGCACCAAATTTGCTCTTTGCTTGCTTATCGTGCCCTGGCAACAAAGTGTAAAACTTTGTTGAACTGTTTTGCCTGATGATCCACAGCGCAGAAAGAAGTCAAAGGACTTGTGTTTGACTGATAAGGAGACACCCAATTTGGCAACTGTTGAGCCCATAAGTATCTTCTATATGGAATTGGATAATAGAAGATAGAAAGCTAAATCACACACATTGTACCATGACAATACTTCAGTCAATATTCACCGTTTGATCCACATTATTAACTGCGTCTACTGGAAGGAACTGGCAAAAACATCCCTGAGTGTTCCTTGCCCAAGAAAACCCTATAAAATTCATGGGACTATCATAACAGGTGACTTGAAGACACACACACACATACTCATCTAGGACACTAATCTAGAAATAGACAGATGAATGTATTTCAAGCCCATATCAGCTTTACATATTTGTGTTAGTGGCATGTTTCAGATTTGAAAAAATCCTCAACTGAATTGGACAGTTTCAGGATGTGTTAGGCCGATCAAAGCAGAACTTGTTCAAACAGGACCAAATCTGGATCTGAACATGAGTCAGCACTGTGATGCAGCAACCAAAAATGCCAGAAGCAATTCTAGGCTGCAGCCATAGAAGCACAGTGTTCAGATCAAGGGAAGTATTAGTGTCATGCTATTCTGCTTTTGTATAAAATCCTGTGTCTCATGTTGGATACCATAGTTCAGAAAGGGTATTGACAAGTTGGAGACTGTTGGGAGAAGGGCAACCAAGATGATCTAAGATCTGGAAACCAAGCCTTATGAGGAACAACTTATGGAGCTGGAAATGTTTAACATTGAAAAGAGAAGACTAAGAGGCGACATGATATCCATCTTTAAAGGCAGCGCTATGTGTGTGTGAAGTGATGGAGTGCTTTATCAGATTGGGGAGCTGCCTTACCCATCTGAGAGAGAAAGAAGCAGGACCAGTCACAACTGTCTTTTTTATATTTTGGTTTATCTAGCCCAACATTTCTGATAGTGGCTGGCAAAAGCTCTCTTGGAATTCAAGCAAGAATCTTTCCCAAGCCTTCCTGCAGGTATAATGGATTGAACTTCAAACTCTGCCTGCATGCAAAAGATGTGTTTCCACTACTGTACAATGGCTCCACCCCTGGCCATGCTGACTAGAGAAATCTTGGAGCTGTAGTGTGCGACTTAGGCCATTTCTGCACTACATTGTTATAGTGCTATTATTCCATTTTCAACATTCTGTGGAATTTTGCTGTTTGTAGTTTACTAAGACCAAAGAGCTCTCTGGCTGAGAATTCTAAATGCCCCTCCCTAAACTGCAAACCCCAGGATTCTATAGAGTGTTGAAAGTGGAATAATAACACTATAACAGTGTAGTGCAGAAATGGCTTTAATTGCAATTGTTAATCTCAACTAGAGTAGGACCCACAGTATCACTGGAAAATCAATGAACTGACACATATGAATGTTCTGTTAATTCTAAGGGTGTGCTTTCATTGGGACTTAAAACTGGATTCAGACTCTAAAAAAGTAACATTTCCAAATACTGATCCAAGTATTAGCACTCTGTCATGCTACACGGTTATAACACTATATTCATATTACACTGTTACAGTGCGATGTTCCCTTCGACTGCTATGGCATCATTGCATGGAATCCTGGGATTTGTGGTCGAGGGCCCTTTAGAATTCTCAGCCAGAGAGTTTTTGGCCTCAGTAAACTACAAACCCTAGAATTCCACAGAATGATCCAATGGCAATTAAAGTAGAATATAATGCCTTAACAGTGTAGTGTGATAAAGCCCTTTGTGAATTTATTCTAGTAAAATTGAGCAGCTCCTGTTTCTCATCTTTGACACAGGTATGATAGAACTTTAACTGGTTAGCAAAGATTTTTAAAATGCATTCCCCTGAGAAAGGCAGGCTACTATTTACATATGGATATATAAAAGGTGACAAGTGAATTACTACTTACATTTTCAATATTATTCATGCTTCTTTTTACAACTGTAAAATGGGTTCTGTGTGTGTGCATGTCTTTTGATTCATCTGCCAAGCAAAGCATTCAAGCGTAATAAAAACAAATGAGCCAATGAGCCAATTAAAACTGTTGTATACATTTCACTTTAATTAGGCATTTATGAGCAGTGACTTTGATCAGATATTCCCAATGTGCAGGATGTGCTGACCTGTAACCAGTTGTTTTGTGAAGCTAAATAAGCTCTAGAGAAAAAAAAATAATTTGGGTGCTGGGTTAGATTCTTTTCACTATTTTAAATTAGAGTTTTAGAATAATTGGATTGATTGCTTAAGAGGTCTAGAGAGCAAAGCAAGAATTTATTTTTCCACAAAGTGCATAATTAACTTTTGAGGTTGATCACTACCAATTATGCTGATGAGACCTTGATCGAGAGCATGGAAAAGTTACTTTTGGGAACCAGAACACCCAGAAATGTCCTTCCAGTATGGCCAATAGCTGTAGTATCTGGATAATTCTAAGAGTTGTCACCCCCTCCAAAAAAGTAACTTTCTCAAACTCTGGAGGTATCCACACTGCACAATGAGAGCAGTCTGATATCCCTTTAGCTGTTACAGCTCTCTCCTATGGATTTTTTTAGTTAAGCACCTTGTAACAAAGTACTTAAAACCAATGGCCACAATCCTGCATCAGCTTATGCTCAACTAAGAACTTAAATAATTAACTTCTGTTGCCCTGATTCTGCACGCCTTGCCAAAATCATAATTCAACTATGCCCTGATCATCAGCAGAATGAACCCCCATCTCTTCATGCAGCTGATGTCTAGTAGGGGGAGAGTTGCAATCGTGGCAATAGTGTCAAAATTGTGACTAGTAACTGTGAATATGAAACAGTTGTGATTAGGTAACTGTATCATATTCATAATCACTACTTAGTCACAATTTGACACTATTGCCACAATTGTAACTTGGCTGCAAACCTATTTTACCCGATATTAGCTGCATGAAGAGAAGGGGGCCCATACGGTCAGAGCACAGCTGAATGATTTCATAGTTGAATGATGGTCAAGGCGGTCCATTCTGCAGACAACCTGAGCATGGGTGAATGATGTTTCCATCAGGTTTGGGGGAAATGGGCCAGGAAAAGTCACTTTGTTAGATCCTTAGTTAAGTATAAGCTGACACAGAATTCAAGTCACCTAGTGGAACTCCCCTGAGTAACTATAGAACTAGAAATACCTGGGAGAGAATTCTAAGGTCCTTTCTGCACCTTAACATTTTACATAGACATCCAGTGCAGGTTCCAGGCCCTTTTCACACGGCATTTGCCATGCAAAAGAGGGCCTGGAGCATTGTGTGATTGTTAGGAGTGATCTGCACGACGCACTCACAATCGCATGATGCTTCAGGGGCCGGCAGGGGCTGATCGCGCACTTTTTCATTTTTTGCTTGAAGCCAAGACTGGTGTGCAATTGAGCATTGCTCCTGGGCCCTGCATGCACTTACCTGGTGTGCGGAGCCTCTGGAGCTGGGCCGGTCATGCTTACTGCCCCAGTGAAGCCTGGGAAGGAAGAGGGGGGCTCTCGTACAAGCAGGCAGCTCATGCAGAGCTGAAGCAGCAGGGAAGGGAGAGCTTTTCTGCAGAGGCTGCTCGCACGATCTTTTCACTCCAGCACTAGAACAAGGTAAGGTGCGGAAAGGGCCCCAGTGTTGTCTCTGCCAGGAGAAAAGTGCAACAGGAATGCTCCCCTCCACACCACCTGCCACCATGACTGGAGGATGCACAATGGTACCACCTCTTCCTTCCACAGTGCAGCCGGGTACTGTCCCAGGCTGTGCTGAGGTCAGGAAGCACAGTCTTTGTGCTTCCAGGACCTCCTCACACCAGGTAAGTGTGGGCGGGTGGCAGGAGGGCTCCATGATCACTGGTCATTGACAGGAAAAATCCATCAATGATTTGTGGCAAGATCATGCCACCTGGGAACAGGAGAAAGATGGGACCCGGACAACATCATGCAGAACCATCACCTGGGTCCCGTCCTTCTCCTCTGTCCCCAGTGCTGGATGACAGCGTCCTATGGAAAGGGCCTAAGTCTCACCAAACTACAAGACTAAAGATTCCATGGAATGAAACTCCTGCTGTTAAAGTGGTATCAGACTGCAATGATATAGATGCACCTTTTGACTGGCTTAGAAATCTGCCGTTATGCTCTGCTTGTGGGCTTCCTGGCAGCGTGCAGCTGGTAAATAAAAGAAGCAAGATAGTGGATTAGATGTCTCTTTGGCATGATCCAACAAAGCCAGCATGGAAGGCTGTCTACAAATTCCATGGGTTGTTTTTTTTTTTTTAAACTACTTTCTAGTTTTAAAGTGGCACACTTTTCCCCTATCCTAGCCTGAAGGATGTGATAACCGGGACTGTTCCACCACTTCCAGAACATTGTCTGCGCATGCATCTTTAATGACAATCCTTAATGCATACCACCACTGTTTATTGAGCTATTGGCATTACGCAGGTTCTGAAAGCAACTGAAGTACGCATAATGTCTCAATTTCCACCTTTTCTTTTCTTTTTTTCCCCTGCAACCAAGTAAATAAACCCCTTGACTCAGATCATGATACAGTAAGGTGCCATGTAGAGGCATGTTACCCAGCCAGCGGTGCATGTAGATGGCGGTTAATTCCCTGATTTGCATAATTAGCTATAGCACTTCCTTCATGGACCTCAATTTCTAATTGAGGTACAGCTGTGAAACCAAGCTATATCTCCACTAAAGCATGCTTTTTGATTACAAGGGACAAGGGCTTTTATTCCCAGAGTAATTGCGTCTAGGGTAAACATGTAATTGGTGGGAATAATTAACCCCAAAGTGAAGATTTCTGAATAAATCTATTCATTACTGTCAAGACAGTAACTTCTGCCAGTAACGTGGATGGCACAGACAAAGTGTACATTGATGAAGCTGGAAAGATAAAATGTGAATAGTGAGAACTGAAGGAAAGCTTAATAGTATGTTAGCAATTATGTTTTGGAATTATTATAGAATATTCTCCTTAATCACCTAACATACTGTTAGTTGGAATGGCAGTGACCTTTCTTCAGTTCACATTTGAATAGAAATCTATTTGTTGGCTTTCCAAAACACTTGGTGAACCAACCTCAATAGTCACATTTCTCAATTCTGTAATTCATCCCAGCATCAGCTCTGCTGGGAGGAGAGCACAACAGGAGAAGCCTGGAGAAGAGAAGGTTAAGAGGTGACATGATAACTATGTTAAATATTTGAAGGGATGTCATATGGAAGATGGAGCAAGCTTGTTTTCTGCTCCTCCAGAGACTAGGACATAGAACAATGGCTTCAAACTACAGGAAGAGAGATTCTACCCGATTATTAGAAAGAACTTCCTGACGGTAAGATCATTTTGGCAGTAGAATATGCTGCCTTGGAGTATGGTGGAGTCTCCTTCTTTGGAGGCTTTGAAACAGAGACTGGATGGCCCTATGTCAGTGTTACCCTGTTTACTGGGGGTCCCGGGAGGGACACCAAAATAACCTTACAATACACAAGATGGGGGAAATTAGTCAAGAGCACTGGTTGGCACTACGAGAGGCAGGGTAACACAGCAGGATCTTGTAACCCAATGTTTACAGGGTCAGGCCAAGTCAAGAAGCAAACCGTGTTGGAAATAATTAATGATCTTTATTAAATACAGGCATACAATGTAAGCAACACACGCACATAGATAACTAAGGAAAATAAAGGTGTGAGTATGATAGCGGGATTTTCAGAGGGATAGTTGATTTGGGTGATATGAAACCTCTTCCTGAAGCCCAGAAAGAAGATAGAGAGCGATGCTGGAGTTCGATGTATCTCAGCACGTGGAGCTGAGGGGAAGCTCGCCAAGCAAAGCTGCAGCAAGGCGGTCTGGAACTTGGGAGTGATCCGAGGATGGTCTCGGAATCAGGGGTTTTTATAGGGAGAAATGTGACTGCAGGCTATGCTGTACTTGGGGAAAACAATGTGTTTCAGGAGCGGGACAAAGCTTTGGAAAGGTCAGAATTTAGCATGATTGAGTTAATTCCGAATTGACAAAGAGTTAGCCACTATGCAAATGCAGAGTGCTTGGCAGTTGAGTATTCAAGCTTGCCAAGTTACCGACTCGGGGCAGGGAGTTCTTTGTAAGCAGCATGCATACATAACGAGGGTGTTTGCAGGGAGGTCTCCTAAAGCAAGGATCTGGTTATTTCTGGCCTGCCTGGACGGAGAAAGGAATGTCCAGCAATTAGTGACCGAGCCTAGTTCTGTGCTTGTCCGGGGGCCTCACAAACACGTGGAGAGGGGTGGTGGAAGAGAGCCAAATTATTGATATCAAAGTGATATCTAGGGGTATCTCCAAGGAGGCCTAACCTGCAGTAACATCGGGAGTGCTGCGACTGTGTATTCCTGCATGGTAGGGGGTTGGACTAAATTACCCTTGTGGTCCTTCCAGCAATATGATCCCATGAGTCCATATAACAAGCAACAACTGCTGAAATTCTCTCTTCTACCCATCCTTTAAAGGTATAGGAACTATATCAAGTTTTCATTCTGGCAACCCTACATGCTGTGTCGGATTTATGGAAGTCCAAGCACAACATCTGGGACCGAAGCCTTCCCATTTCACCAATCTATTAAAAAGCAGCAAGGTTCAGCAATGAGATGATTTTTGTGATCAAATGTCACAAAATAAGGAATCTCTGGCAGACACCATTTTATTTCTCCCAGGATTTTCTGGTAATGGTAGCTACACTGATTTTATACCAAGTGGCAGTTAAGGTACCACAAGCCACTTCAGTTTTTTACGTGCTATGTATTATCATTCCGCAGTGGATTCTGGGAAGGAAAATGGCAGCTATCAGGAAGAGTTCCATTTGCTGTTCCCACTATGAAACAGGCAATGGTTGCATTGAAAAGGAAGCAATTTTGTTCTACCTTTTGTCTCGTTATGTTCCCCTCCCCTTAATTTTGAGCTTTAAAAATTACAAGACACTGTGTACAAAGAGCTCTGAATACTCTAAAGGCACTCAACAAATCCATCATGGCCATCAACAACAACAAAATGTGGCCAGCTGTAAAGTTACCTGCCAGCGTGCCGATTTCCTGGATAGACCATTACAACAGTCTGCGGTGAAGGAGGAGGCTGAATCAGGAGAGGAGGAAAGAAATGTGCTTGGAGGCAATTGCAGCAATCAAGCCACAGACCCTAAGCAACAATAGGTTCCCTAGACAACAAACTGTATTCACAAAGGAAATGGAAATTTCTGTCTCAAGGACAAGTCTTGTTGCACACTGAAATAGCTTGCTGCACAAACAAGAGTGTGCCAGACTATTCTTTCTCTATAAAGAGAAAGGATTGATCAAGTTGTACTAGGGACCCAAGAGCCAAATCAGGCCCCCTGAGGGATATCATCTGGCTCTCTCCAGCTCCAAAAACTGAACTAAGGGCTATGCATAGTATAGAATCATAGAATCATAGAAATTCAGAGTTGGAAGAGACCACACAGGCCATCAAGTCCAACCCCTGCCATGCAGGAACACCCTCAAATCAATCCCGACAGATGGCCATCAAGCCTCTGCTTAAAAACCTCCAAGGAAGGAGACTCCACTACACTCCGAGGCAGCATATTCCACTACTGGACAGCCCTGACTGTCAGGAAGTTCTTCCTGAGCTTCAGGTGGAATCTCCTTTCCTGCAGCTTGAATCCATTGCTCCTTGTCCTGGTCTCTGGAGCAGCAGAAAACAAGTCCCCTCCTTCCTCTATGTGGCATCCCTTCAAATATTTAAACATGGCTATCATGTCCCCTCTTAACCTCCTTTTCTGCAGACTAAACATACCCAGCTCTCTAAGTCTATCCTCATAGGGCATGGCTTCCAGGCCTCTCACCATTTTGGTCGCCCTCCTCTGGACTTGCTCCAGTTTGTCAATATCCTTCTTGAATTGGGGTTCCCAGAATTGGACACAGTATTCAAGATGGGGTCTAACCAAAGCAGAGTAGAGTGGTACCAGTACCTCCCTCGATCTAGACACCATACTCCTATTGATGCAGCTGAGAATTGCATTGGCTTTCTTGGCTGCCGCATCACACTGCTGACTCATGTTCAGCTTGTGGTCTATGAAGACTCCTAGATCCCTTTCACACGTACTGCTATCCAGCCACGTGTCCCCCATCCTATATTTCTGTATTCCATTATTTCTGCCTAAGTGTAGGACCTTACACTTCTCTGTGTTGAATTTCATTTTGTTCGCCTTGGCCCAGCTCTCCAATCTATCCAGGACATTTTGAATTTTGATCCTGTCCTCTGGCGTATTAGCAACCCCTCCCAATTTGGTGTCATCTGCAAATTTGATGAGCATGCCCTCTATTCCTTCATCCAAGTCATTGATAAAAATATTGAACAGCACTGGGCCTAGGACAGAACCCTGTGGCACCCCACTAGTCACTTCTCTCCAGGATGAAAAGCAGCCATTCGTGATCACCCTTTGGGTTCGATCGGTCAACCAATTACAAATCCAACTAACAGTAGCCCTGTCCAGCCCACACTTTACTAGCTTCGTTGCAAGAATGTCATGGGGAACTTTGTCAAAGGCCTTACTGAAATCGAGATATGCTACATCCACAGCATTCCCTTCATCTATCAAGCTAGTAACTCTATCATAAAAAGAGATAAGATTAGTCTGGCATGACTTATTCTTGAGAAATCCATGTTGACTTCTCGTGATTACCGCGTTGCTTTCTAAATGATTAGAAACTGACTGCTTAAGGATCTGCTCCAGGATCTTTCCGGGTACTGATGTCAGGCTGACTGGGCGATAATTATTTGGGTCCTCTTTTTTTCCCCTCTTGAAGATGGGGATAACATTTGCTCTCCTCCAATCTGCTGGAACTTCTCCTGTCCTCCAAGATTTCTCAAAAATTATAGCAAGCGGTTCCGAAATGACCTCTAGGCACCATGCTTCAGTAACTCCTCAAAGCAGCACTCTGCTAAAACGAGTTGTTCCCTTTAGGAAGAGGGCAGATTATACAGGCGTACTCACTGATGGATGATTGCAAACAACTAAATGCAAATTCTGCCTTTGTCAGTAGTAGCTGGGATTGTGATTGTGAGCTTGCAGAGGGTTATTTGGGCAACAATCATGACATTCCTAGGCACCATGCTTCAGTAACTCCTCAAAGCAGCACTCTGCTAAAACGAGTTGTTCCCTTTAGGAAGAGGGCAGATTATACAAGCTGGTATGTGTACAGAAGAAGGAGAAAAAAATGGTAGAAGGCCTTGAAACCATGCTCTATGTGGAGTGGCTTAAGCAGCTGGGTATGTTTAGCCTGGAGAAGAAAAGACTATGAGGCAACATGATAGTCATGTTTAAATATTTGGAGGGATGTCATATGGAAGATGGAACAAACTTGTTTTCTGCTTCTCCAGAGACTAGGACAGTGAACAATGGCTTCAAACTTCAGGAAAAGAGATTCTACCTAAACATTAGGAAGAACTTCCTGACAGTAAGAGCAGTTTGACATTAGAATATACTGCCTCAGAGTGCGGTGAAGTCTTCTTTGGAGGTTTTGAAAAGGAGATTAAATGGCCATCTGTTGGGAATGCTTTGATGATATACTCCTGCATGGCAGAATGGGGTTGAACTTGATGGTCCTTGTAGTGTCTACCAACTCTATGATTCTGTGAAATAACACATCTGAATGTTTGACCAAATTGTTGCAGATCTGTTAAAACATGAAGAACCTTCATAGACCCTTGAATTAGGTATGCAAAACATGCCAGTTTTTATTGTCCAGAGTGAGAAAGGGGAATCTCAACATATCAAGCCGCCCTAAAGAGAAATTGTCATATATTGTGTATTTTCCAAAATATTGTGTTTTGTTAAAAAAAAAAAACTTTCTTGTGAAATTTGTGCCCACAGTTGCAAAATGTGAAAAAAAAATCATTACCATCACCACCACCATCATTTCCCTCACTCCAAAAAGCTTTCATAATCTCACTCAGTAGAGAGAACACTTTTGAAATTTTTCATTCTTCTCTGTAGGAAAAAAGTAAAATTTACTTTCTTTCCTTGAATCCAGGAGATTGTCGGTGAAATCGTTTCATGCATTAGACACCTGCATCCTTGTTGCTTGTTTTCTTTACCCTTAACAATAATTAACACACTTGAGTATGTGAACAGCCACTGGTAAAATACAGTGCATTAGCAGATATGAAGGTTCTATTCATGATGAGGCTCATTCAGATATGCAGCTTGTTATCTGAAACTGCACTCCCAGATCAAAAACATGTTGGTACACTATGCCAATCCAACACAGGCAGCAACAGGGAGAGGGAAAATGACTGTGGGTGCTTGATGTTACTTACCATCAAACTGACTTTGACTTATGGAAGACACCGTATTACCAATAGCCCTGCTCAGGTCTTGCAAACATGGCTTCCAGGGCCATTTCCGCACTAGCCTGTTATAGCGTGATGATTCCACTTTCAACATCCTCTGGAATCCTGGGCTTTGCAGTTTCGGGAGGGGCCAGCCAACCCCTCCCAAAACTGCAAAGCCCAGGTTTCCAGAGGATGTTGAAAGTGGAATCATCACACTATAACAGGCTAGTGTGGAAATGGTCCTTGACTGAGGTCATTTCTGCCCTACGCTTTTATAGTGCTATGATTCTACTTTCAACATCCCTATGGAATCCTGGGGTTTGCAGTTTAGAGAGGGGCATTTAGAATTCTCAGCCAGAGAACCCCAGAATTCCACAGCATATTGAAAGTGGAATAATAGCACTATAACATTGTAGTGTGGAAAGGCCCATAGGGCAGAGAGCCTGAGTCAACAGATGTTGGGGGAGATGGGAGGAACTGTGAGAAGTATCTGTCCAGTTACAAGTTGTTTCAGCTCACTCTTTGGCCTCAGTAATCTACAAACCCCGGAATTCCACAGGATGTTGAAAGTGGAATAATAGCACTATAACAGCGTCGGGCAGAAATGGGCTGAGTCTATCCATCTGTCATGCCATTTTCTTCTCCTACTGCCTTCTATCTTACCAAACCTTATTACCTTTTCTAATGAGTCCCACAGTCCATGTTCCTACAATACATGTTGTGCAGCTTTGGACTTCCCTTTCATCTCTGAGTGCATCAGTAGCTAAACATCCTTTCAACTGAAGTCCAGTGATGACACTGGATACAGCTGTACTCATATTTATCCTCTGCTCTTCCCCAGTAGCTAGTTGAGTACCTTCTGATGTGGGAGTCTTGACTTCCAGTACTATCACTTATTCCTTTTCGACTGCCTATATGAACCAGCCAGAGTCATAAGATCTGTAGAGGAAGGTTGTCTCTCTGTCCTGCTACCATCCCAGGCTCACTTGGTGAGGACACAAGAGAGAGCCTCCTCTGTGATTGTTCCCACCCTATGGAACTGTCTTCCATGGGAGGCTAGGCTGGCCTCCTCCCTGCTTTCCTTTCGTAGGCAGGCAAAGACATTTGCCGCCCAATCCGCAAAATGAAGAGACCACACACAGGACTTGGGTTGAACTAGGGCAATTTATTAATATGCCTAATTAACATAAAGAGGGCCTTGAACTTGAACTTGAACTTCTGACCTGAGAAAGAAGGGGAGTCATCAGCATGTGCAGACTAGGGCAAGAGTCACTCCCGACCTTCTCCCCTAGCCCGTTGAGCAAGATACCGGGCCCCAAAGCCAACCGCTGGAGGTGGATTAAGACCTTGGCTGGCCCTTGTTTGGAAGGTGAGCCCCAGATGCCCACCCCCCCGGCGCACGACGAGTGGGGTAAGCCCAGGGCCCTCCTCAAGGATAGCATTTATCCTACACCAAAAGGGTGCCATAGGTACTCGGCGCAGCCCTAGACCCCCCCCATACCGGCCTAGGTGACAGGATTGAGTTTATGGAGACCTATTTATTACAATTAAGACACCACCCTGAAGCCAATTACCCAACCCCTGACGCAGTGTAGGGTAGATGAACCCCCCCCCGAAAAAATTCCTACCCGGCCCCTAAGCGACCAGTTGATCTTACACTGAAATCATAGGGAGGGAGGGTGGGTCGCCGGAACAAAAGAGGCTGAGGGTGAGGTGGGGCTGCCTTAAAAGAGCTCGCAAGCCCCGCCTCCCCCATCAGCTGGATGTTGTGCTCTCTCCTCGCGGGAGGACGGCAAAGGCCGTCCCCCTCCTCCACCCGTTGTCATGTGGGGGCGTCAGGGGATGAATTCTTTTCAAGCAGCCTTTTAATGAGTCAGCAGGGGAGTTTTTAACTTATTAGGCTGTTTTTTTAAAAAAAAATGCTAACTTTTTATAATTGTATATGTTTTCAATGTTTTTAATTGTTTAAGATGTTTGTTTGTTTGTTTGTTTGTTTTTTGAAGCTATTTTGGATCCCCCTTTGAGAGAAAAGGCAGCATATAAATACAATAAATAGCATTTTTACGGCAAAAAAAAAAAAATCAGAAGTGGTTTACTGGTGTCTCCAGTGCAATACTAACAAATGTTAGGTATGGTACCACTGCTGATGTCTCTGAGAGATCCATCTCTATGTCTCTATCTCCTTCCCCTCTCCCTTATCTCTCCCCTATACACATACCATTACTACTATTGCTGTTTGACATGGGAAACCCTACCACTAGCAGTGCTACCAAGAGCATAACCTTTTACCTTATAGGAGCCATTGGAAAAATTCCAGCATTCTTCCCCCCCAACCCCCACTTTACAGCGGCCCTTTTCGCACGGGCTTTCCCGGGCGAAATAGCCCCGTGAGCCGTGCGGGAGTGGGAGCGTCGCTCCGCACGACGCACTCCTACTTCCGGCGCTCTCACGGGGCTGCAGCGGCGCGAGCACGGGGTTTTTGATTTTCGCTTTCAAGCGAAAATCACCCCGCGCTCGCGCTACGCTCCCGGCGCCCACACGCACTCACCTGTAGTGCGGTGCGTCGGGGAAGCGGCCGGGTCGCGCCTCCTTCCCTCCGCCCATGCGGAAGGAAGGGGCGGGGCGGGGAGCTAGCGCGGCGGATGCGAGAGCATCCTGCTTCGCACGGGCGGGGGGCTGCTCGCGACAGCCTCCTGCTTTGCGTGCGCGTGCGCGGGGGGCGGGCGCGACTGCCTTCGCTTCTCTCGCGCGCACGGGGGGCGGCGCAACGGGCTCCTTTCTCGTGCGCGCGCGGGGGGCAACGCGACTCCCGCTTCTCGCGCGCGCGGGGGGGCGCGAGAAGCGGGAGTTGCGTCGCCCCCGCGCGCGCGAGAAAGGAGCCCGCGCCGCCGCCTCCCCGCGCCACTGTCTGTCGTTCCTGGCGCGCGCAGGGGGGCGGGCGCGACTGTCTGTCGCTTCGCGCGCGTGCGGGAGGGCGGCGCGAGCGGCTCCTGCTTCTCGCGCGAGCGGGGGGTGCGGAAGTGACAGGCTCCTTTCTTGTGCGCGCGGGGGGGGATGGACGCGCGAGCCGCCGCCGCCGCCTCCGGGAGGCTGCCGCTTCCCCACTGGTTCCTTGGCGTGCGGAACGAAGGAGGGGGAAGCGACAGCCTCCCGGAGAAGGCTTCTTGCGCGAGCCGCCCTCCCCCGCTCGCGCAAGAAGCCTAAATGCGAAAAGGGCCAGCAAGTGGACCTTAGGTAGCATGTCTAAGCATATCTAGATAGCATATCATTTGCATGGCAAAGCATTCTGTTTTCTCACCTAAAGTCTCACCATTTGCTCTTCTGTCATTTAAAATGCATGGCTCTAAATATCTTTGGTATTCTGGTGACTAGCTCACATGACCCAGGACAGTTCCTAGGGTCATTGGTCTTATAAAAGACTGCATTTATCAGACCTCTCCCCTCTTCTTCATTGACAAGCTGGAGAGTGTCCAAAGGAGGGCGACCGAAATGGTGACAGGTCTGGAAGCCATGCCCTATGAGGTGCAGCTTAGGGAACTGGGGATGTTTAGTCTGCAGAAGAGAAGGTTAGGAGGAGACATGAAAGCCATGTTTAAATATTTGAAGGGATGTCATGTCGAGGAGGGAACGGGCTTGTTTTCCACTGCTCCAGAGACAACAAGGAGCAATGGATTCAAGCTGCAGGAAAGGAGATTCCACCTGAACCTCAGGAAGAACTTCCTCATGGTCAGAGTTATCTGGTGGTGGAATATGCTGCTTTGGAGTGTGGTGGAGTCTCCTTCTTTGGAGTTTTTTAGCAGAGGCTGGATGGCCATCTGTTGAGAATGCTTTGATGGGTGTTCCTGCATGGCAGGGGGTTGGACTGCATGGTCCCTGTTGTCTCTTCCAACTCTATGATTCTATTATTCTTTTTCCTTCTCTTCAGCTGTGCTTCGCATCTCCATCACAAAGATTGTGAGTTAAGAAGGAAGCTACTACCTTATCTAATCTATTCATAAGCCATTAGTAAACTCTTTCTAAGTTTGTAACCTGAAACTGCCTGTCTTGTTTTTTTCTGAGTTTCAATTCAGTGGAACATCACAGAGATTGGGGGCACACTTTTTCTGCTACTCTGCTAAAAGAAGGCTGATTCTCAATCATTTTAGCTTTCACAGAATTTCCCCAAAAGGGCTAATACCCTGGGAAACTCTAATTTCCAACAGAAGCATGCAATGTGTCATGCAGTGGCTATGAGAAGACATTGGACAAACAGGCTGCTCAGAATTAGTAATTTGGGAATAGCCCTTCACACTGACTTTAGGGAAGGAAAGAATACTTGAAAATTCTTGAAAATGTTTGAAAACTTTTGAAAAATGGCACCACAAAACAGGTTTCTCAAGTGTCAGGATTTATTCTCCATGAAAAAAAAATACCTGTGGGTTTCAGTTTTTCTTTTCTTTGCTTTTTTTAACTGAAAATTATTTTTTCTGAGTAGAAAACAACATTCTGGCGCAGAAAACACTGTTATCTGTACAGAAAACTTGTGTTCAGCAGAAAGATATGTTTTCTTTGCAGAAACGTGTGGGTTTTTTTGTGCAGAAATGCTGTTTTCTGTTCAGAAATGTTTTGTGAGGAGAAAATGCCAATTTCTGCATTAAAAAAACCACACTTATTTTGGAAGAATAAGTCTTAAACTGTGAATAGATTCATAGAATCATAGAATCATAGAGTTAGATGGCACCACAAGGGATATCTAGTACAACCCCCTGCCATGCATGAATACCCAACTAAAGCACTCTTGAAAGATGCCTATCCAATCTCTCTCTAAAGACTTCCAAAGATGAAAACAGTCTTCAAAAACAGCAGTTTTTAATGACTTCCTAGCAGCAAGGAGAAAAATGGTAAAATTATTCATTCTTACCTGTCAGAATGAAATTTGCAAAGATTTTCATCCTTAAGTGGCTTACACATGCATAACCAGGGGTCCAACAACAGCCTTTGCATGCCATTGTAAAAGGAAGTATTCAGTACTTCCTCAATGGTTTCTTCCTGGCTGTGTAATAGCAGCTGGATGGCTTCTAGGTTCAGCATTTTCCCCCAATTATCTATAAATGGAGATTTACTAATTTGATTCATTGCTTTGCTTTATTCCCTTATTCATGCCACATAAAAAGGAATCCTTGTAGGATATAAGGAATCAAAGTTGCCCAAGTATTATCTGGAGTCTCTCACCTAGCTGTTTTGAAAAAGGTACACTGATCCAATCCCCTTTTCCCTTTGGTATCTCAGTGCTAATAATGAAGGCATGGCAGTTGAAAAGTCTTTCATTTTATTTCCAATGTGCTGGCGGTTGCAGGTGGGAAAATTCCTTCTGTCAGAGATGTTGGTGGTCTTGATCCTTGACCCAGAGTAATATAATAGGGAATAGCTTAGCAGGCACCTCACTGGGCAAGTGAAAAGTCTGCCCGTAAAACAGGAATGTGATTTATGAGGGGGACACCTGGCAATGATACAGATATTTTTGAGCAATATGTAGATGTGATGTCTAAGAATGAGAAACAAACCGAAAAAGTAATGTAGGAAAATTCTGTCATGAAACATTACACTCATCTCCCATGGACAGGGAATTTGTAACCATCCATATGTTGTTGGATTGTAATTCCCATCATCCCTCACCATTGGCTGCATGAGATTGGTGGAGGTTGTGTTTGAACAAGATTGAGAGAGTCACAGGTTCACCACTCTAGGAATAGGTGAGAATTTCATTTTCAATTCATTTTTGATAGGAATTTACCAAAATGTAATGTGATTAAGACAAATTCCATTTGGATGTTGAACTTGGAATCTAGAGACCAAGGTTCAAATCCCCACTCAGTCACAGAAACCCACTGTGGGCAATCTTGGGCAAATCACACTCTCTCAGCCTCAGGGGAAAGACAAAGAAAAATCCCTGCTGAAGAAATTTTGCCATGAAAAATGCTGGATAGGTTTGTCTTATGGTGGCCAGAAGTTGGAAATGATTCGAAAGCAAACAACACCAAACCAACTGTATAAGGGACAAGCACTCCCATGGTAAGAGACATTTGGCAACTTTAATTACTGCTGAATTTTGCTGAATTTTTCAAAGCAAACAGTTGGGTTCATCCTAATTCCAAGAGAAGCTCAAGAAGTTTCACTGGAGAATGGTGGACTTTTTCTGCCTCTCTGGGACCATTTTCATGCCACACTCAGGCTTCCCGGACAGAGCTTGCCTGCTGCAAGGGCTCACAAAAGCAGCAGAAGGAATAAATACTGATGTGGGGAAGGAACTGAGCTAAGCATCCGATTCCTTCCTGTGGCAGTAAACAGAGGTAATCTATCCCTGTCCGGTAATGTTTATAAACATATTGTAAACAAGCATAAGTGAACAGCTCATCTCTCCAGGGGAACAGATGCGTCCTTAATACTGATTAAGTGTTTTGTTCTGCCTGAGTATCTGGCGAAGGTTTTATGCCCCTTGTTTGGGGAGGGTAGTGGGGAGACAGGCTGATGACAGGCTCATATTCTCCTGGCTTTTTAACTGCTTTGAGGGATCCTCACAGCAATGCTGGGGGCATCATTTTTCACTAGTGATTGCTTTCCATTACATAGTCTAACTTGACAATTCACTCCTCAGTTGGAGGCTGCTTTGGAGATGAACTGTGACCATAGGGTTTTTTGTTTTTGTTTTTTGGAAATTGAAAACAATTACGGGTGAACATGTTACATTTCATTTGGGGTATTAAGTGGCCAAGTTTGCCACACCTCCCCAGCACCTTCCCAGAAAGGTTCTGGTGTCTTTCATAATGGAGAAGCAACTTTTTCTATGGGCCTTTCCGCCCCACCACTCTTATAGTGCTATTATTCCACTTTCAATATCCTGCAGAATTCTGGAATTCATAGTTTATTGAGGCCGAAGAGCCTCTCTGGCTGAGAATTCTAAATGCCCCTCCCTAAACTTCAGATCCCAGGATACCATAGGACGTGGAAAGTAGAATAATAGCACTACAACAGTGTAGTGCAGAAAGGCTCTGTGTTGGGGGAAAGCTCTATCCGTTCAACGTACAGCTCCTTGCCAGCATGACATTTAACTGACTCAATGAGCTAGGGGAATTGTCTAATGCTGGGTACCTTTGTTCAGAAAACAATGTCTCATACCTTCCAATATTTCCCAGATGAAAACCAGGACATGTATGGCCAAGCAGCATCAGAATGGGATGAAGATGGCAAAAGTTATTAATGGAGAAATTTGGAGAGGCTGCCACAGTTTGCTTTTGCCTGAGTTTTCTGGGAAGGGCCCTCCTCTCCTCCCCACCGAGTTGACTGAGTGCAAATTGCTTTTGCACTTTGAACTCCATTGGTAACAACTGATCTAAGGTGAGGATAAAGGGTGAAAGTGATAGGAAGAGAGAGAAGCTGGGACATTTAAAAAGCAGATGAAAAAGTGGAAAGATGGAAGATTAATTGGGACTGTCCCTGAAAAATCAGGACCATTGGAAGGTATGTGTGTATGCACTATTCTCTTCTTCTAACCCTGGCTATACATTACTTTTACTTTCATGGGCAAAAACACTGCTTTAAACAAAACTGCAAGTCTCAATTAGAATAAGTTTACAAACTCAAGTGGAAACATACAGAAGTTCCATTTATCCAATGGATCTAATACACTTGGGACTAGAGATATAAAGAATATTCACAGATTTTCTCAGCAAGAAAGTGTCTTAAAATTTAGGAGATGCCTCCCTCCCTCACTTTTTTACATGTTGTGATTATTTCTTCTTACTTCAGGATGTCTTTGCAAAATATTTTGAAGAAAATATATTGCTATGTGCACACAAAGCAATGCTTTTATGCAAAACAAAAGAACTTTGCAGAAAATATAATGCTTTGAATGCAATCAAAGGCTTGTGTCCTGTTATTAACATGCAGGTAAGTCTTGTTCTGCGGAGGGTGCAAAGGGCCCTTTACTAGTGTCTTGCACTCTTTTCAGAACCTCCCCCTGCGAGCTGCCAAGTCCTGTGGAGCACTGCTATGGCCATTAAATGGCTGTGAAGGTAAAGGGATGGGAAGAGAAAGGAGATGACATTGCTGTCGGAACTGCCTCCTGAACCTGCTGCAATTCTTTGAGGGAAGGGGACAGGGATGTTGTTCCCCTTCCCTCTGCAGTGGGAATGAAGTGTAATCCCTTGTGCTCAGTCACCATCTTCCAGCCCTTCCCTTCCCTTGCCTTTTCATTTAACAGTTGTAACAATGCCCCTGCAGGCTTGGCAGCTGCTGGGTGGAAAGAGGTGCAGAGTTGTGAGTGTGGACCATTACACTCTGTCCTCAGAATGCCAGGTCTCAGTCAAAATGTTCACCTGTCTTGCAAAAAGGGATGAGATACACTGTTGTTGCTGTTATGTCCCATCAAGTCAATTTTGCATCGAGATGACCCTATGAATTAGAGACCTCCAAGAGTTCCAGTTATCAACAACCCTGCTCAGAATTTGCAGACTCAGGGCCATGGCTTTCTTGGCTGATTCAATCCATCTGTAGCATTGTCTTCCTCTTTTCCCACTGCTCTCCGCTTTACTGAGCATTATTGTCTTTTCCAATCAACCACATCAACTCATGATATATCCAAAACAGGATACCCTCAATTTAATCATTTTGGCTTCTAGGTAGATTTCAGATTTAATTTAATCTCAGATCCATTTTCCCCCCCTTTGGTCAATCACTAGGTATCTACCACCACTTTTCAAATGAATTAAATTTGTACCTGTCAGCGTTCTTCACTGTCCAGCTTCCAAAACCATACACAGAAATTCAAAATACTACATGGATGATTCTGACTTTGGTATTTTTACACTTGAAGATCTTATGTAGTTCCTTCCTAGTTATCTTTCTAAGTTCTAATCCTTTTGATTTCTTCACTATAGTCTCTGGTTGGGATTCAATGCAGGACTTAGGTATACATAAGTGAATATATATTTATAGGAAATAGAACTAAGAGGTTTTGCAAGATCAGTATTCAGGAACATATTGCTATGGCATTACTACACTTAGGCAGAAAAAATGGAATGCACAAATATAGGATGGAGAACACATGGGTGGATAAGATTAGGTGTGAAAGGGATCTAGGAGTCTTGGTGGATCACATGCTGAACATGAGTCAGCAGTGTGATGCAGCAAAACTAAGAAAGCCAACACAATTCTTAGTTGCATCAATAGGAGTATGGCATCTAAATCAAGGGAGGTAATGGTACCACTCTATTACACCTCATCTGGAATCCTGTGTCCATTTCCGGGCACCTCATTTCAAGAAGGATATTGACAAGCTGGAGTGTGTCCAGAGGAGGGCAACCAAAATGGTGAAGGGTCTGGAAGCCATGCCCTATGAGGAGCAGCTTAGGGAGGTGGGGATGTTTAGTCTGCAGAACAGAGGTTAAAAGGGGACATGATAGCCATGTTTAAATATTTGAAGGGATGTCATATCAAAGAGATAGCAGGCTTTTTTTCTGCTGCTCCAGGGACTAAGACAAGGAGCAGTGGATTCAAGCTGCAGGAAATGAGATTGCACTTAAACTTCAGGAAGAACTTCCTGATGGTCAGTGCTGTTCGGCAGTGGAATATACTGCCTAAGCAGAGGCTGGATGGCCATCTGTTGGGAGTGCTTTGATGTGGGTTCCTGTATGGCAGGGGGTTGGACTGGATGGCCCCTGGGGCCTCTTCCAACTCTAGGATTCTATGATTCTACTACATAAGGGAGCAGTGAAGTGACTGTTGTGCATTGCGATGCTCAAAAGGACACTGATGCACATTGGGCAACAATGCACATTGGTTGTTTCTAATGCCCATTTTGGAAAAGGTTTAGGGAGTGCCAATGCACATGAGGAGCTCACAAAGTGCATGGAGAAGCCAGCTAGGGAGCACCAATGTGCACTGATAGAGCCTTGCTGCATATCGGGACATTCTTGATAGTCAGCTGATATGTATCTTCACAATTCACTAGTAGGGTTCTGTGGGACCTCTGCTACATCCTCCTCCTCCCCCCTCCTCCTCCTCCCCCCTCCTCCTCCCCCCTCCTCCTCCCCCTCCTCCTCCTCCTCATCTTTATTTCTTACCTGCCTCTCTCCATGGCTTGAGGTGGGGTACATCTTAGAATACAGCTAAAAACACATACCACCATTTAAAATTCACTAATTTAAAATGCATAGTTCAAATTAAACTGGGTAGGCCTGCCAGAAGAGGTAGGTCTTCAATACTTTTTAAAATTCAGACAGTATGTTTTGCTGTCTAATCTCTTCTGACAGGCCATTCCAATAGGAGTGACTGATGGAAAGATCCCCTGGGTGACCATTGCCAGTCTAGTCCTGACCAATTTAAGTAAATGGCCTCCTAAGGACCTGAGCATATGGGCTAGATTGTATGGGAGGAGGCGATCCTGCAGGTAACTTGGACCCAAACCATGTAGGGCTTTAAAGATAACAACCAACACTAATTGGCAGCCAGTAGAGTGATTTTAATATTGGTGTGATATGCTCACTCCTCGACGTACCTGTAACCAATTTGGCTGCTGTATTTTGGACCAGTTGGAGATTCTGAACTCATAGCTCAGTAAATTTAAAGTTATGCCTTGTAGGTTCTGAACTCTGGCCTCCATTTTTAATTTATGAGTGACCCAAGGCAGAGATGTCTTTAACTATTTCCATGCCATCATTATACACTTTTATGTAAGTCATCTAAGGTCATTATTTTTATTTTCTCAATATTCCATTTGTAACCTGGGTTTTGCATTTTCTTCCTGAATTTTTTCACTATGTGGACTGCTGTGAGTGACCACACACATTTCCCACAGATTGGTTTTCTTTTGATCTCTCATCTCTTCATGCTACTTACTAATGAGATAGAATGTGTCTTTTCCTAAGAAAAAGTGCCTATATAGAAACAACAATAATACAGCAACAACAACACACGGCACCAGTGCTACACTACAGTTCTTATTTTCTTGGGATGAAGGTACAGAAGCTTATTTAGCATAAATAAGCATAATTTGTGTTTGTGTAAAATTTCCCCCTACAAGCAATCAAAGTAAGGAAGGGCTGAGGTCATAGATAGGAGGGAGGTTTGTGCCATGCATTTCAAAGATGCTTCTTCGTTAGGATTTATAGAATGGTCCCCTCTGAAAAGCATTTGAACACAGAAATGACAGACACCAGGAGGCTTTTGGGTGGCAGCCACCATCTTCCTTCCAAAGTACCAGGACAATCAAGGAAATCCAACATGGTAGAGTCACACTTCTGCCTCCTTGCACATGGGCATTCAGATATGGAATATCACCAAAGGGCTATACCTTAAAAGAATTGCTTTATCTGTGTCTAATGAGAGCCAGTGTCATGTAGTGGTTGGAGTATTGGACTAGGACCCTGGGAGGCCAGGGTTCAAGTTCCTGCTTATGTTACCCCGTATCCTGGGGGTCCTGGGAGGGACGCCCAAATAACCAAATATAAACACAAGATGGGGAAATTAACTCGAGCACTCTCTTAAGCTAGTGAGAGGCAGGGTAACTTAGCAGGGATCTTCCAACCCTATGTATACAGTGTCAGGTCAGAAGAGCAGTCAGACAGTTTTAAAATAGTAAAAATGATAGCTTTATTAAGGGACAAACAGAAAAGACCACACAAGCATACAGCTAACTAAGAAATTAGAAATGAGAGTTTTCGAGGGAAATGGGTGATACGACACCTTATCTCGTAGTCCTGGAGAAAAGCGGAGGATTGCAGGGAAGGAAGCTCAGCGCGGTTCGCTGAGGGGGCGACTCGCTGGACAAACCAACAGCAAGGCGAGATAGCAGTCCGGAGCATTCCAGGCAGTCCGATGGGCGAGCGTTCCAAGGTGTGCTCAGAATCGGGGACCTTTTATAGGGTGGATTGTGCCTACAGACCATGCCATGATCAGTGAGAACAAAGGAAATTTGGAGTGGGACAAAAGCGTTGGAAAAGGTCAGGTTTTACATGATGAGCTTAGCGCTGGATAACAATAGTGCAGCCAGTATGCAAATGGCTCAGCATTGAGAGGGTGCCGGATCAGGGCCATGCGTCTTTGTGTAAAGTCACACTTAAGCAAGGTGTGTCTGCAAGAAATGGTCCCTGAAGCAATGGAGTGGCATTAATCTGCCTGCCTAAGTGGGGATTGGAATGTCCAACCATTACCAGCCGCACCTGTTTACGTGCTTGTCCGGTGGCCCTTGCAAATACGTGGAGCAGGGTGGCAGAGAAAGGTCAAGTGAAGGCCAAATAAGTTTGATATCAAGGCGATATCTAGTCCTATCACCGGGCATGTCAGAAATGCGGTAACACTTAGTCATGGAAATTCAATGGGTGACCTTGGTCAAGTCCCACTTTCTCAACCTCAGAGAAAGGCCAAGAAAACTCCATGATAGGTTGGTCTGAGGAAATAACTTAAAGGAACACCACAAGTCTATGGCCATTTCTGCACTACACTGTTAAAGTGCTACTATTCCACTTTCAACATCCTGTGGATTCTGGGGTTTGTAGTTTACTAAGGCCAAAACGTTCTCTGGCTGAGAATTCTAAAGGTCCCTTCCTAAACTGCAAACTCCAAGGTCCTTTTTGCACAGCATCTGCCATGCAAAAGAGGACCTGGAGCCTTGTGCGATTGTGAGGAGCGATCTGCATGATGCCCTCGCAATCGCGCAAGGCTCCAGGGGCCGGCAGGCAACGATCGTGCACCTTTGCATTTTCGGCTTTAAGCTGAACATGCTGCACAACCGCGCATTGCTCCCGGGCCTGGCATGCACTTACCTGGCGTGCGGAGCCTCGGGAGCCGGACCGGTCACGCTTCCTGTCTTAATGCAGCCTGTGAAGGTCCCAGGCTGCACTGTGAAAGGAAGAGGCGGGGCTCTCGTGCGAGCAGGAAGCTCATGAGCAGCTGAAGAAGCAGGGAAGCAAAAGCCTCTCACAAGAGGCTGCTCGCACGATCACTACACCCCAGCGCCGAGAAAAAGTAGGATGTGGAAAGGGCCCAAGAGTCCATAGGATGTTGAAAGTGGAATAATAGCACTATAACAGTGTAGTGTAGAAATGACCAAGGTCCAACAGCTTGCAAGCTGGAAAATGAGACAAATCCTTCCATGTTGCAAACAAACAAACACAATCATTTAGTTCAATGTTCTAATGATTTCCTACCTTATTTAGTCTCTTCCGCTCTACCATACCAGGTACAATTGTTCATCTTTGACTGCCCTCCCCATTAAACAATTCTTTTAACCACTTGAGTTGTCTTATCTATCACCAGGCCTGGCAATAAGCTGCTATGATGGGACTATTATGAAAATGAAAAATAGACATGAGATGGTTCTGCCATCAGTCACCAGATCGTTATATGCTCAGAAGGTGCATGTCTCTCCTCTGGGGCTGAATATAATATTTTTGCTCACTAAGATGAAAAGGATAGATGAACAGGGGCAGGAGAACTACATAAAAAAAGATTCCCACAAATTGCATTCTGAAGAAAGACACCTGGTGCTGGAAACTAATAATAATCTAATAATTAGATTCAAGCGTTGATAGATAAAAAGCAAGGCTAGAATCCTGTTGGTGTCATAGACTGGTGTAAGTTCTTTTACACATATGGCATGTGTGGTTGTACTATTTTGGCCATTGCACAACAGACGTCTTCTGTTCACAGTAGTATAAGCAGAGTTTTGCAAGAGTGATCATTGTACGTGCAGTTGCACCAGTGGCGGAGCTTGGAGAGTGGGGAGCGGGCAGGAGGGGGCGGGGTGATGGTGCAAGGGGTGTGGCCACTGTGCATAGGGGCATGGCTGTGGTACATGGGGTTGTGGCCAGGGCATGTGGGGGCATGGCCAGGGTGCTCGGGGGCATGGCTATAGGCCATGACATCCTAAAAACATTGCCGCCTGAGTCGAACCACCCCTCCCATCCCTACATGACTGAGTT
This sequence comes from Ctenosaura bakeri, assembly GCA_948474755.1. NCBI lineage: Eukaryota > Metazoa > Chordata > Lepidosauria > Squamata > Iguanidae > Ctenosaura > Ctenosaura bakeri. The sequence continues at coordinate 908,200 of CAOLHI010000388.1, forward strand.
GCACATCACTGGATGATGTACAACCATTTAGAAATCCCTTCGATGTACCATTTGATTCACTGAAGTTGTGGGAACAGCTGCTGCTTGTTACGAACAACAATAAGCAGGCACTTTGGCACATAGAATTGGCTGAACTATGCTGATATTCAGAAGAAAGATGATTTAGTGGAACACACCAAACAGGGGTGTTGGAATTCCTATGGGGGGTGGGGTGAAAAAATAAGGGCATCACTCACCAAACATGAACTCTGCTCCCCAATGAAATTTTCCTTCAGTCTCCAAATTCCTAGCATTAAAGAAACTTAAAATTCCAATTGAATACTTAAAAAGACAGTTGAGGCATCAAAAGAAAAGAGGCAGCCAAAGTTATCAAGGAATGTCAATGGAGTACAGGCGGCCCTCCCCATTTGCAAAACTGACATTCTCAAATTTGACTATTAGAAAGCTGTGTGCATGACTTCCCTCCCTGCTCAGGAAATTATGGAGGAAGGCAGGGAAGGGTGCAGGACAGAAGGCACAGGCATGCCTGTAAAGCCCTGCTTTGGGGATCCATGATATCGGTATGGTTTGGATGGGCACCATACCTGATTGGCACCATATTAGATTGGCAACTGTATTAATTGGCTCTGATATCAAAAGGCAACTCCCATTGTTCCACACCTGAAACTACACATACCTTCCACTGCCACAGGCTATTTTTTGGGTACAAATACCCCTGATTTCAGGATGCCCAGTGCAGTCTCTCGAAGGTCTACCCGTCACTCTGTCCGTCTGGATCCTGAATGAGAACTCTCCTTAGGTTCTGTCTAAGCAAGCCACATTTCAGCTTCTTCATACCCTTCTAGACGGGTAATTATAAATCCCCTCATAACCCTCAGCTTCTCTATACGTACTTTTTTCCTCCCTTTATCCTTCAGTCACCTCTTTTGTGAATGTGTGACTGCATGTATCTTGTGTTCATGTATGAGTGAATTCAACTCAATAAAACACATTTTTAGTTTATTTTTGAATCTCTGGCTGGTTCTTTTCCTATGTGAGCCCATAAACATTGGCAGAAAGGTCTTGTTAAGTTACCCTCCCCCCGCAAGCTTCCTCTTTGAGCTAATTAATTCCCCACTTTTGCACAGAGGTACTGGCATCATGGGATGGCCCTTGTGGCAGTCATGTTTTGGAGTCACATGCCTTCCCTCCCTGCTGGGGCAAAGGACAGGAGGAAGGTAAGGAAGGGAGCAAGGATGGAAGAGACAGGCACATGTATTTCCTCTCCTCACTCAGGTAAATGACAGGGGGGGTGGGAGGGGAGAGGGATGAATCATAGAATCATAGAATCATAGAAATCTAGAGTTGGAAGAGACCACACAGGCCATCCAGTCCAACCCCCTGCCATGCAGGAACACCCTCAAAGCACTTCTGACAGATGGCCATCCAGCCTCTGCTTAAAAACCTCCAAGGAAGGAGACTCCACTACACTCCGAGGCAGCAGATTCCACTGCCAGACAGCCCTGACTGTCAGGAAGTTCTTCCTGAGGTTCAGGTGGAATCTCCTTTCCTGCAGCTTGAATCCATTGTTCCTTGTCCTGGTCTCTGGAGCAGCAGAAAACAAGCCCTCTCCTTCCTCTACGTGGCATCCCTTCAAATATTTAAACATGGCTATCATGTCCCCTCTTAACCTTCTCTTCCGCAGACTAAACATACCCAGCTCTTTAAGTCTATCCTCATAGGGCATGGCTTTCAGGCCTCTCACCATTTTGGTCGCCCTCCTCTGGACTTGCTCCAGCTTGTCAATATCCTTCTTGAATTAGGGTGCCCAGAACTGGACACAGTATTCAAGATGGGGTCTAACCAAAGCAGAGTTGAGTGGTACGAGTACCTCCCTCGATCTAGACACCATACTCCTATTGATGCAGCCGAGAATTGCACTGGCTTTCTTGGCTGCCGCATCGCACTGCTGACTCATGTTCAGCTTGTGGTCTATGAAGACTCCTAGATGAGGAAGGAATGGCTGTGCATTCTGATTCACTTGGGTAGGAAGGGGAATATATTGATGGTTTTTCACTTTTGAGAGTGTCCTGCACCCCAACCTCATGAATGTAGATGACCCGCTGTAGATATAAGAATTTGAGGTGTGAACAATTTTCAGTGTCTCATTCTCTGCAATGCTAGAAATTTGGAGACTGAAATAGCATTGCGTAACTATGCAAGTGTGGTACACAAGCATATTGTAGGATCATTGTCTATCTCTTCCACATCAGATGAAGCCATTTCTCTAACCATCTTGGAGTACAGGGATCTACACTGGAGTCTATGGAAAGTATACCGCCTTCTTGCAATCTCCAAGACTGTCTAGAGTTCTGATAATGAAGGAACAGCTGTGGGTCATTCTGCAGCTTTGCAGAAGGGGCTTGCAGTGTCAAAACTCCACCTCTGAGGGCAGACGTTTCTCTTTCTCCCCTCTTCAAAGTGCACATCAGAAAAATTCTATCATCCCAGGGATTCTTTCCCAATGCTCATACTTATTCACTCCCCTCCTCTCTTTTGCTCACTTTGGCGCAGGAATGAATACCATAATTTTTTTTCCTTTATGTCCCACACTCCAAACTCAATGGTACTTGAGAAAGACATCTTGATACTTTTCAGCTTAATGCACTGCTGCATAACAGTCCTTGGTCATGTCATTTCAGAGCTCCAACATCACCAACTTGCAATTGTCAGAGACTTTTGGAGCCAGAAAGACCTTAAGAGTTATTTGACTACACAGCAGAAATCATAAGAACTTAATGGTGAAGCCATGATTGTCTGACTACTTCAGAATGTTGTTCCTGCAGAGGCCAGACAGACATCTACAGGAAGCCCACAAGCAGAACACAAGGAAGCACATCCATGTTCCATATCATACTGCTTCTCATCCGTAAGGTAATGCAGAATGGCCACTAGCTAGCAGCTATTGGCAACATCTGTATAATCTACTTTGAAACCTGTCCAAATTGACATCCATCACTACATAATTTGGCCCTGAACCTCCCACCCAGTAGCTTTGCTGGAAAATCCCAGTGCATGTTTTTGGGGCCTCCAAGACCCCCAACCCTCTCAGCACACCCATTTTATAAAAAAGAAATGGATTTTCTTTCTTTCTTTCTTTCTTTCTTTCTTTCTTTCTTTCTTTCTTTCTTTCTTTCTTTCTTTCTTTTGGAATGGCCAAAAATTTATGCATATTTGCTCCTTCTAGCCATTGTAAGCCCAGGAGAGGTCTTTTTTTCTTCTTGTTTTTTCTTCTTGGGTCATTTCCCCCAGTGGCTGTGAAGGAAATTTGCTGTTATTTGCTGTCAAGTTGACCCAATAAATGAGAAACTCCTCAGTCATCAACTTCTCCATTCATATCTTGCAGAAACAGAGGTGTCACTTCCTTGGCTGAATCAATCTACCTGTAATGTGGTATTCCTCTTTTCCTACTGCCTTCCACTTTACCAAGCATTATCATCTTTTCTAATGAGTTATGTCATCTCAAGGTACATGTCATACATAGTCTCAGTTAAGTAATCTTTACTTCTAGTGCGAGTTTAGGCCTGATTTCCTCCAGGACCCATTTATTTGGGGGGGTTTGGCAGTCCATAATATCCATAGATCCAGCACCACACTTCCAATGCATTGATTTTCTTCATGTGAGCTTTCTTCACTGTCTACCTTCACACAGATACATAGAAATTGGAAATACTATGGCATGGATGACTTTGAGTTTGGTATCTGCTGGAAAAGCTACTGAAGGAAAAATGGCACCAAAGAAATGTGATGCTGAGAGACAGCAGATTTGGTCTGCCTTCCCTCATCTCCATTCTGTAAAAGTGCAGCCATGAGCTATCAGCATTCCAGCTTTAGCCCTTAAAAATCTACCCTTGAAATGAAATCTATCCTTGAAATATTAAGTAGGCAAAACCTACTTCCATCTTTACTTCACCTGCCATCTGGACCATGACAGCATCTAGAGCATCTTGTTCATATTAAACTATGGATCATTCACTGCTGTATCTTAATGTGTATGTAATGGAAGATATGAGGGTGGGAGGACAACTGGTATGAATAATAGTTATAGCTGATTTGACCTTATTTTGTACAATGTGAGGCCATTTCTGCCGGTAGTGATCTCATTGTAGCTTTAATGACCTCATCTAATTATCGCTAACTCAAAAGGACCTTTCGTGCTTTTATGCAAGTGAGAAGATGCATACAGGCAAACTAATGAACTCATCATACTATGCAAGTTTTTAACCAGAAACAGAGATGTGTTAGGAAACTGGGGAGCGGTGTGTGCTGCATCAGATGAAGCCTGTGATGATTTCACATTTATTTCTTTAACTTAAAAGAGGATGCAATAATGACACTGCTGAAGAAGAAAGAACTGTAGATGAAAGTTACATTATTGATTGATGTAAACTGTTCTCTTGATTGCAAAAGACTCCAAAATAGACAGATTGCTTCTTTGAAATGGAATGCAAAGGAGGGCACTATTTCTTTTAAAAGGTATGGACAGCTCCAGTCCTAACAAAGACAAAGACTGGCATCCTGTTGGTGCTTTACCCACATGTAGATTCCCTTAGGTATGTGGTGGTGTGTTTTTGGCTATGGTTTAAGGTCATAGAAGCATAGTCATAGAGTTGGAAGGGACCACAAGGGCCATCCAATCCAACCTGTTGCCATGCAGGAATATACCATCAAAGCGCTCCTGACAGATGGCCATCCAGCCTCTGTTTTAAAAACTCCAAAGAAGGAGACTCCACCACATGGAAGCAGTGCATTCCACTGTCAAACTGCTCTTACCATCAAGAAGTTCTTTCCAATGTTTAGGTGGAATCTCTTTTCTTGGAGTTTGAAGCCATTGCTCTGTGTCTAGTCTATGGAGCATCAGAAAACAGGCTTGCTCTGTCCTCCATATGACATCTCTTCAAATATTTAAACATGGCTATCATGTCTTATCTTAACCTTCTCTTCTTCAGGCTAAACATAGCCAACTCCCTAAGCCACTTCTCACAGGGCTTCATGGTTTCCAGACCTTCCACCAATTGATCACCCTCCTCTGGACACACTTCAGCTTGTCAATGTCTTTCCTGAACTGTGGTGTCTAAAACAGGACACAGTCTTCCAGTTGGGGTCTGACCAAAGCAGAACAGAGCGGTACGATCACTTCCCTTGACCTAGGCTCTATGCTCCTATTGATGAAGCCCATAATCACATTGGATTTTTGAGCTGCCACATCACGTTTCCGACTCATGTTCAGCCTGTAGTCTACTAAGAACCTTTTTACATGTACTGTGGTCAAACTAAGTGTCACCCATCTGATATCTTTGCATTTTATTTTTTCTGGCCAGGTATGGTATATTACAGTTCTCCCTGTTGAAATTCATTTTGTTAGTTTTGACCCAGCAGTCTAATCTGTTAAGATTATTTTAAATTCTGATTGTATCCTCTGCCGTGTTAGCTACTTCTCCTAATTTGGTGTCATCTCCATGGCCAAAAAGATCATAGTTGTATAGACAGAGTTCTGTGAATGTGACTGTTTCACTTGCCACTGTGCATTCTGGGACGGTGTTTAGCTGTTCATCAGTGTCCCTGCGTATCACTTGCTTCACTGGCATTGTATAAATAGCAGTCCTGTTCACAGCTACGCAGCTGGTAGCATAATGTTGATGTTCAGCAGGAAGGTGGTATACTGCAGCCACCACTTAACTATATGAGTGTAGATTTACACTATACAACCAAGATGTAGGATCTCAACTTGCTTCCCATGGTGGAACATCCTAGGCTGCTCTATTTCTTCAGGTTGAGAGACTTCATCAGGGTTGCGTAGTGTAAATTATTGTGCTACTTGACCCTTCTGCTGGGTGGCAATGTTTCACAACTGAACAAAGACAGCGGATGAGCAATTGAACATGTCACAAAATGCACGTGTGCATATATGTTCAATGTGCAATGCATATCCATACACAACACAGGAAGCATGTGGTCTGCATATGCACTGGCAGAGTTGCATGAGCAACTCTGCTTCTGCAAACTTGAACTGAACATGGGTAAAATTTCTTACCACTTTTGTAGGGGAATTTACACCTGTGTAAGGCACTAATAGGATGCCAGCTATGGTCCCATCTCAGGCATTACTGGGCCAAAAAGAATAAATTGAGCAGAGATAGATGCTCTATTTTGGTTTCTAAAAGGTTCAAAGTTTTTGAAGCATGAGTTTGTTCTACCCATTTATAGATCAGTTTGCAATTGTGGAAGCAAAAAATGTCAACAGAAGAATTCATACCCATTTTTGTTCTTCCCTGTCCATGCATTTTGCATGCATTTTGCGTGTCTTCCCCACCCCCCGCCCAAACATACACACTTGGCTAACGATACATTCCTTAATATAGGCCTTTTTGTATGAGATTTTCCCTATGTATACATTTCATTTTTTAAAAAAAAGAAGACAGAGCAATAGATTGCAAAACGCAAAGAAGTGTGAAAACAGAAGGATAATTGCAATCCAGTCTGTGTACTAGTCTGGGACATGCAAAATAAATTGCATCATATTAAAATGAGAACCAAATTAATCTCTTTCTAAGCCTTAGAACTGGGATAGGTTCACACCCCCTCTAGTGGAATTAAGGATATCCTGGTTTTCTTAGGGGTATACATTTGTTTCAGAATGAATGATTAAAAATATTAAACCAAACAGGCTCATTAAGTTTCATTTAAATATATTCCAAAATGTATGCCATGAGTAATGAATGAGTAGACTATCTGTTGCTGTTGTTGTTCGTTACTCACATTTAGGCCCATTCATACCTATCTGTCACTCATTCATGGTTGGGGTGCTCTTATCTTTCTCTAAGAGTTGTGGGTGTCCATATGATCTTGGCAGTGAGTTACTGCTGGTGAATGCCATTTTATATTTCTAGCATTTTCTAGTAGCTGCTTCATTCTGAGGGGGGGGGGAATAACAACTGTGAGTGAGAACCATGACCTTTCCCCAGAATATCACCACATGAATGTAATGTGCATTCTTCTTGGACCATGGTCTGTGGTTTCATGAGGATGGACTTCTGACAAATGATGGGTTGCATCTCACAGCAGTTGGCAGGAACATTTTTGCTAAGAGTCTCACAAAGCTGATCAGGAGGGTTTTAAACTGTGTGAGAGGGAGACAAGATCCTTGAGGGCAGGCACTTAAGTGTTAAGAGATAATTGCCCAAATGTTACAGAGAGAATTGTGAATAGTGCAAGAACCCAACAGTGTTTGTGGGAAGGAACCTTAAATAAGCAGCTAGGGGCAATGACCCATGTTCTTAGCAGTGATTTATTTAAGTCTGTTCCTCCAAGTCTCAAGTCTCTACCTTCAAGCCTCAAGTCGAGTCTCAAGTCCTTGAAGATACTTTCAAGTCAAGTCTCAAGTCTGGAAGCCAACTCTATACCCCAACCAAAATTCCAGAATTACTGGACAGAGTCAAATAAAGTCAGTTTTAACAATTTAAGCAGAGTTGACCCTCCACATTTGCAATTTTGCCATCTGCAACTTTGGACATGGGGAATAGGATCCTTCTTACTCCCCATTACTGAAGCTTCAAAAGCTTTAGAAGGAAGGATCCTTCTTCATCAAGCCCATTGCCTAACACATTTGTTGTTCCCCTCTGAGAAATGGACTCTGCACTCTGGTCGTAAGTCTTGTCTTTTGCTCTTATGAAACATTTCAGAAGGCTTCCCTGATATGCAGCAGGGACAGGCTGCTGAGCAGACCTCAACCCTGCCTGAAGACTTGGATGATGTTTTTCTGGAACAGATGACCAAATATTGAAAAAGGAGAGATGTAGTAGTAATGGGAGATTTCAGCTATCCTTTGTTGGAAGTCAAACTCTGCCAAAAAATATAACATTCAACAAATTGCTCACTTACCCCCTGCAGACAATTTCATTGTCCAGAAGGTAGAAGAGGCTACAAGGTGATCAGCTTTTTTAGATCTGATCCTAACAAAATAATTACCTGGTTAAAGGGCTAGAAATGGTGGAATTCAGGTAGGACTGACTATGTTCTCCTGGAGTTTATTATACAGTGAAAAGAGGAAATGAAGCATTGTTAGACACACAGTCCAGAGTTTAAGAAAGCTGATTTCAATAAGCTTAGGGGGATATTGGGCATGATCCCATGGTCAGCAATACTACAAAAAAAGGGATTTCATGATGGATGGGAGTTTCTTAAAAGTGAGATACTGGAGGCATAATTTCAAATAGTTCCAATGGAGAGGGAAAATAGGAAGTGTCTAAAGAAATCAGGATGGATATCTAAAGAACTTTCAGCTGAGCTAAAATTTAAAGGGAAGGTGTTCAAGTAATGGAAAAAGGGGGAAAACACCAAAGAGGAATTCAAACGAGTAGCCAGTATATGCAGGAAGAAAGTCAGAAAAACTAAAGCACAGAATATGCTCAGGCTTGCTAGAGAAGTCAAAAACAATTAAAAGGGCATTTTTGGTTATGCCCGTAGCAAAAAGGAAGAACAAGGAAACAGTAGGGCCACTGTACAGAGAAGATGGCAAAATGCTAATAGGGACAGAAAAAAGGCAAAACTACTCAGTACCATCTTTGCTTTTTAAAAAAAATAGAATTCTCATTGAAGTTACCTGTTTCACACCTCTTGATAGCCACTGCGAAACAAAGCATATCTTGCTTGAGAAATCTGAACATTTGTGAGGCTTATGGTATATTTCATCTGCATGAAATTATGCATGTATTTTGAACGTGAGAACGTCTACAAATGCACACCATTGCAAAACACAATTTTAGCAATGGGGAAACATGCGTTCCATAAGGCAAACCTTAGGGAAAAGATGTAAATAAATGGTTGCACTATGGAAAATGCATGTGGGGGAAAAAAATCTAGGTGGAAAGATAGAAACAAAGTCTTTTGACTCGACGTGAACAAAGGCGGGGATGGGAATGAAGGTGAGGTGCAGAGAAATGTCATATAATTAACACTGAAGGGTTTTTCACATCCCTGCTTAGGGGCACGTACTGGCCTTGAACATTGCATCCTCTTCCAGATGTGGTTGGAATTAGATGTTCCGTATTCCATCCCCAACAGCTCTCATCTCAATTTCCAATTTTCTTTGCTGTGAGCCACTTACCAAGGCAGTGCTCCAGTGAATGCCACATCGGTTCCAAAGGGTCAGAATCAGAGAACCTGAGCTAAGGAAATGAATAACCACTCATTAAGCTGAAGAGCAGGAAATTCATCAGGCTGGGTGAGTGGCAGACATAACAGAACTGCCTCAGATTGGATGCCTAACCAATCTCCTGTAGCCTTGACATATGCCACAGAAGGACAATCCTTTAAAGCACCATTATGTGTGGGACAATAGAGCATTTACTGCAACCAGAGCATTGGACGTCAAACTTCCCTATGTAAATCTATTAGTCGATACGGACAATCTGCCTTCCGTTGTGCCTAACTCCATTGCTGAAACCAGAAGGAATAGAAAGACGGAATATCTTCAGTGCTTATGGTAACAAATGCAAGCACATGGAAACGGAATACAGGGGAGCTGGAAAAGCCATGTGACTGTAAATTAATTTCTTTCTTTAAATATTTCTAGCCCTTCCTCTATCCAGAGACCTCACGGCAGCATACGACAAAACAGATTTAAATAGTATAACTACTGAAAAATGATTCCTAAAGGCTACAAACACATTAAACCATTTAACCAGTTAAAAAGAGTTAAAATAGTTTAAAACAAATTAAAACCATGTACATGCAAGGATTTCAGTAAAATCAATTAGGTCTCAATAGTTTTCACAAACAGCTATGTTTCACTTAGTGCCTGAACAACAGCAGCGTTGGTGCCAATTGGGCTTCAAGGGGAGGGTGTCCCATAACTGGGGTGTCACAGCACACAATACAATGGGCCATGCTAAACCTAATCCAGTACTGGTAGCATTTCACTGATTTTAAGAAGTTCTGCCCATAGTAGTTCCTATAAAATTATGTTCACACAGCACAAGAATATTGCCATGAGTATCTTTCCCTTACACAAGGTTCCTAGAAATCCTTACATTTTAAAGAGTCATTTGCCTGTTTGTTTGCCTGCAACCAGCTTAACCTGTACTTGCAAAGAACAGTTTCTGGCATATTAAATGGTAGCTTTGCTTGACCATAGGGATGGGAAAACTGTAGCTCATAAACCAGTGGTTCTTAACCTTTTCTATAATGAGGACCTCCAAAAAAAATAATTTGTTGCTGGGGAGTCCCAAAACTATACTCAAGATTTAAATATATAAATTTAGATTTAAGTATTCATTTTTTTTATTTATAAATGGCTTCGGGAGACTTGGGACATTTCCACACGACACTATTACAGTGCTATTATTCCACTTTCAACATCCTATGGAATCCTGGGGTTTGCAGTTTAGGGAGGGGCCTTTAGAATTTTCTTGGGCCTCAGTAAACTACAAAACCCCAGAATTCCACTGGATGTTGAAAGTGGAATGATAGCACTATAACACGTAGTGCGGAAATGGCCTAGGATTCAAATCCCCACTCAAACACTGGGTGACCTTGGGCAAATCACATTCTTTCAGCCTCAGAGGAAAACAGAGACAACCTCCTCTGAACAAATCTAGTCAAAAAGAAAGAAAGAAAAGAAAAGAAAAGAAAGGAAAAGAAAAGAAAAGGAGGAGGAGGAGAAACCATGCGATAGGTTCACCTTAGAGTTGCCATAAGTCAGAAGTGACTTGAAGGCACACAACAAAAAAGTGCCACTGACAGGAGGAGGATCTTTCTAGCCATCTTGTCTCCCCCATTTGAAAACTGATGGCAACCCTAAGGCGATCCTATCATAGGGGTTTTCTTGCCAAGATGTGTTGCTTTTGAGTGGGGATTCAGACCCTAGTCTCCACAGTTTGGGCATGTGCACATGCCTGCTGCCATGTCCCTTTCATCAGGGATGCGGCAGCCGTGAGGTGGGGCGCGTGAGTGCCAAAACTGCTCCCTCATTTGCAAACAAGAGAGCAGTTTGAGTGTGCACACACACCTGTCACCAAGTCCCTTTCATCAAGGAAATAGCCGTGGTGGCGGGTGGGTTCAGAGAGAGACACAGCAGAAGGCATCCATGAGCGCCCAATCTGCTCCCTCTTTTGCTAAACCTGGGAACAGTTTCAACACCCAAATCGACCCCACCTCCCCGCTGCTGCATCCCTGTTGCTGCCACTGCCATTCATTATCCAGCAGCAAGGCTTTGTGGACACTAAGTTAAGAACCACTGCCATAGACCACGTATGTCCCCAAACAACCCCTAAGCACCCCAGTGAAGATTGCCTCCAAACAGTAATGCACACACACACTCACAAAACTACCTTTGTCCTTAAAAAAAAAAAGAAAAGAAAAGAAATGCCCTCAAAGAGCTGAAAATGGAAAACAGAAGTTGCTTCCAGTTTTGTTACTAGGTGATTTGGGGAGATGAGACATATGGCCTGCTGTGGGGATAAATAATGGCCCCTTTACTTTTTATAGTTTCCTACCTCTCCAATAGTGGAAAGCATGTCTCCTCAAACTGGGATCCCTGTTTTTTGTCAGTCCTCTCTAACTAGTTCAGATATTCTGTGGTGTTAGACTTTGCAACCAACTCTTTGAAACAGCTATGAAGGTGCTCAAGTGAATTGGAGGCAAAAAAAATTCCGGCATGGGATGAGGAACTATTTTGAAGTAGTAGGTAACTGATTCCACTACAGCCCTCCATAGGCCAGAAGATCATGGCCGTGTCCTCAAATGTCACTGGGTTGCCAGACAAATCTTCAGATAGAGTTTTTCCATACCACTCTGTTGCTGGGAGCCATGCTTTACTCCTCCTCCCTCTTCTTTAATGTAATTAGCTCCTTTAAACAAAAACAAAAACCAGATTCCTGTTAGTGAAATAGGCGTACCTAAGTGTGGCTTATATACATGTATATCTTTTTTTGGTTAGGGCAGAGGTGGGTATTCTCTAGCCCTTTGTGCTCCATCCAAAACGTCCCTGCTGAAAAATGTCAAACTTGAGAACAGGCTGCTGCTGCTACTGCTTACATTGGGGAGCCGTAGAACAGTGAAGGCAATTCAGGCAATGAAGATGCAGCTGGTCTAGGCTTTGAGGGGAAAGAAAAGCAAGCAGTGGAAAAGTGAAGGCAATTCAGGCAATGAAGATGCAGCTGGCCTAGGCTTTGAGGGGGGGGGAATCAAAATGCACCCTCATTTCTTCCTTTGACTTACATCAGCTGCTGCTTCCTTATCTTCCTTTACTTCCTGGGGTTTAGCAGCTGCTAGTGCAGGAGTGAGCACACAGAATTGTGTAGGTGGAGTGTTACCCTCAGTCTACTCTGTGTAAGATCTCAACCACTGCAGGAACAAGAATCTCTGACAGTAGGAAAGGGAATCACTACTCTCACGGAGAGGTAAATGTAGGAATATATTTCCCTCCCAACAAGTGCAAGAGAGAGGGTGGGGCCTTTGCATTTTGGCCCATGGGATGGAGGTCCATCTCTTCTCCCTCCCATGCACTAAGGCAACCTTCTTTTACCAATGTACCACAGATCTCCAGCATTCCTTCACGCAAAAGAACTCTGGCCATGAAACAGAGCAGCCTGGGAACGTTCCATCATGGGGAGTAAAAAGTTATCTCCTTGAAGTGCTTCCTCAATGTCATTTTCAAACCAAGCCATTCCTTCATGGAGGGCTATGAAACCAGGTTGCTTCTCAAAGCTCCCTTTTTACAATGTCTCAGGTCAGTGAGTCTCCCATCAAATATTCAGAATGGGTGGAAGGCACGCATAAAAATTGGATGCTACATTCAGCTAGATTATATTAAGATAGCGCAATCATTAAATTATTTCCTTAAGAATAATAAAATACCATATCATTACTAAGTAATAAAAATGTAATAAAAGTGTGTTCTTAGGAAGATTTAAAAGGGAATCATAGTTTTTAATGTTGTAATAACTGCATAATTAAAATTATAGGATCACATGGGGTAATTAAAGCACAGTCTCCCCACTAAGCAAAAAGCATAGGCCTGGTTTGGATTCTTAGGATGCCAGCCTACACTGGCTTCCTTAAAAGTTCCATTGAACTCAATGAGACTTACTTCCAAATAGACATGCAAAAAGACTTCAATCTTATTAGACTTCCAGTCCCAATGGCGTAAAAGACAAACCTTCCCTCCATCATTCATTGGGTGGGGGGAGAGCTGAGAAGAAGATAATTCATGGACTGCAACTCCCACTAGCTCATGTGGGCTGAGAGATTCTGGGAGCAGTAGTCCAAAAAGGTAACCTTTCTAATCTCTGTCTCAAGGAATGTGACACACTCTGTATAGAAATCCCTATAACCCAGCACTACAGAAATGAATTTCTACGTACCATGTGGGTAGACAGTGTCATTATATGGTCAGTCACGAGATGGCACTAGACTTAGGTTTATAGGTATAGACAGATCTAAATATAGATAGATGTATACAGCTGGAGTAAGGAGCTTCCTCTTGATGTTGAGAGAGGCAATAAAGTTCTTCACTAGTTTCCTGTCTGATATGTTCTCTAAGTCTTCTGTTATGCTACATAAATGGGAGTTCTATAGAGTTAATCCTCCATATGTGATGGTGCTGTTCAGTTCTTTTGTTGAATGGCAATACTGTGCAACAGAACCAAAGCACGTAATATTCCACCAAACACACAGTCCAATGTGCATGCACATGCAAGCACAATGTGCATCCATATACAATGTCCATCCATACCCCATGGAATTATCTGTGCCACTCCCTTTCTGCAACCTGGAACTGATGGTACACATTCCACATTGGACAAAAATGGCCAACCATTTCCATAGAATGCGCACATGCGTAAGACACCAACAAGAATCTGGCTATTATGTTCACAGTGAACAACAAGGATGTGTGTCCATCCAACCAATGTGAAAAATTTGGACTTCTTCTTCTATCATCTGGCTAGGGAGAGGGGGGAAAATGGGGTGGTCTTGTGATAAGACCATGGAATCTGGGATTCCCCTCAGCTTTCCACCTTATATAGTAGTTTCATCTATGAAACCTCACCTTGCCCATTAGTATCTTGAATTGTGCTCAACTGCATTTCCTTCCAGAAATGATAGTAGAAAGTTTCCTTTTTATATCAGCTATAAGTTTAAAATTATCTTCTAGGGTGCCTGTATCTAATATACTTCACAATACTCTATCTTCCACATTATTATCATAGGAAAAGTAAGGTCCAGTTCCAATTCACCAGGAAGAAGTGCAGATGGAAGATATTGAACAGAGCTCATGTAAAACAGTTCCACAGGTGAGGCTTAGATCCAGACTACCTTAAAGACTGTGGCCATTTCCACACTACACTGCTATAGTGCTATTATTCCACTTCCAACATCCTGTGGAATCCTGGGATTTGTAGTTTACTGAGGCCAAAAAGCTCTCTGGCTGAGAATTCAAAAAGCCTCTCCCTAGACTGCAAACCTCAGAATTCCACAGGATGTGGAAAGTGGAATAATAGCATTATAACAGTGTAGTGTGGAAATGGCCTGTCTCTCCTCATAATAGCCAGCCTGAATTGTAGGATCTTTGGGAAAGGTTTTCTTCTGGATCCCACCATCATCAAGACATATCTAGTGAGGACATGGGAGAAAGTCTTCTCCGTGGCTGCTCCCAGGTGTGGAACTCCCTTCCACAGGAGGTCTGTTTAGCCCGCTCTCTGTCTTTTTTCTGCCAGCAAGCAAAAGTCTTTCTGTTTAGGCAGGTTTTTAATCACATGACAGAAGAGTGTTTGGAAGTGGTATGTGTTTTTATTTTATCTTTTCAATTGTGTTTTAAGTGTATTTTAAACTATTTTCCACTATGTGGAAAACAGAATTGTTGTTTGATATTTTTCTATAATTTTGTAAAATAAGATTTTAGCTAAATTTTGACTTTGAATTACTGGAAGCTACTTTGGGTCCCATGCCAGGAAAAAAGTGGGATATAAATTAAATAAATAAATGGAAAAATTGGGTGCAGATTTTGCTGATTAGATGTCTCATGTCCACTGCATAAGGCATTGCCTTTTTCCATCACTAGATGTCAGCATTTTGAGGTGTGCCATTTCTATACAACTCAGCTACATGCACACACACATGCACGCACGCACACACACACACTCACAGAGTTTGAGATGAAGGAATAAACAGAGAGAGAGAAAAAAAACTGGCTTTGTGCTTCTTAGAAATTGTTACATAGTCCTATTAAATGGGACAGAAAAAAAATCTGATGTGTGTTATTAGGCTATTAGGTTATCACTGCCTGGAGAAATTGTAACTTATCACATGAAATTGCATTTGTGTCTGAATACATTTAAAAAATGACATTACAGTTATAAAATCCACATCTTAGATGAATAGCCAAAAGACAAAAAAGAAAGAAAAGAAGAACAGAGTTATTTGTAGTCCTAACAGAGGAATGGAGAAGTTTAAACATATACCCAAATGTATTAAACTACTGGGAAGGATCCAGCCCAAAAGGTTCAATGGTGGCTACAGAGTAACAACACAACAGTTACCCAGTTTGAGGTCTTCTCCTCTCACTCCTCCCAGAATGCTCTCATGACACCACTAGTGTTGCTAGGTTTGGTTTTCTTGAAACCAATGGGGGTCCTAAGTTCTCCTGCAAGATCTCAGGGTTCTCATGAAATTTCAGATCTTGCAGGAACCCAAAAAATCCATGTAAATCTCACAATGGTAGGCAAACAGACCCCAGGCATTGGATACGCAAGGCCTGATTGCTGCATCCATATTAAATGCTTGGGGATCTGTCAGGTATGAGAGTGACTGTTGCGTACTCTCAGGTAAGGGATTTGGGGTGCCCTCTATCACCACAGTAAGAAGTGAGACTTTAGAAGCCCAAATATCCATGCCTCCTTCCATTCAAATATGGGATTCTCATTTAAAAAAATGACATGTGGGAGCCCTAGACACCACCTTCTGTTACTTCCTTCAAATTCCTCCTTAGAATTCATTTTGGCATTGAAGTTCTTGAAACTACTTCAATCCCAGTACCCTACTACAGGCATTGTCAGATTCCACATTTGTGGAAACCCTTTTTTCCCCCTCAGATTCCAGGATCCACCAATCAGAGCTATGCATTCAAGTCAAGCCCTTAGAATGGAAGACTTCTGAACTATGGAGTTATTCCAAAGACCAAAACTGAACAGAAGTTGCTAGCAGAAATCTACTTTTGATAACCTAGCAGAAATCTCTTTGTTTACTTTAACAGGATATTTTATGGCAAGGTGAGGAGGAATATAGCTTGTAGGTACAAAGTGTGTGGCTACCTTCCCCTTACTAGCTGCTGCCTTGTTGTGGCAGAACAATTAGATGTAGTGATGTCCAGAACTGATGATATAGCTGTCTACCACAACAATAGCCCATCACCTTGAAACATGGCCAATCCATGGGCAAAGCTGGTGGGAGGAAAAGGTCTTGGAAGAGGGTAAATGTTGTAGACACAGCAAGAGACTAAGCAGGTACCTTGCAGGCTATCAGCTGGTGAGGCTGCCCACATCTAAAACTAGAACAATTCTCAGCTGCTGGAGGGACAAGGGATTCCAGAAGATGGGTCCAAACAGTTTTTAGCTAGCAAGTAGTCAGAGATGGGAAAGACTCCAGGAAAGGGTCTCCCAGCAGGGCCATAGATTAGAAGAGAAGGCTGGAGAGAACTCGTTGTCAGGATTCGGCCTCAAAACCATCACAAGGAAACAGCCAGCATGACTACTTTAGTCCAGGGGTGGGACTCACAGAATTCTCCAGATGTTGTTGTTGGACTGTGCTTCTCATCAGCCCTAGCCACTGTAGCCAATGGTGTGGAATGTTTGTAGTATCAGATCAACAACACTTGGAAAACTGCATAATGTCCATCCTGCTTTACTCTAAGAGGGAAGGGGAGAAGGCTTGAGGCTGAGAGATCTATCAGGACAGATCCACCTGTAAGAATATGTGATATCTATATCAAAGCAATATCCCACTGCAACATGAGCTTGTGGCATAAACAGGGGAAAATGTTGGGAAATTGAGAGATTTTTAGTAATAAGTCTCTCAATCAGCAGAGTACTTTGTAATGCACAGACAGAAGCTGAACTAATCACCAGTCCCACTTCATCATCTCTACCCCAGACACACTTAATCTAGCTTAAAACAAACACAAACGATTTGGTTAAAAATATGTAAAGAGGATCTACTCACATAATCTTGTGCATAGTTTACACAGGTTCAAATTCTTGAAGATAGGTAAGACGAAAATTAGAACTCACATGCTTACAGAGAAGCATGCTTGCCAGAGAATCAGAGACCACATCTTGCAGGGAAACCAAAGAATGAAAAAAGGGAAGAGGAAGAGAACATGCAAGGGGAAGTGGAACAACAGGAAGTTTGCTCTAGGCTATCTCTGTATGCCTCAATAAATATGCAACCTGACTAGCCAGTTAATTAAAACATGCAAAGGTTGCCACACTCAACAACAAAAAAATACTCAGGGAGATCTTGTAAGTTAAAAGAAGGAGGAGGAGGAGGAGGAGGAGGAGGAGGAGGAGGAGGAGGAGGAACTTACATTTATTCTTTAGGGAAATCCATCCTGCGATAGGAAAGGAAACCTCAATTTCAGTAGAAGAGTATCTCACTGCCTCTTATGTATGGATGCTTGGCTGGAAACCATTCCGAAGCAGAAGCCTCCCGGATGCTCCCTTCCCAGACAAAGGATGAACTTTTGGAAGAAAGGGGAGGTGACCTCTATAGACAGGAAGGAAGCAAAATGTCTTGTGTATATAGATCAAAGAAAGAAATAGAAAGGTGAAACAAAAGGGTAAGCATGCTTTCTAGAGTTCCCCCTCACTAATCACATTGCTACCATACCCTACCACCATCGACCCTCCTACAAGAGATGCAATTTTCCTAAATTGGACCAGAGAACATGATTAGGGTCATGCTGGTCAGCATGTTCAGGGCCATGATAGTGGAAAAGTCCAGATAGGATTATGTGGAAAAGCCCCAGTGGTGATGGGTTTGTGCTAATCCCTTCACCATTTCAGGCTCTTTGCATTTTCACACACAATGGAAGACAAACTGCCCAGATAAAGCAATCACAGACCATCCCTCAATCTTACTCTATGGAAATCTTCCCTATACACCCTACCTCACCAAACATTAAGAGATTGTCATGAATTCCATCAATGTTTTATCACTCAGGAGTTAAGTAATCAGCCCATTCAGTCCTGTCATTAATAAGTTCAATTTATGAAAATCACATATCACTAGGAGGGGTGGTAGGGTATGGTAATACTCTGAGTAATAAAAATGCCTTAGAAGGTTTATGAAGTCTTTTTTTGGGGGGGGTCTAATATCAGTAATATTCTGCTGCTATCTTGCCCAGACCCCTGAAAGCTACAAGTCAGCCAAGAAAAATGCCCAAGAACAAGCTTATATTGTGGGAGATACATCATAATTAATGTGCTGGTCATTCTGATTGATGACATTCAGCTCAGCTTGAGGAATGGGTGAACAATAAGAGGTTCAATACTCCCAAGCTCAGAACAATCTGTGTTCAGTATCCATGCCCACCTTGCTCCACGGGAAGAAGAAAATGAGATAATATCAGGGGGTATTTGACTAGAAAACTATAATGAAGAAAAAGGGGGAAAAGTTTGAAAACCTCAACTCTTTACAAAAGGCTGAAAAATGAAAAGCACTGTTTGTAATGCCACCTGTACTATCATTATGTGCCAACTGCAATACAACTCCAAGTATGGCATAAGAATACTTATTTGTTGCAGAGACTGATGAACTCTGTTCACTTCAGGAGAGCATAAAGATATGTATGTGAGCTGTCAGAGAATTATTGGAGAAGGCCTTTATCTGTCCACAGCCGATCTCTCCCTCTCTCTGCCCCTCTCCCTCTCTCCCCACTAGGGTGAAGTTACAAGGGGGAGTCCCTGATAATATCTTTAAGCATGATATATTAAGCATGAAACACCATTGCACAGAGTATGACATTCAAACTAAAATAAAACAAGTCTAATAAATGAGAGGAAAAATATGCACACTTTTTCAAGGCAACCCTCTCATCCTGAGATTCCTTCCCCTGGCCTTCAGGACAGAAGAGGATGGTCCAGGTCATGAGACTGACAGACGGGCCCTGAGATCTGAGAACCTTACTCTGCTCAGAAACTTGATTTCACCTTATCGTATTGCCTTAAGCAACAGGTGGGCCCTCAGCCACATCTCACAGAGCCCTCAGTCTAATTTCATAGATCTTCTGCAAATGTCTCCAAAAGACCTATGTATCATCCCAAGCAGCCTGATAGGCAGTAGAAGGGAAATGAGCAGAGAGAAAGAGAGACGAGGGCCATTACACTGTTATAGTGCTATTATTCCACTTTCAACATCGCGTGGAATTCTAGAGCTTGTAATTTACTAAGGACAATGAGCTCTCTGGCTGAGAATTCTAAATGTTTCTCCCTAAACTGCAAATCCCAGGATTCCATAGGAGGTTGAAAGTGGAATAATAGCACTATTACAGTGTAGTGTGGAAATGGCCAGAGAGGGAAAGAAAGAGGTTGGGTCACCTACTTTTTTATTCTGTCACCATCCGTAACTGGCATGTAACCCCCAAAGGATAATCTGTAAGTTAAGAGTAGACAATTTAGTTAGGTCTAGGGATCACTCACACACACACACCCATGATCTGCCACTACTGAAATTTGGCAGAAAAAGCAGTGACTATCTCTGATCTCAGAAAAACAATAATTTTTGCTAAAAACAAGGACAATTTTTTTAAAATAATCTTGCTTCCAGGAATACAATTCTTGTTTTCTGTAAACAACAACAAAAATGGCAGTGGCATGACTCTAAATGCTTCTTCTGAAACTGCAAATCCCAGCATTCCACAGGATGTTGAAAGTGGAATAATAGCACCATAATAATGTAGGGCGGAAATGGCCTAAGCCATTCCAGGGTAGTAGATGGACGACAAGCAGAAACTTAGTATTACTGCAATTATAGAGAAATGACTTCTATTGAACTGAGCATGGCTTAGACCCATATATGGTACCGGTACTTAATTTCTCTGATTAATACATCCATGTGCCAGGCATGGCTGTACCTGATAAATATCTGTCATGCAGCTATTAAAGGCGAGAAATCCTGCAGCAGAAGAGCAGACATTCATAAAAACAGCACTCATCTATCCATAAAAACAGCTTTAGTCAGACCCAAGACCTACATGGTAGAGCATTCTGTTCAAGCAATGGCCAATCGGTTGCTACAGTAAGCCCACAAACAGGACAGGAGTGACAGATAGTGTGGGGATGTAATGGTTAGCAATACTGAGTAAGGACTAAAGACACCTAGTGGCTAAAGAAATGAACTAAAGTTTTACTGTTAAGAAAGCCATTAAAGGTATGAAACCTCTCTAAGGGTACTAAACTAACATGGAACTAAGCTAGCTTCACCTTCTAGGAGAAGTAAGAAAATAAGGAAGCAGGAAGAGAAGAGGTAGAAAAATTCCTAGGAATATCTGTTTATATCTCATAGAGGACAGGGTACGTGGATAAGACATGAGAAGGCTTTGTTTACTGGAAACTACCCAACCCTACCACTGCTGCTTTCTCAAAGACATCATTAACATTTCCAGTGCTCAACTTTGTCACATTTCCAACAGTAAATACACCTAACCAGAATAGACGGTCGGGACTGGCAACCTTTGCATGCTTAATTAACTGGCTAGTTAGTTTGCATGTTTATTGTAGGCATAGAGGGGACTGCCTAGAGTAAACTTCCTGTTGTTTGGTCAACATCCACTTTCCCTTGCATGTTCTCCTCCTCTTACCTTTTTGTTCTTCAGCTTCCCTGCAAGCATGTGGTCTTTGATCCTCCAGCAAGCATGCTTTCTTGTAAGTATGTGAAAGCTTAATTTCATCTTATTTTCTTCAAGAATTGAACCTGTGTAGACTATGCGCAAGATTTTGTGAGTAAACTTTTCATATTTTTAACCAAACTATTTGTGTTTATTTTGAGCTAGATTAAGTGTGTCTACGGTAGAGATGATAAAGTGGGGCTGGTAATTTGTTCAACTTCTGCCTGTGCATTACAAAATACTCTGCTGATTGGGAGACTTATTACTAAAAATCTCTCAATTCCCCAACATGGACCACCATGGTTTTCTCTGACAAGTGGGCAAATGAAGAGATTCAAGTTCAGAAAGACCTAGAAAGATTCCAGATATTACTGGAATGGGGAGAAATGAGCTTCAAAATGACTCCTATACCACTGCAGCAAAATGAAGAAAAGATAAGACCAAGAGATCCAAGAAGGTTTCTATTAGCTCTCCCTGCCAGGTTTTAGGTAGATGACTTGTTTTAGTGCTTGTGTTCTTTACTATGTAGGTGGAGATGATGGGATCTGTGGATGGATGGCCAAGCTGGGAACATAAAAATATTATTGTAGTGACCTGTGGTAAGAGAGTAAGCAGGCATGGCTGCAAAGTCAGATGGTTGGCAAGCTGAGTGTGAAATTGGAAAAGAGACAGAAAGCTTGGGAAATGTGTTTGGGCAAACTTTCAAAAGGGGTGTTAGTGGTTGCTAATTTTGAAATGCAGTGGTTTATATAGCCTTGGCAACACTTTAGTCTTGGCAACACCATTGTGTGCTGTTGTTTTTTTAAAGTTCCTGAATAAAGGTTTTGGAACCTCTAAGCTTAATTCCTTGAACTCAGCAAATTGTTTCTCAGAATGTTTTCCAATACGTTCCAAGTATTGGTTCTTCCTCACAAAAAGTAACTTCAACAGATACCAGGTATGAAGCTAAGGACAGCACCCCCCATGCACACATTAATGTTTTCCAGTTGTTGTCTTTGCTATTTTCCCTCCATGTACACAGGCTGTGTAAATGCTGTTCCTTAGACTATGTCCAAAGGCTAACACAAGAAGAGTGCTTCTGTGCTTGATGTTGCTCATTAGATCCTAGACTTTCCTCCTGCTGGCATAAAACCCAGTGGACACTTAAACTCCATTTGAAACATAAATGCTGGCATTCTAACAACACAGCCGATTGCATTGGCCCTCGAAGATGTAGATGCTGACCTCAGATAGCCTTGTACTTAATTAGACAAACGTTCTGTTTATTCAGAATCCTGATTGCCAGAACCAGGATATATTATCTTCAAATAGGCTATCCCAGAAGAGAAACACACATTTCTTGCTGCATAAATCCAGAAGAAAGGGGGCCCTGTAGGAATCGACTGGGCTTTTGAATTTAAATGACCAATTTGGTCAATGAATCAATTTCACAAGGATGAGAAGAGTGAGCACAGATGAAAGCTGTTTTAAACCCTATTTAAAGCTGTAAGAACCTATTTGTTCACACTTGCTTCGTTCGACCTTCTTCCTAATATTTCATCTATATTCATTTTTATAGCTTTTCAAATTGTAGGTGTTACCGGCTATGGGTGGGGGGAAAGAAGAGAAGGGGTAAAAAGTGTATTAAAGGAATGCGGAGAACATGAATTAAATCTACAAAAGGGAAGTAGTCAGGGGTGGGTGATGTTGCCATTTGGAAAACAGGAAGGACATGAATGTGTTCAGACCAATGGAATTTTGTCACCGTTTGGAGGCATTTCTTTATAGTTTCAGCAGAAATCACTTCTGTTGGCATTTCATATTAAATGTTTATCTGCAACTTTACATGGACAATTGTGCTGTTACAGGGTGGCTCATTGTTCAGCACATGTTTTCCATGCAAAAGTTTCTCGTTTCACTCCTGAACAACTTCAAGAAAGGCAGGAGAAGCTCATTTCTGACATCCAAGGGAGCCCATAACTGTCAGTATAAATGATAATGGGTCAAATGTCTGACCTGACATATAAGATGGCTGGCTATACTTCCATATGGGCTTGTATGTAATTTATTAAAAACTAGTGTATTTACCCAGCATTGCCCAGGATTTTATTTTCCTCTTAAGAACTCACCAAATTGTCTTCTCCAGTACCTGTAACTTTTCCCCATATTTCCCAATGCAATCTGTATTCAGAGTTATTTACATACACAATTTGTGTTCCTGAGGGAATACACTATCCTCCTCCTTGATGCTAGGATTCATCTCCATAGCAACCAGCCTATTCCAATACTTGTAACTTATCCTCATATTCCCTAATCCAATCTGTATTCAGGGTTATTTATATACACAATTTGGGTTCCTGAGGGAATACACTGTCCTCCTCCTTGATGTTAGGCCTCATCTCCATAGCAACTGGCTTATTCCAGTACCTGTAACTTATCCTCATATTTCCTAATCCAATCTGTATTTAGAGTTGTTAACATACAGATGTTGGGTTCCTGTGGGAATACACTGTCTTCCTCCTTGCTGCTAGGCACTGTCTCCATAGCAACTGGCCTATTCCAGTACCTGAAACTTTTCCCCATAGTCCCCAATTCAATCTGTGTTGTCTGGCAATATTGATGTACTGACTTTTGATTTTTTTGCTTTCTGTTGAATTTGTGCAATGGCTTTATGTTTTTCTGGAAACATGTTTTGTTTTGAATTTTACCTTTAAGATTCCTCACATATAGAACCCATACAATCTACTGTGTGAGGTGAAAAGACCTGTTACTACAGGTTAGGCCTTCTTGGAGATACCCCTAGATATCACTTTGATATCAATAATTTGGCTCTCTTCCACCACCCCTCTCCACGTGTTTGTGAGACCCCCGGACAAAGCACAGAACTAGGCTCAGTCACTAATCGCTGGACATTCCATTCTCCACTCAGACAGGCCAGAAATAGCCAGATCACCACTTTAGGAAACCTCTCTGCAAACACCCTCATTATGTATACATGCTGCTTACAAAGAACTCCCTGCTCCGAGCAGGCAACTTGGCAAGCTGGATACTCAACTGCCAAGCACTGAGCATTTGCATACTGTCTACCTCTTTGTCAATTCGGACCTAGGTCAATCATGCTAAATTTTGACCTTTCCAAAGCTTTGTCTCCATTCCGAAACTCATTGTTTTCCCCAAGTAAGGAATAGCCTGCAGTTACATTTCTCCCTATAAAAAACCCTGATTCCGACACCTTCCTTGGATTGCTCCGGACTTCCATCCAGCCTTGCTGCCGCTTTGTTTGGCGAGCTGTCCCCTCAGTCCCACATATGGAGACTCCATACCAATGAACTCAAGCTTCAGGATAGGTGTCGTATCACCCAATTCAACAATACCTCTCAAAATCCCTCTATACCACTCCAACCTTTATGTTCCTTAGCTACTTGTATGAGTGTGTTGCATACACTGTTTGTCTGTATTTAATAAAAATCTCAATTATTCTGAAACTTTGGTGTGCTCCTTGGCTTGGCCTGACCCCGTAGACATTGGGTAAAAGATTCTGCTGCATTGCCCTGCCTCTTGCATTGCTAACTTGTGCTCTAGCTAATTTCCCCAAACTTAGTTAATTGAGAGCGCATATAGGTATCCCTCCCGGGACCCCCAGTAAACAGGGTAACAGATCTTATAACCATGTTGTGTGTATCACTTTAGTTTTTCTCACATATGCCTCCCAAACGTTTTCTGGCATCCTTATTGACGGTAGGCCTCATCTCCACAGCAATTGGCTTGAGACCCAAAAGCTCTGGACTGAGAATTCTAAAGGCCCCTCCTTAAAAACGCAAACCTCAGGATTCCATAAGATGTTGAAAATGGGATAACAGCGCTATAACACTTGAGCGCGGAAATGGCCGCAGACAAACAGACAAACTCACAGACAAACACTGACTTTTATATAGTAGATAACAACATATTTGTCATTGGTTCCTTTCCCAAGAAATTAAGGTAGAACTTGCTTTCATTAAGATAGTGTCTTAACAAGGGATAACATCATTTTATTTTCATTGTAGTATAGACAACCACTGTGACGTAGTAGTTTCAGTGTTGGACTATGCCTCTAGAGACCAGAGTTCAAGTAACTTATTTAGAGCTAATGGATGGTGATAGGGAAATGTACTCTGAAAGTCTCCCATAGGAGGAATCACATAGTAAATCTGTTTGTTTAGCAAGTTTATTCTGCCCCACTATTTTAAGTGCAGTTTATTACAAACCTGTGGGTACTAATGAAGGTCTGGAAAGAGTTTTTATTCCCTTTTCTTTCCTCTTCTTCTTGCAAAACCTCTGTTGGAAGGTTATGAAGTTTCACCACTGCCTGCTGTTCTATAGCTTTTCAAGGCTCTAAGGAAGCCAAGCTGTCATCTCCTCCTTTTCTCAACTAGGTTCAGCTTCTGCACCATTATGACTTCCTGTACAGCAATGGAATCGTTTAGCAATAGAACTCATTACCTAGAGATGTTGTGGGGTCTCCTTCTCACATTCCCACATAGGTGAGAGGCAGCATGGTGCAGTGATTTAAATATTGGACTATGACTCTGGAGACCAGAAGTCATAGAAATCCACTGGCTGACCTTGAGCAAGTCACATGCCCTTCACCACAGAGAAAGGCAATGGCAACCCCCCTCTGAACAAATCTTGCTAAGAGAACTCAGTGATAGGTTTGCCTTAGGGTCACCATAAGTCAGAAACCAATTTGAAGGCAGACAATCATAACAGCAAATTGTGAGTTATTAGTTATTGTAATACGGCTGCACTAAAATGGTGGTTATTTTTCTCATGTGTCTTAAGCTGTTTCTGGACCTATCAGAAGGTTTTCTTGGCAAGATTCATTCAGAGGGAGGTTGCCTTCCTCTAAGGCTGAGAGTGTGTGACTTGTCTATGGTCACTCAGTAGGTTTCCAGGATTAGGACCCTGGTCTCTCCATCACTCAAACCACTACATCATGATTGGCCCTTTCCACAACTCATCTTTTCTCAGTGCTGGGGTGCAGTGTTCACGTGAGCAGCCTCCGGAGAGAGGCTCTCACGTTCAGAATCATTCGGCTCCGCAAGAGCTTCCTGCTTGCACAAGAGCCCCGCCTCTTCCTTTTACAGTGCAGCCTGGGACCTTCCCAGGCTGCACTGGACAGGAAGCGCAACCGGCCCGGCTCCCGAGGCTCCACACGCAAGGTAAGTGCGTGTGGGGCCCTGGAGCAATGCGCGACCACACACCATTTTCAGCTTCAAGTCAAAAATGAAAAAATGTGTGAGCGGGCCCTGCCAGGCCCTGGAGCGTCATGCAAATGTGTGTCGTGTGGACTGCTCCTCACATGTGCATGACGTCAAGGGACCCTTTCGTATCGAAAATGCCATGCGAAAAGGGTGGATGGCTCTCCCACTAAATGGTGCAAGAGGAATATCACATGGTTCAAGTGCTGGCTTGTGCCTGTTCGTGTTGTTCACCACACTGCTGTCTCATGTTTTGTGGTGGGAGTTAAGGTGACAGTTAGCTGGAAGGGAGGTGAGAAGGCTTTATACTACAGGTCGGCAGCTTGCAACTCTCAGGCTCTTCTGTTCCAACTAAGCAGCAAAAGTAACTGTTTTGATAGTTCTGCTTGCTCTAAAACATCACATCAGTTTGTCTGAGAGGGGACAACTGGGGCTTTTCATGCAGGACCTTGCAAAGATAGAATTCCTATGAAATCCTTATTTAAGTACCATTGATCTTGCTTTTTCATCTCTTCTCCCTTTTCCTCTAAAGCACTTTTATTTCTGCTCCTCACAGAATTCCATAGGAGCTGAGCAGGACTCTTGGTGTATTCCTAAAATGACAGATGACTGATTGTGTATCGATCACATGAATCAGCCCTAAACATGGAGAAAATTGGAGAGCTATTGCCAACCCCTGGAAGCCAGTTTGCAGTCCCTCAGGGGGTCATAACCCTTGACTGAGAGATCAGTGGCTACGTTAATGGGATATGCTGCGTTTCTGCCCTAGTTCCAAGTCCAACCTCACACAAGAGACCCATAAAGGTGATTATCACTTCAAATCTCCTCAAGGCCTATGGAAAATTAATTAGAGGGCTTAATTTAGCTCTCTGCAGATAAGTTTCTACACAACTGTGCAGTGAACAAGGTAGGTTAGCTGTGAAGGCAACATGATTAAAAACACCTAAGATATAAATCAGAGTGATAGCTCTTGCTAGATGCTGCTTTATGCATGCCATTTTTGTTCCATGTGAGTAATCTAGATCATCCCTAGTTACCTACTCAGATGGAGGACACAGAATCACGGACACAGCTCAACAACCACAAGAAAAAAAAGACATCAGCAGGCTGCGTGTGAAAGGATCTAGCTATAAATTGTCCACTCTTATTAGTAACAGAATGGTGAACTGCTCTTTCTGGGTGGTAACTATTCCCACCCTTATGTGCAAAGAGCTTTGCTTTCAGGTTGGTCAAAATAAAGACAAATAGATGTAGGAATTTGGTGCTACATGCCTTTAAATTTTGCTTTTTTAAAAAAAGGGGACCCACAATAACTTCTTTACAGTCAGCCCTCCATATTCACTAGGGTTAGGGATGCAGGACCCTCACAAAAGTAGAAAAAATGGCAACTATCAAAATGTGTATGCGTGTATGTGGGAAAGAGACAGAGGAGTGGTGAAGAGAGCAGTCACCCAGGGTCCAAAAAAGGTCAGGACAAGGGTATGGGTCAGTGTAGTGGACCTATATTTCCTCTCTCATGCCCATCTCCTTCCTTGTGTGTGTGGAGGGGCATTGGGAGAGAGTTTGTGGGTTTATGGTACTGAGAAATCAGGCTGTGAGCTGTCCTTAGCTGGCCAGGCAGTGGCTGGTGGAGGAAGAAGAGGACCAGAGGCGAGTTTTTAAACGGCTGCATGTCCTGATTGGAGTTAGTGAGAGGGAAGGTTTCCCTGGAAAAGAAGCACCTGAGGTAGGGAGGGCAAGAGTTGGAGAAACTCACAAATACTCTAGTTGGGACTATCAACTGGATTTAGACCATAGTCAGTCATCAAGGTTAGGGACCTAAGACCCAAAGTGTGTGTCCAATCCTCTCTTGCAGCCTGCCCTCTACTTTGCAGGAAAAGCAAACCTTCCCTAATCATTTTATCAACTTTTTGTTCTTAACAGAAAATCTGTCAAGCCTCAGTCCAACATTGTAACTGCTACAGACCCTGGCTCTCAGATCACTGATAACAAGCTACCTCTTATTATCTAAAAGTCAGGGTGATTTTACCTCTTAGTATTTGTTACAACATGGTACAGTCAACAGTGTTGTGTTCCAGGCCTAAAGGAGAACTCCTAGATCACAGCAGACTCCTAGGAAAGAATCCCCTTACACTTTTGTCACTGTAGAACAGGAAATATTTGTGCTGCCACTCTTTTAATCTCAGTTCAATTGTTCCTCTTTTCTTCAGAAATATTTATTAATATCTCTGAAGGCCATGTTATTTATATTTTGGACTCCTGTGATGATTAGTGAGAAAGTGGGACTGTGGATCCACTCTGTGCTTTAATCTGTATTTTACAGGAACAAATTATTTTGGGAACTGGGACTGTAGCCTGGATACATCTTTACAGCTGGAATGAAAATGAAAATGAAAATCTAGACCATTTCTGCACTAGACTGTTCCAGTGCTATTATTCCACTTTCTACATCCTATGGAATCCTGGGGTTTGCAGCTTAGAGAGGAGCCTCAAAGTGGAATAATAGCGCTAGAACAGTCTAGTGTGGAAATGGCCCTGGAGCAATTTCACCTTTTACTGATACGGGAGCACCAGCCACCACCGATGGTCTGAAGCAAGTTAGGGTCCTCACATAGTTATCTGGTTCCCTTCACCTTCCTATCTTCCTATCAAGTAGCAGTGCATCCCATCCTTCTTCGACCGTCCAAAACTTCTTGCACATTGCACTCCTGGTTCCTCTTTTTTTCTTTTGTTGGCCTTTCATCCTATGCCCAACTTTGCCTATGAATTGTGGTTAATGATCCTAGCATGTGTCATTTGCCTACATGTATGTAGGCTCACAGAAGTCTAGGCAAAGAAAGAAAAGAACATCCAATACAAACCATCTTGAATCCCATGATGGAAGACAACTGGAATATAAATACATTAATAAATAAATGCAATAATAATAATTGAAAACACTCTCACACCAGCACCTATTTCTGAACAGATATATATGTGTGTACTTGTGCACAGATGCACATACACACACACACACACACATAATGGCAATTTCTTTTCTGCAACTAAACTCTTTCCACTCCATTGAGAATATGCCTAACACTGCACCTTGCTAAAACATAAATTGGATTATACCCCCTTACTCTGACAACTGTGACTTTGCTTAGGAGAGGAGGAGGGATATTGATTTGAATTTGTAATATTTAATGCTCTGTGGGAGTTTCATTGAGAATCATCAGCCCTTCAAAGAGATAAATTGGCCCGAGTGAAGGGAAAAAAATGTTTTTGATGACTGTTTTAAATCTCTTGGGAAATGATGAATTGAAAGGTACTCTTGACAGAGGGCTGATATAGATTACCCACAAAGAGCTGACTTCAGTAGGTCACCAATTACGTGAAGGCGACAGAGGCGGCTATTTAAGCCCTAGTCACAACTTCACCGCTTTAGCCATTTCAGCATCATTTCTCTCATATAATACCATTCTCCATCAAATAATCATCTCGGATGATATCGCTATTCATAGGACCCCCCAATCCTGCATGAAAGGAGCTGGAAAACGCTAACCAATGGTGAGGAGCCAGCCACAGACAGCTCTGTCCCAAGAGGGTATGATTGAAAAGATCAGTATCGCATATTCGTCACTCCGCTTAGAGGGTAATTTCAAAACCTGATGACATAACAATCCATGAAATGAGATTTTAAAAGATGGGTTTTAAAAATACATCCCCCAAACTTCTTTTCAACTGAAAGTTCAACTTGAGTTGAGACTCGGTGCTTGTGTGTGTGTTTGTCTGTCCGTATATATGTGTAAAGCAGGAGGAGAGAGAAGCCATGTATATCTTGTTGACTACCTTTCTTTACCAAGACCAATCAGATATACCAAAATCATGGAAACATGCCTCAGGTACCATCTGGACAAAGGGAAATGTTTGGAAGCTCCACTGATTGAACTATCTGAGGTTCTAAATCTTACTGGGTAGTGACCTGTCTATGAAAGGGCATGTGACCTCTGGACCCTACTTTTGTGGCTCCTGAAGCCCCTCACCACTCCCCTCCCCAACCATCCCTAATTTGAAGAAAAAAAAAAGTCAGAAGTTGGGGCATTTGGGGCATTTTTTTTTACTCAAAACATGCAGAAAACCTTCCCAAATGCATGAAAACATATGAAAATACACCAACTCACCCCACAAGCACTTGAGAAACCTGTATGAGCTCCCACTTCCTCACCAGCCCTCTCCAAATGAGAACAGAATGGAGAGCAAAAAAGAAATATTTGTTCTTGCTGTGTGGGATGTGCCGTTTGCTGGGGGGTGGTCTGGGGCAAAAATTGGCCTCTGGCTGACACACAGTGGCCCACTCCTGGCCTAGGACAAAGATATGGCTTCTCATAGCTCAGCTCTGATTATTGTTTATCAGACCAAACAGGTTAATATTTAAGATGATGGAAGCAATTGTTTCCATAGGAGCATGTTTCATAGCAAACTATGAAGCTAAGTTAGCCACTAAGCTACAGCCAACATTTCAGCTTCTGTAGAAATGAGTGGAAAATAGTTCTGAAGGCCCTAAACTCTGCAGTATCTTTCCTAAATGCATAGAAAAAGAATTTTTGACTGGTAACTTTTGTATGTTGAGATCCAGACTACATTTAATTTTCTCAAATCTGAAAACCAACATGTTTTTCATGCCCCAGAAATGCTGATAGACATTGACATATCTGTATGCTGTTCCTGAGCCTCTGTTGGGCCAGTCCTCTCTAAATATAGTTTCAGAAGGTTCCATGGTGAAGGAAAAGGTCAGAAGTTTTTCATAAGGCAAAAAGAAAACAAAAGATAGAGTCATGCTAAAATAAAAGCATTCTAGAACAAGTCAAAATTTAGAGGTTGCAGAGTTGTTAAGTTCTTAAGAACCTCAAGGAAAAGCAGATTAAGCATTAGAGAGCATTACAACCCTATCATCAACTAACTGGTGCTTTCTGCTAATAGCAATAACAATCTGAAATGCAAAGGAAGGTTTCAACAAATTCAGTATGAATAGTTTTTAGTTGGTGCTTGCATGGTATTTTCCATTATGACCTAGTGTGTGCTGTTTCATGACTGACTAATATATTTCCAGCATCTTCATATGATTTGCTATATGAGGTTGTATTCTGTTGCTAGGTAGATTTCCCAAAACTGCTATAAATGGAAAGGTGCATGTTTCCTTCAGTGCCAGATTGCACAGGGGGAATGCTGCTGTCTGGACTATCATAGCATCATTAACTAAAATGCAGCCTTCAATTTGCTATGCCTCTGTTTTTGAACCAGAGACTTGAACAAGTTTCCCTTTCAATGGCCCAACAGAAGCTTTGGAAGAAAACAAAACTGCTTTACTGTAGTACCACTGCGAAAGCCATAATATTGCCCCACCTGTGAAATCACCAAAGCATGGAGTGACGCATACCACTGAATGCATTCCAGCCTTTCCTCATCAACGTATATAAACTCCATTTTCTTTGATCACCTGTGAACTGAGTGCTCTATTGATCAATATAATGATTCCACTATTTATATAAAAACCAATATACATGACCTCTCCAGTACTTACATATGGTGCCATTCATTTTAATAAACCAGGATGGTTGACAACGTGGTAAGATCCATCAGCTTCCACAAACTGCACACGGATATTGCTATATGCAAGTCTAGGTCAAGCAAGACTTCCTTGATCTCATTCCATTTCCATAATAATCCCTGTCATTTCGGAAAGAATAAGAAGGTAAGGGCACTTTTATTGCAGCAATAAAAACAGCAAAGTGATCTTCTGATGGTACTTAATTAGATTCATTTTATCTTCTCTGACTGATCATGACATACTGTAGCTCTTATTTATGAAGTAAAAAATAAATGTCTTATGGTTCCTAACACAATTGGAAAAGAAATTACCACGGTATTCAGCTTAATCTGTGTTTGTATCTGACATAAATGATCTTAAGATAAATTACAGGAAATTATTTTCTACTCCTGGTAACCATAACAACAGATGAGAATTGGGTTCTAGTTCAATGTGCTGACTCATCTCTGGCTTTTCCATGCGGGGTAGGGAAAATGTAGGCAACAAGGGCCAGGTTGGAGCATGGTTTTTATGCAGATAGGGAGTGCTCTGAAGCCAACTTGGGCTTTTAAGAGAAGCCAATATGCTTGTGTCAATGTAGCTCTTGATGTTTCTAGGAGAGAAGCATTTTGCTTAGAGACAAAGTGAAGGAAGAAGGTGCTTTGGACCAAAAGACACAGCCCGTGTTTGAGGACTGAAGATAAAGAAACGAAAATAAAGGGCAGATTCAGAATTATCAGGGTCAGCTCTGAAAAGTTGAGGCTGACACTAAAACAAAGAAGCTTGAGTTTGCCAGAAATTCTTCAGTGGATGGTAGAACTGGAATAGATTCCACAGAAACTCTGAGACGTTTCTCTCCGACGAAATCTGGCACATTGGTGGAGAGTTGCTAGAGCAAGAACTAGAGAGGGCTTCTGTTCCTTTACTGGTTGTGTAGAGGAGGGAATTTCAGCGAGTGCTGCTTGTGACCTGCTTGTGTGACAAACAAACCTGGTGGAAGCCGCCTTGGGTCCCATTCTGAGAGTAAGGCGACATAGAAACATAATAAATAAAATAAATAATAATAAAGTAATACATTCATTTTTCTACCTACTTCTCTTCAGTCTGGCAATCCAACCTCACTGGATAGTTTGCATCTTGTATCTTCAAGTCACTTTAGGTTCTCTCTAGAATAGAAACTGAATCCACTAGAAATTAGAGACCAGGAATTTCAGAATGAAGAGATGAAAAGGGAAGAAAAAAAGACATATCCCCCAAATAGGTTCATCACCTGTAACACTACAAAGAGAAGGAGATGAATGGGGAAAAGCAGCCCATGCTTAAGGTGACAGCAGTTGTCAAGGTGTTCCCGCATTCTTGACATGAACACTGAGAAGTGTACCATTTTTATTCCTCTTTAACAAAAAGAATCTGCTTCTCAAAATTAACCTTGAAATCAGGAATGGGAAAAATACAGAGCTATTTTTATCTCCTCAGGGCACCACTTTAAAAAAAAAGTTCCGAACCACAGTCATAGTTTTCTGTGCAAGTTGTAGCTGAGCCTCTTTCACGCTGTGTCATTACAGCACTATGCTTATGGCGACATCCTATGGAATCCTGGAGTTTGTAGGTTGGCGAGGCACTAGAGATCTCTTGCTGGGAATACTAAATGCCCCTCCCTAGACCGCAAAACCCAGGATTCCATAGGATGTCATTGTGACAGTAAGCCATTTCCACACCACACTGTTATAGTGCTATTATTCCACTTTTGACAGCCGATGGAATCCTGGGGTTTGCAGTTTAAGGAGGGGCATTTAGAATTCTCTGCAAAAGAGCTCTTTAGCCTTAGTAAACTACAAATCCCAGAATTCCACAGGATGTTGAAAGTGGAATAAAAGCACTATAACAGTGTAGTGCAGAAATGGCCAATGTCTTCTCATGATATGGCCAAAGTACAACAGCCTCTGCTTGGTCATCTTGGCTTCTAGGGAAACCTCTGGTTTGATTTGCTCTAGGGCCCATTTATTTGTCTTTTTAGCAGTCCAGCCTTTTTGGCAGCAAAGATGTTTAAAAAATCATACTGGAGAAGAAAAGTGACAATATTAGTTACAGGCCTATATTTTTCTTCAGATGTTACTTCTGTTTCAGTTAAGATGGACTGGAGGGATCTCAGTGCAGGCAGAGGCCACTTCCCTTCTTGGCCACGTGGGAACTGGGGGCAAAAGTCAGCAAAACAGCAGCAATAAAATTTCAAAACCATTAACAGCAGCAGCAAAGTAACTTCCACTGAAATCCAGGCAAACTCTGTTCTCTGCAAGGCTAACTGCCCCTTTCTTAGGCAAAGTACACTGAATTTCTTAAGAAGTCTCTGCACTGACAGATCATCATATGTGACCATTCTGCAATGCATTTTCTGCCCAAAGAAATATGTACTTAAAAGGCTATTTTGAACAGCAACCAATCGCTGTTGGAGTATACTGTTTGCAAATTTTCAGAGAAGTAAGCAAACACATTACCCTGTTACAGCAAAACTACAGTGCAGCACATTTAAAGCTAATAGATTTATTACAGCATTTACTTTTGTATGGATAACAGTCTGCTTCCTGAGAAGTGTCATCTTAAGAGTTTCCTATATACTCGTGAATAAGTCAAAACAATTTTAACAAAAAAATCACCCCCAAAAACCCAAGTCAACTTATCCATGGGTCATTCTAGAAACCAATGCCAATGCCAGCTGGAAGAGCTGTCTGCTCCGTGCCATTTTAGGTGATAGAGGTAGGGCAGAGTGGCAGCAGCCATTTATATAAATTTATTTCCATCGCCTCCCATCTATTGCCTTGCTGCTTTGGTAATAGTAATTGATGGATTGTTAATTGCTGTGTATTTTAAGGGGTTGGTTTAGGTGGGTTGGTGGGTGGGGAGGATTGGGTATGTTTTTAATGTATTTTAATGTATAATGTATTACATGTTGTTCGCTGCCTTGATCCATGTGCAGAGGCGGGATACAAATAAATTGTATTATTAGTAGTAGTAGTAGTATCACTACCACGTGCACAATTTCTTCTGAACAAGCAGTCAAAACAATGTTGGGGGTGTGAGGAAGAAATCAAAGTATTAATGCTTGGAAGCTCAATTTAACACCCACCTCAGTCTTGGCATCTCTGTATACAGCAAGAAAGTTCAGTGTGGTACAGTGATTTGAGTACTGAATTACAATTCTAGGAGACCAGTGTTTGAATCCTCCTCAGCTATGGAAGCCTACTGGGTTACCTTGGGCAAGTCACACTCTCTCAGCCTTATGAAGGCAATGGCAAATCTCTTCTAAAAAATCTTGCCATTTAAGTCAGAGTTGACCTGAAGGTTCATAACAACATATGGTAAAGGTGGAGCTGTTTTTCCTACATACAGACCAGTCCCAAAACAAGGCTTTAGAAGGTGCTGCCTAAATACATTGTCTTTCGCAATGAAAGGAAGTTCTTGATTACGCTAACATAGTTTCATGAATTATAAAGAAGAGTTGTGGCCTGCTCTAATTTTCTATCTGAATGGCAGATGCTCTTCAGACTTTTTTTTTTAAAATAAAGCTGTTGTCATTTGATCTGCTTGACAATGTGTCATGTGCATTTTGCCAGTAACAGTCTATCTTTCTTCTAGTAAAATGTGACTTTTTTCAATCTGCGTGGGGGGAAATTTTATTTTCAAAGCATGCATGGCCTTACATCCAAATACAGGTTTCCCTCTTGCATTGTTGTTGTTGTTTAAATAATCTAGCCATTTTAAACAGAACCAACAGGAGCCAATATGAAATTTAATTCAGACAGATGGCACAATATGGTACTTAGTGCCTGGAAGTAAGGCACTGGGGTGCCTTACCAGGGTCCCTAGCAGACAACCTTTGATGCCTTGCCTCCTATTCCCATTGCTAAGGTAACAAATGTTGAAGTACAGGTGCTCATTATGACACGTCCCATAGCTAGGCTGCCAAAAACAAAACAAACAAAAAATCTAAAAATGCAGGCAGCTGGATGGATCCATATGAACAAACAGTTCTAAGCAGGTTTTATCTCTCTGCGAACCAGGTGTCACAGACCAGCCCTGCCCTGTCTTGGGAGGGGAAGTGAAATTGGCTGGAAAGAAAAAAGGAGTGTTTATTTCAGTGTTAAGTCCCATTGAGCTACAGGGAAAACAAATGTAGAATAAATCAATTCTTCTAACCTTATCCAAGCTGAGTTCCTATACTTTTCTTTCAGGATCCAGGAAAGCAACTCTTTTAAGACTTGACCCGGTTGCAAGCATTTTTCCAAAACTATTTTTCCACAGATCAAGCCTCCCACTCTATTTATTTGCTTCTCATGCCCTTCTTTGGTTCCTTCTTGTCAGCCTACCGTTCTCTCTGCTCTTCTCTACTTCTGTTCCTCTTTCAGTTTTAACATCAGCCTTCTTTCTACTGCTTCAGCTCAGCTTCCACTACCATCTTCTTTCCAGATCTCATATTAACAAATGCCATCCCCTCACCTGGCTCACTTCGATAAACCAGTTTGCTTTCACTTTCACTTCTGTATGAACCCCTTGTATTTGTCAAGAAGTTAAAACTTGGTGACTGAACATTAACTCCACATGTATCAACACAAAATAACAGGAAACACTATGAAACTTATAAGTGCACCCTCTTCTGGTGTGACCGCAACACGCACAAATGTGAGGTCAAACAAAGTGTCACATCATATGATAGGCAATGGAGGTGACACTCACATTTTTTTATTTTATGCAGGAGGTCCTGGAATTGAACCTGGCAGGCACACTGTACATATCAATAAAAATTAACATAAAACACTGTTCCAGGAGTCCAGGAAGAAACTGATCACACACCCAAACTGGACTTGGCAATCATAGGCAATTGGAATGCAAAAGGAAGAAACAGAGCAGAATCAAAGACTGTAGGAAAATTTGGTCTAAGATCAAGAAATGAAGCAGGAGACCAATTGAATGAATTTTGCGAGGCAAACAATTTGTTCATCATAAACACATTCTTCAAGCAATGAAAGAGGTGACTGTATACGTGGATATTACCTGATGGCCAATATAGAAATCAAATATGCTACTTGATTGGAACCAGACAATGGAGAAACTCCATACTTTGTGAAAAAACAAGACCAGTAGCAGAGCTTTTCCTGAAGTTTGAAACCTGGTCTCTGAAGCAGCATAAAACAAGCTTGCTTCATCTTCCATATGACACCTGTCATGTCACCTCTTAATCTTCTCTTTTCCAGGCTAAATATACCCAGCTCCCTAAGCCTCTCCTTATAGGGCATGGTTTCCAGCCCTTTTACCATTTTGGTTGCCCTCTTCTGGACATGTTCCAACTTGTCAATATCCTTCCTGAACTGTGGTGCCCAGAACTGGATGTAGTATTCCAGGTGAAGTCTGACCAAAGCAAAATAAAGTGGTATGATTACTTCCCTTGACCTAGACACTATACTCCTATTGATGCAGCCTACAATTGCACTGCATTTTTTTGCTGCCACATAACAATGCTTACTTATGTTCAGCTTGTGATCTCTTAGATCTCTTTCATATGTACTGTAGCCAAGCCAGGTGTTACTCATCTGATACTTGTGCATTTCACTTTTACTGTCCAAGAATATTACCTTACACTTCTCCCTGCTAAAATTCGTTTTGTTAGTTTTGGCCCAGTAGGATATTTTAAAAGCAGCTGAAAAAAGTGGGATGACAGAGGATTAATCAGGACTGTCCCTGCCAAATCTGCACATTTGGAGATCCATTTTCACTCTGGCTCCATTTTCACTCTGGCTGACATGAGGATTACAGCTGAATTCAGAAGGAATACAGAAGCTTCAGGAGAACAGAAGAAAATGCCTTCATTCCTACTAACCAAAAAGTCCTGGAACTTAGGCCATGTGAGTCTTGGTTCCATTATTATGCCATCTGTGCCACTAAGAACTCTGGATGTTTGTTTGGTCAGTCAGACAGTAGTTTCCATAATACTGGGGTACTCAGTACTGCCATGAATTCTTTCAGTTCACTTTAGAATGTGAAGGAGTGGTCGGTTAACATTGCAATGCATGTGGAGGCATGATACTGGGCACCAGGTTGTTATCCACTGGATAACAACTAGTGATAGAAAGATCAATTCAAATCTGTTCTATCCTGTTTCTGCGTAGCCCATCCATGTAGGTTTTTGCATTGGACTGCAAAACCATCTTAATAATTTATATTTAAAAAATCACTGCTTCAAAACTACATAGGAGAGATTCTGAGAACTGCCTCTTTTTCTGTTTAAAATTGTTAGCGGCATGGAGTGACTGATACATGAAGCTCCAACTGCACAGCTTGAAAATGCAACTGCATTTTATTCTGGTCTTCAACCAAATCTGATGATATGCAGTTATGCATATTGAGCTTGCACTGAACATCCAAAGACTGAACCCTTGAGAACAGTCATATTTTTTCCCCTGTACAACCTGCCTGAAAGAGATGGTTGGAAGCTGGAGTTGTAATCACTCAAGATACATTTCCCAAGCTTGG
Organism: Ctenosaura bakeri; assembly: GCA_948474755.1. NCBI lineage: Eukaryota > Metazoa > Chordata > Lepidosauria > Squamata > Iguanidae > Ctenosaura > Ctenosaura bakeri. The sequence goes on from CAOLHI010000388.1 coordinate 946,433, forward strand.
CAGGATTTGATTGTGCCTTCTGACTGTTCTTTCCATCTCTGTCTTTTTGAAAATAAAGATTAGTTCTCTTCTTCTTCCTCTTCCTCTTCCTTTTCCTCTTCCTATTCTCCTCCTCCTCTTCTTCTTCCTTCTCGTACCTTTTAAGAAAGAAAAGCAGAGAGAGAGAGAGAAGGACACAGACTTAAATAGCTGGGTGCACAATGATTTAAACGTAGAGTGCCTTTGCACTTGTACATTATTGGAAAGAGAAAAATCTCAACAAGTTGAAAGCAACTTCTATGGAGAGCCTGAGCTGAGATCAGGGACCCATTCATACTGCACAATTATAGCACTGTTATTCCACTTTAACTGCCATAGCAACATCGTATGTGTCATGTCCCAGATAACTTGTGCCCAACAACTCCACTCAGAATCAGAACAGAAGTGTTTATTTGGAAAAAAGAAAGCAACACAGCAACCTTCCTGAGAACTTGCTGAGACTATTGCATATTGGATATTCACAGAGTTTATACTTTGTGATAAAAAAAAATTAGGCGTGCATAACAATGATTGGTGAAAGTCAAAAATCTCACATCACTCCACCAGTACAGGCACTGTCCCAGACCCTCCGTTATGTTACTCTGTTCTCTGGAGGTCCCAGGAGGGACGCCCAAATAACCAAACAATAACAACACAACCTTGGGGAAAATTAGCTGGAGCACTCACTAAAGCTAGTGAGAGGCAGGGTAACTCAGCAGGATCTTGCAACCCAGCGTCTACGGGGTCAGGTCAGTCAAGCAGTCAGACAGTTTAAAATGGCAAAATGATATTTTATTAAACACAGGCAAACGTAAAAGACAACACAGTTACACAGCTATCTAAAGAATTGGAAATAGGGATTTTCAGAGGGAAATGGGTGATGTGACACCTGTCTCGTAGTCCTGGAGAGATATGAAGATAGAGTTCGTTGGGGCGCAGGGAAGAAGCTCAGTGTGGTTCACTGAGGGGAGCTCACAAGACAAAGTGGCAGCAAGGCGGGATGGAAGTCCAGAGCGATCCAAGGTGGTCTCGGAATCAGGGGTTTACATAGGGTGAATTGTGACTGCAGGCCATACCTTACTCGGTGAGAACAATGCGATGTAGGAGCGGGACAAAGCTTTGGAAAGGTCAGAGTTTAGCATGATTGGCTTAAAGCTGAATCAACAATAGTGCAGCCAGTATGCAAATGCGGAGTGCTTAGTGCAGCTTTGTAAGGCTACCTGCTCAGGGCAGGGGAGCCTTTGTTAGTATCGCGCATAAGCAAAAGGGTGTCTGCCGGAGAGGTCCCTGAAGCGACGAACTGGCTCAGTTCAGCCTGCCTAGGTGGGGAATGGAATGTCCAGCAATTATCGGCCACGCCTGTTTACGTGCTTGTCCAGAGGAGGAGGCCTCGCAAACATGTGGAGCGGGGTGGCAGAGGAAGGCCGAATGGTTTGATATCAAAACGATATCAAGTGCTATCGTCGGGTAGGCCTGGGCCGCTGTAACATTTATTTACATATCTTTTATCCTTGAAGCAGGACCTATCCCTGTCCCGTTTTCTTTAGCATTGCTGGTTCTCATAACACCTCCCTGATACTTTCATATTCCCCTCTCTGATCTTCTCCCCCTTGCCCGGATACATGGTAGCAATAAACAATAAAGCAATTCACTATTTGCTGTCCTGGAATACCTTAGAAGTTCCAAATGAGTACATAGTTGCAATTAGCAATTGAAAATTGATACTTGGTAGCAGTTTAGCAAACTACAGCCATATCTAAGCTAGCAAAGCCATTCTGTTACATATACTAGTACACATCCAGAATACTTTGACAAGAGCCACACATCTTGACACTGTGGAATCCTGTGGTCTGTAATTTGGTGAGTCACTAAGAATTCTAAATGCCCCTCCCTATTTTGCCAATCATGGCAGTTAAAGTAGAATCATAGTGCCATAACTGGTTAGCATGAAAGAGTTTCTGTGAATGTAACTGTTGTATACGCAGTTGTGCTTTCTTAGATACTGTGCTGAAACATATTACTGTTATGAGATAAACATTATTGGTGGCCAAAAATGCAGCAGGTATTCTACAGCAGAACAAGCCACACAGTTCTTTAGCTGATGGGCTCCAGCATTCCTGCACAGGAAGTGGAAGAACTGAGCCTCTAAACAACTGACTTTTCCCAAACTATCCCAAGGTAGAAATTCAAGATCCCCATGGCTGGCTATAGGTTTCTTGAGCTGGAGTGAAGCCTGTGAAAGAAGATTCCCAAAAGTTACATAGTGCGGAAGCAGACAAAGGAAACTGAAGTGCATAAGTGAGACCTATTTCCCATTCCAAGATGTGATAATGGGGATTCCCATTATCTAGACTTGGCTGAAGAGGGATACTTCCCGCTTCAGGTAAACCAAGGGTTAATGAGGTGTTGGGGTTAGGTTACATTTTATTGTGGGTCAGCCTCACAGGTCACGGGGGGGGGAGAGAATTGCCCAATCAAGGGGAAAGAGGTGGCATCTTCGAGATGCTTCGAGATGCTTCGAAGGAGAAGTTATAAAAATCCGTGAGAGACCATGTGGCAGAAAGAGAACAAAGGAACCTCCTGGAGATGGGATCTATGCCAGTCGTAGGCTGGAGGCCTAGGCCTCGCCTCCTGGTCTCATTCGTCTCTTAGACCATCTAAGCCTGTGAACCCAAATGTGAGTAACTAGAATAAGATAGTTAGTCATATTAGGGCTTTTTATTATTTTGGAGGTTGGCTGATCTGGAGAAGGTATCTGTTTTTATAACTACTTATAACTTAAGCATACCTCGGAGGGGGGAGCCTCTCGTGTGTATTATTGTCTTATTTACTTGCATGCCTTAAAATAAATGCTTTTCTGTAAAACCTCTGTTTCCTCTCCATTCCCACGCCATTCTTCGGCACATGCTTAGATAGGACTTCTCTCACTCAGAAGGGGGAGGTGAGGGAAGGGAAGGGTCCTTAAGCATACAGATTGGCAATCCACTGACAGAGTCCCACTGTCCTGTTCAGTTACAAGTAAACTCAGTATATTCAGAATTCAGTGGGTGGTGGCAGCATGAGAATTGTGAATGCTGGGGAATTTCCTGCTCCTTTTCAAGGGTAGAAGTCAGGCTTAGGGGGCTGGAAGTAAACTCAGTATGACGCAAGAGCTATGACAACTATGCAAGCAGCATCACTGAAAAGAAACTTACCCCCTGGTCCATTCCTAGCCGCACATTATTCCTCAGTCTTGAACTGCCAAGCTAAAAGGAAACTATCTAGCAGCGGCCTACTAAATACAAATTATAGTCATCCCTCTACATTTGCTAGGGTTAGGGGCATAGGACCCCGGTGAAAATGGAAAAACCATGAATAACTCTAGGCTCTTCCAAACCATATTTAACATACGAAAAAAGTATGATCACCATGTTCAACCCACCGTGTATTCCTTTGAGGCATCAGGGTTCCTTCACAAGGCAGAAGTAGGTGGCTGGTGGGGCTGACTGCCACCTCCACTGCTGCCCCACACCATTTTAATAGGGACTTACTAGCCTTGTCTCACGAGGCTTGCAGCCCCTATTAAAAATGACATAGGGATGCAGCAGAGGTGACAGCAAGTAATTCATGAATGATCAAATCTGCAAAAGTGAAACCCGCAAATGTGGAGGGCTGACTGTAAACCTTTCAATGCCACTGGACAGCTGTTAATGTTTTGCTGTGAAACTGAGACACTAAAACCCACCTTCAGAAAACTCCAATTCTAAAATCAATCAGGTTGACTCAGATTGATTTGGATCTGGTCTAAAGTGGGACTGATCAGTCCAATTCAGACATGGAGCAGATTGCGCTCCCCCGCCAGCAAAACAATCTGGATAGTTTCAGACTACTCAGGGAGGAGAGTTGGTGGCCGTCTCTTACCACCCAAACAGCAGGCAAGCTTCAGAGACACAGGAGAGCAGAAAGTAGCTTGAAGAGGCAAAACCAAGCACTCACCCAACTTTTTATGCTTTTTTTTTTAAACATAGTTCAGTGTTTGCAAAAAGCAAATTTAAAGATGGCTGGTGCAGAGCAAACAAACAAAAACAGTAACTACCACCTGTCTGTAGTTTGTTAGGCATTATTTGATATCTGTCTAAAATAAATAAATAAATGTCCAGATTTTATGTATTTGTATTTAAAATAAAACGTGGAAAGTAGCAGCTGTTTTAGTTTCCAACAAAGCTACATGGGAGATCCAAAGATTCAGATGTTTTAGTCTTAATTCCAATTCAGGATCTGAAGAGGCTCAGACTGATTCAGAATCAACCAAAATTCAGTCAGAGCCAAATCTGAATTGCTGAAGTGAGCACTCATAGTTTAAAACCTGGAGTGGCATGAGCTCCATATTTCTGTACTTTCTGTGGCCATTCCTGTTATAGTGCTATTATTCCACTTTCCACATTCTATGGAATTCTGGGATTTGCAGTTTAGGGAGGGGCAGTTAGAATTCTCAGCCAGAGAGCTCTTTGGCCTCAGTAAACTGCAAACCCCAGAATTCCACAGGATGTTGACTGATAGTGGAATAATAGCAATATAACAGTGTAGTGTGGAAATGGCCTCTGTCTCTCTACTTTAGAGCCTCTTTATAGGCTCTTGTTTTCCTGGCCCCAACATATTGGTCAAGGATTATCCACTACACTACAGCATGGTTTTGCTCAATGTGGAAACATTTCACCATTCTTTAGGTAAGGAAATCTCTTAATTGGACTTTCATAGTGTTTGCTTAGCATTCTTTTTTCCTGGAGAGATTATATGTCCCACAAACATGTAGGTAAAATGAGATTTATTGATCCCATTTTATCTTTTTTTCATCCACCATCTGCACGACCTGCCACACAGCTCAAGAACATAGATTTGTGTCATCCTGATACTGAGATTTATTATACCAGTGCCTGGATCTGCACTTTTATACAGTGGCAGAGAATCAATATGTACAACCCACAACCTCATTTTTCTGGTGCTTATAATAACCCTATAGTCCCATAAACTGGGAAGTAGTTTGATTCTGTTGTTTACTTAAGATATCAGTATGCACCCTTTCCTTAAATAGTGTTTCTTCCTAATTAATTAAATAATCATTGTTTTCTTGGGACATGGGTGAGCTGCTTCTCCTATTTCACTTAGAGATCCAAGCAACTGTAAACAACATCCACATCATTAGGGATGGAAAGAATATTCAAAATTATCCAGCCAGATACCATGATGAGAAAGATCCCGGACTGACAAGAATCTTCACAGTTTGGGACTTATTCTGAAAAAAAAATATGCATGTGGTTGCTTTGCATAGAAAACACATTTTTCTGTGCAGAAAATAATATTTCTGTGCTGAAAATGTTGTTTCCTAGTCAGAAAATGTTGTAATCAGAGGTTTATTCTGCGCAGAATTCATATGTGGATCATTTGCATATCAAACAGCATTTTCAGTGCAGAAACAATAAATTTTCCTGTGTAGGAAATGATGTTTTCAGCACAAAAGAATCCTAAGTGAAGTTTGCATAGAGTAAGTTCCAGACTGTGAACAGTTTTTTTTAATACTTTCTCACAGGGGGGAAAAATTGCTAAAATTTCTCATATAGCTTCCTTTCTTCCTATCTGAGGCCTTCAGTGTCCAGTTTTTCCACCATACACAGAGATGAGAAAAAATACAATAGCTAAAAATCTCAACAAAGAATGAGAATGACAGTTATTTACCTTTCCAGAATGCAGTGACAGTGCTGCTACTGCGGCTCAAAGGAGACAATGTCGGCATCAAGCCCCCTATGACTAAAACTTAATTGTCACTGCCACATTTCTCTGGATTGTCCTGAAGCTTTTCATTGGATCATTTCCCTTACACCAAAACAAAACCAAAAACCATCTTTAGCTTACTTCCTTTCCTGTATGTGTTTCCACAATCCTGCAGGTCTTATCAAATCATGGCCTATATGCCTGACTGGAACAGAGTCTGCTCAGGTACAACAAATTTAGTTGTACAGTAGCTTCTCCATGTTCGCAAGGGTTTTTCACCACAGTGAAAAAATTATAACTAACTCCCACTCCCACAATTCCCCTCCAGAGCTCCCCCTCCCATTCCTTTGCCTCTGGCCCTAGCTTTGGGGGTGGGGGAGAAAAAAAGACACAATGAAAGACTAACTGGTACTTTCTCCTCAAAGGGAAAAGAGCACAGGTCTTCCCATCTAGTCAGTGAAAAAGGGAAGGGTAGGCCAAAGAGAGCAGCTGACCAATCAACAGCCATTACACAGCAGCAAGTGCAGCCACATGGGGAGAGGACGTGCCTCCAGCAGTTCAAGGAGGGCTTTGCTCTTCTAAAAAGAAAAAAAGTCCATTTTAAGCACAAGCCTGACAAGCCTGGGGTGAGGAATGCAAAGGAATGGAGGGAGGAAATGGGAGGGAGGCAAGCACGTGCCTTGCAAGTAATCAAATTTGCAAAGGTCAAACCCGTGAATGTAGAGGGAGGACTGGATATTAATGGTTGGTTGCCTGTTATTCAGACAATGGTGAGACTCAGGAACATTTTGCACTATATATGGCTGCTATGGTTGTATCCTATGAAAACATGGGTTTTGCAATTTGGCAATGCATTAGAAGTCTCTGGCTAAAAATTCTAAATATTCCAAAGATTGCACACCTTCCAGCTGTGCCAATGTGGCAGGGAGACTCCCAATACACCCTCTGTCTTCCCACTTTTTTAGCTGCTCTGAAAATGTCCCAGTTTCTCTTTTTTCCTCCCACTTCCCCCCTTTGATCTTTTCCACACGTTACCTTATTGCGGAGGTGGGGGGGTGCCATTCGCGCAAGCAGGTTCTTGCGTGAGGCGCTCTCTTTGCTGCTCCTTCATCCCACAGCTGGTTTCCTGGTCGCGCGACTGCCCCGCCCCTTCCTTCTGCAGTGCAGCCTGGGAGCTGTAGGCTGCACTGGGAGAGGAAGCGTGACCAGCGCATCTGGGACGACATACTGCAGCGCAGGTAAGTGCGCACGGGACCCGGGAGCCTTGTGCGACCGTGCACCATTTTCGGCTTGAAGCTGAAAATGAAAAGGCACGTGCGCAGTTCGTGTTAGGCTTGTGAGCGTCGCATAAATGGGAGTGCGTTGTATGGACTGCTGCTCCCATTTATGCGATGCTCAAGGGGCCCTCTCACAAAGAAACTGCGTGTGAAATGGTAGTATGTCTTCAGCTTACTTTCATTGTTGTGAGCTGAGTTTAAAGTACTAAAGTAGTTTCCATTCAGCAGTGAGGAAGAAAAGAGAGGAAGAGGTGGAATCTTGCCTTTCTCAGTAGGCTCAGGCAAAAGGAAACTACTGCAACTCTTCCTAGGTTGTGTGCTCTTCCTCATGATAACTTTTGCCATCTTAACAACAGCCTGGTGTTGCTTAGCCACACATGCCCTGGCTTTCTTCTATGGAAGGCCTGACATGCACGTTTTCTGGTTTGGTTTTTGGACATTTGTTGTTAGTCTCTAAAACTCCCAGAGGACTTTAGGGTTCACCCAATTGTCCTAAGAAGCCACTGCAGTTGCCCCCCACCATTTTATATGTATTAAAATTAGCCTATGCTTTTTCCATTAGAGAATATAGCAATTTGAGACGGTGATAATGTATAAATATATAAGTACATAATTTTTTTCCAGGTAGTCTTTTTTCAGGTTTGGCTCATTCTTGGTCTGTGGTTTTCAGAACTGCTTGTTAGGCTTTGTCATGAGTTTAACTGCTTTAAATTGACAGGCAGTCCCCTTGGGCTTTGCTACTTTTTAAAGAAGATAAATAATGATGAATAATTACAATTAGCAAAGCCTAAGAAGGACCAACCTGCTGAGTTATTTTTACTTCCTTGCTGTGGTTTTGGCACATGCTGGGAAACTAGAGAGACAGCCTGCTGAATAACTCCATGTGAGACACAGAAGGAACTCTCTTAATTGGTAATGGCCGAGCACTGTGGCACTATAAATGACTGAGTGTGACTGCACTACAGTGTTGTTGCTGTTGATGCCTCTTTAACTGCTATGGCTCCATCCTATGGACTCCTGGGATGTAACATTTGGTGAGGCATTTAGAATACTCTGCTAGATAGCTCTAGGGCACTGTCCTGAAGAATAGCACAACAGCAGTAACTAACTATGGTGGTGTTGGAACTGTAACTGCTACAGAATGTTTTAAAGGTAACTTGACAGGGTCATGGGAGGAAATTTTTGGCAGCTCTCTTTCAATGACATAAATATGATTACCTACAGAGGGACTAAAAGCCAGAATTTGAAGAGCTGAGCACTCAAGGCCAACACAGAGTACTAGACAGATCATAAAGAATGATGGACAAGATCCTACATCAGCAATGTTGGCCATTTCCTCACTACACTGTTCTAGTGCTATTATTCCCCTTTCAACATCCTATGGAATCCTGGGATTTGCAGTTTGGGGAGGGGCATTTAGAATTCTCAGTCAGAGAGCTCTTTGGCCTTAGTAAACTACAAAGCCCAGAATTCCACAGGATGTTGAAAGTGGAATAACAGCACTATAACAGTAAGTAGTGCAGAAATGGCCTTAGTATCCCAGCCATCCAAGTCTTGCTCCTACATAAGAAATGAATGTTAACATTTTGTAAATAAATAGTGTTCTTCCAAGCAACTCATGTGTGCATCAGTAGGAATGGACAAATCTATCTGTTACTCCCACATTCATTTTGTTTAGAAATAATAAAGTAGGGCCTCCAGTTGTAGAAAACATTTTACCTGTGCTAGCTCAAACATAAGCAAAAAAAAAAAAAAACCTTCAGGTCTTGCCACTTGCCATGTCAAGGTTGGGAATTGAGGGAGTGGTACCCAGCATCTGCAGGGAAGCAGTGGGTAGGTCCAGCATGTGTGGTCTAAAACTTTCTCACTAGGGATGTATTTCTTCACTTTAAGGCCATTTCCGCACTACAGTGTTAAACTGCTGTTATTCCACTTTCAATGCCCTGTGGAATTCTGGGATTTGTAGTTTACTGAGACCAAAGAGCTCTTTGGCTGAGAATTTGAAGTGCCCTTCCCTAAACTACAAACTCCAGAATTCCATAGGAGGTTGAGAGTGGAATAATAGCACTTTAACACTGTAGTGCGGAAATGGCCTAAGTTTCTTCTCAAAGGGAGCAAGGCGTAATTATTGCAATGTTCTTCCTACTTCAAGAAAGTCTTCAAAAACCATGCAGTATTGGAAGCCTATGCCAATTCTGGACTTACTCTATGCAACAGTAGTTTCTGTGCAGGAAAGACCATTTCTGCATAGAAATATTATTTACTGTGCAGAAAATCCTGTTTTCCATGCAGATCTCCCAAGTTCCAAATTACAGCATTTTATGTGCAGAAAACAGCATTTTGTTTTGTTTTTTCTTTGCAGGAGATAATATTTGGGCATAGAAATATAATTTTTTTGTGTGTGCAGAAAAATCTGATTCCTGTGCTGTTTTCTGTGCAAAACAACCATGTGCACAGATTCAGCTCTGAATTATGAAAATTCTCATCAGTCCATCAGTTCTCCTCATCAGGGTTTCTTAACAATTGTACCAACTTTTTAAAATACATTTTCAAATATTTTTGAACATTCTTTCCATCCCTTCTTGACAATTGTGGACAACTTGTAGCTCCTTAGATGTTGTTGGACTTCAGCCCTCAGAACTGGGGGAATTATTGATCACACACACACAAGATCCACGTAGTCTCACAATCATGCAAGGCAAACTGAAGGAAAAAGGAAGAAAAATTGGATAGTGAGAAGTTAGGGCGAAGTGGATAAAGTTTACCTATCCTGCAGAGAAGAGACAAAGCAATGTGGCTCAGACTAAGGGTCTAAGGATAGTACAAGAATGGTAATCAGAGCAGCAGATTGACAGCCTATGTCCAGAGTACTCAAATACTATGTACTACTAGTTGCCTGGCTCAGGACCAGGGTTTAAAACTCTTTTTCTGCCCTGAGGGGGAAGGTGTTAATGGCTGTTGGGCAGGGTAGACAATGGGATCCAGAACAAGCTAATGGCTTTAGCTTTAGGTGACAAAAGACTGATGGGCATCATGATAGCTCCTTAACGGCTGAACAGGTGTTGAGATTCAGCAGGAAGAGAGAGGGGGTTGAAGGGGGTTCAGCAGGAAGAGAGAGGAGGTTGAAGACAGTCGGAGACAGATTCAGGTGCCATTGTTTGTAAAGGTCTAGTCATTGAGGAGACATTTGCAAGTCCATTGTTGCCAGAGCTTCCCTGACTATGACCTGGCCATGCGCTGAGGCCCCATCTGACCTACTTTTGCATCATATGTATTCAGCAGTCCTCTTTGTCAGCATAGCTTTACAGCCATGTCAGTGTATAATTTATATTAAATTAGTTAAATGACATTTGCCAATTACACCATATCATGGAGTGGGGGTGTACAGCCTGATAACAATGGTGATGTATCCATGGAGGAGATGGAGGAAAAAGGACTTCTGTTCCCTTTCCTCTGCTGTGCCTGCATGGTGATGGATTGTGTCCTTAAACTTTTAAATTTATGTCTCTGAGTCTGTATTTACCATTTACAGAATATACATCAGTGTTCATAGAAGGAAAAAGAGATAGTTAAAAGTGAATGACCTGGACATAGAGATATTGGAAGTAGACTTTATATCTTCTGGAGACCAAGTGGTTATTTTTGCGGAGGGCTCAGAGGAGAGGTAGTTATGAAAAAAAAATCATTATTCTTGTTTATTTTGTGTGCTTTTGATGTTCTTTTTATATCTGTGCTCGATAAAATAATAGTTCTTTTGTGCTTGTTTTTAAAGTTCAAGGGTTTTCTCTTTTTTCACTTTATATGTACGGTATTGAACTTTCTCTTCATCCTTTTCTACTGCATCAAGAACAAAGAATCAATTTGTCACAAATTTTTACTACACCTTTCTCGTACAAAATATAACCAGAAACTGCCTGGTTATTGACCTCCAGCCTATTACAGATGGATTTAATTGGAGAAACAGAATGCTTCAAATATGGCAGTTCTTCAAAGGCTTATGCAGTATATACCTTCAGAGGGGTCAGTTTGACCCATTTGTTCTCAGAGGCATCTTTCTGAAGGGTAAAGAAGAATGAGACCATAGAAATGGAAGTTCCTTCTCCACAAATATAAATAGCTATGCTTCTTGGGCAATCGGCAAGGGATGATAACACTCAAAAGTGCAGAGATGAAAAGAAAAAGAAAAAAAGACAAAACGAAAGCAAACTGAAACAGGGGCTGGCCAAGCTGCGTTAAAATATCAAAAGCCATTGACAAGTAAGGTGTAGCCGACTACCTTTCCAACCTCTTGGTGCACTATAATTACCATTTGCTGGAAGATAAAAAGCATTTCTATAGTATTCTGGGAGCAGACCTCTGGGCAACAATGACAACAAGAAAGGATTTATTTCCCACATAAAGCCAGCCAGTGTAATCTGGGGGCAGTAATAGAAATCAGGGCTTTGAATTCAAAGATGTGATAGATCCTCTATCTAGGTTGGCCCCACAGTTCCAGACTTTGGGCTCCTATCACTCAGTTTGCCCTTCTGTCTTCCAATTCCCTCCTTGGTTCTTGTACTTGGTCGTTAGAGTGATCTCTATATTGGACAAGTGGCTGTGTTGATCCGTAAGTTCAATGTGGTAAAGCATGATGAGTTTTATTTGCTAATTATTAAAATAAAACATCCAAGCAAGAAGTATAGAAAATGAAAACAACAAAGATTTATTATACAGGGAACAAAATAGCATTGAGTCTAGTGCCACCCATGCACCCACTCACAGAAACTGTTCTATTTCAAATCAAATAATATTTCTCCCTGAACTCTCCCCACATTCTCAGATCCCCATATCCCAAATTGGATTTTCTCCATTCCCTCCTCCTAACTAGACCTCACACTCTATTTCTGACTCCCTAACTCTAATTCATCCTGCCCCATCTCCCTGTTTATAAGACAAGCCTCTGTTTTTTACATTTGTCCATACATACCCCAACCCCACATCATTCCAAAGGTGTAGTTGGATGGCTTTAACCAGACTTTACAGAAGCATTCTTCAGATAGAGCAGCAGAACACCTCTTAATGCCTCTTAAAACAATACAGAGAGTCAATATGTACATTATAAATAATTAGAAGACAAAATGGACACTAAAAACTGTGGCACAAACTGCTAATGTAAGAGGGATAGCTTATCAACATCCAAATTGAAACAAGAGTCCAGTTTGGAAGTTCTCACCTCAGAAGAAAGATGTTTTGAGGAGAATCCACAGTGTTTCCACATATGAGGGACATGGTTCAGAGACCTTAAGAGATTCATCCTTTTAGAGGAAACTGCACTGATTTGCCAATCTGTTTTTTGACCATGTTCAAAGACCAAGTAGTGATCATGAAAGCAATAAACCAGTGCTTGTCAAGCTATCTGATGTGAGAGACCAGCAATTTTTCCCCAGTGTGACAGAGTCTGGTAACATTTCTGGAAATTTATCAGGGAATAAGAGCTTATGGCTCAAAGACCAGCACCAGTCCACAGACCATCATTTTGAATAGTGCTATTCTAAACATCCTGGGTGACTGAAGGAATATACTCTTTCATATATCTGGTGACATGCATCAAGATCAGGTATGGGAAGTTCGTGAACCACATGAAGTACTCTTACTGTTTCTGGATCCTGCCACCCACATTTGCAGCAGCTGCTGCTATCACTATCCTCCTCCTCCTCCTCCTCCTGATCCTGTTTTTCCCCAGTTTGGAACTGAAGGTGGCTTACAAAGTTGGAACAAAGATAGCTAAAAGTTCACAGTATACAAACATTAAAAACAGTTTAAACTAGTTAAAACTGATATTGGTGGTGCTCATGCTGCCATTGTCCAGCCCTCCCTTCCCCCTCCCTGCCCCCAGTGTGGGGGGGAAACTTTTTTGTTTGCCTCTCAGTGGTGCCCATGGATATCTCCTTTAAAGTTTGGCTAAAACCCAAAGGAGATTCATCACCCCATTGATATCAGAGCCACTGTGATAGATGCTGCTGCTGTGATTGAGGAGCAACTGATTGTGCATGGGGCCAAGTCAGCGAGTGGGATAGATGATGCCTCTGAGATCGAGGAGCAACTGACTGTGCCGAGGACTGGGCCAGTGAGTGAGCAAGTCAACCTGCAAGCATCCCCTGCACTGGAAGGTCAAACAGAGACAGAGTTGCCCCAGCCAGCTCATGACAGAGAGGGAACCAGCAGTGATGCAGAAGAGTGGCAGCCACCTGTGCCCATCAGCCCTCAATCACAAAGAAGGCTGGAACAGGCTGCTCAGAGGGAGGCTGCATGGACTAGGTTGAGGAAATAATAACAAGCAGCACCTGCTCACAGTGGCTATTTAAGTCTTCCGGCATGGCTGCTCTTTGCTTGCAGTAAATTACTAGCAAGCCCTCATGACCTTTGTGGCTCCTGCACCCTGAAACCCTCCAGATGGATCTCTGCCTCCTGAACTGGACCTTGACCTGACTCGGCTTGTGTTTTCCTGGTGTTTGATATGTTCAGACTCTCCCTGAAAGTATTCTTGACCTCCCTCCTCTCTTGCTGGCTGCAGCTTGGTAGGGACAGATTCTTGACACCCACAAGTCACCTCTGGAAATTTATGAATTCTTAGTATCAATTTATCCTAATATGCACATTTCAGCTGGGATCCATAAGCATAGTTATGAATGCATAACTTAGAAGCACATATTCATAACTGATTGGTATTCATGATCCCTGCATATTCAATAGTGAAGGAAATACAGCAATTGTATAAATCCCTCAATCCTGACTTACTGAACATCAGCTGGTGTGAGTGATAGGAGTCTGTTCCCCTGTCAATCAGGACACAGCAGGCTAATGTTTCCACCTCTTTCCTACTAGTGTTCTCTGTGTGATAGTAGCAAAATCCCTCCTTCTTGCACCAGAGATTGCTCACAAGAGACAGGTGGAAAAATCTTTCTGAACATCTCCATGGACAAGTGAACAGACCTCTATTGTTTGCAACAGCAGCTGCTGCCTGATAAATGAGGATTGTGAGGACTCAGCCAGGAAGCTGTATTTAGATACACAACTAAGCCAGTTGCATAACTAAACAGCTCATGTAGAATTCTGCCCTTCATTTATTTATTACTAAAATAAGTTATTCATAGAAATGCAATCTAACAACAATCCTATAAGTGTTTTAAAAAGTTAAAACCTAGCTCAAAATTAAAAGAATCATAGAGATGGAAGAGACCACAATGGTCATCGTGTCCAACCCCTGCCATGCAGAAATACACCATCAAAGCACCCTCAGCAAATGGCCATCCAATCTCTGTTTAAAAACCTCCAAAAATGTGACTCCACTGCACTATTAGGCAGCACATTCCACTGTTAAAGAGTTTTAAGTTTTTTAAAGCACAGCAAGAAAGGAATAAGGAAGTCCAGTATTGCCTATTAAATCACCCTTTTGCTGCAGGGAGTTTATAGCCCAAACCCTGACTGAATAAAAATTTCCCTTTTTGCAGGTGGAAGCCAGCCTATAGTTGCATAGGGACGAGGGGGAGCAATAGGGGCAGTGCACCCCCAGCAGTAATTTTTGGGAAGGCACCGTGGCTCCCCATGTATCATAACTCCACCCCATCCATCATAGCATGCCCTGTCCATCGTAGCCATGCCCCCTGTTACCCTGATTTCTGGGGGTCCCGTGCGGGACACCTAAGTGTGCTCCAAATTACAAAGAAAGGATTAGTCAAAAGAGCACAAGCTAGCAATAGGAGAGGCAGGGCAATGGAGCGAGATCTTTTACCCAATGTCTACGGAGTCAGGCCAAGTCAAAGAGCAAACAGAAGTAAATAACAATTGTTGTTTTTATTAAAATACAGCCAAACAAGTGTATGCAACACACTCACACAGAGAACTATAGAAATAAAGGTTGGAGTTGGATAGTGGGATTTTTAGAGGAGGTTTGGTATGGGAAATACTACACCTGTCCTGAAGCCCAGGTAGTCTGAAGAAGAAGTTCGTGGAAATGGAGTTTCCCAGCATGTGGAGTTGAGGGGAAGGCTCGCCGAATGAAGCGACAGCAAGCCACGATGGAAGCCAGGAGTGATCCGAGGAAGCTCTCAAAGTCAGGGGTTTTTATAGGGGGAAATGTGGCCATAGGCTAGTGTGTTCTTGAGGATAATAATGAATTTCGGGCTGGAGATAATGCCTCTGAAAGGTCAGTATTTTACATGATTGAGTTAAGACCGAATTGTCAATAGAGTAGCCAGTATGCAAACGCGGAGTGCTTAAAATTTGAGTATTCGGCTAGTCAAGCTGCCTGCTCGGGGCAGGGAGTTCTTTGTAAGTAGCGTGCATACATAATGTGGTTCTTGCCTTGAGGTCTCCTGAAGTGGTGGGTCGGCTATTTCTGGCCTGCCCGTATTTGTTTGGAATATTACAGCGATTAGCAGCAGTGCCTGTATGCCAGCTTGTCCGGGGGCCTCGCAAGCATGTGGGGAGGAATAAGTAAAGAAGGCCAAATTATTGATATCAAAATGATATCTAATATCCCACAAGTCTGGGCTAGAAACTACAGTAACACCCCCATATGCCATAGCCACAGCCCTGTGCACTGTAGCCCTGCCCCACACACAGTAACCACACACCCCTGCGCACCATAGCCACACCCCCATGTCATAGTCACACCCACACCCCTCCGCCTGCCCCTCTGCCAGCCTCCCCTCCATGCACTCCAAGCTCCACCGCTGCCAACCTTGCCTCCTACAGAAGGGAGTTTTACAGCCTGAGAGCAGCCACTAAGACGGCTTTCTGTCATCTTTTCACCAAATACATCTGTAAGAGTAGTGGGACTGAGAGAAAGCCTGATTTTTCCCCATTGACTATACTGTGCTTGGGCATATTTTTCAGTCATTCACATTTTAAATGTGTGCACTGTTTTGTGTATGTTTGAAATGCCCTACAAGCATGGGCAATATGTGAATTCTCAAAGCGAAATGTGTTTCTTCTTGCAGTCATGACAGGTGTGAAAATGCTACTTGCATGGGAACTTTCAAATCCAGTAATATTCTTTCCATCACTAGCACAGTTTCGATTTACAGTCAAGGGCTCTCCTTGGGAAGTGTTTGTATATTGCATGGAGAGCTTACATACATAGATCAGTTCCAGCTTTGGACTTGCCTTTTGCAGAGCAGGGGTGGTGGTAGAGCTAAATCGCATGGACATCTCCTCCAATTTCACGCAATTGCATTGCATCTCAAATGTTGTGATACAATTCTCACAATACATCTGTATCAATACAACGGTGCATACAAATTTGCATGTTTTTAAAATGGAAATTGGATGTGAAATACATGTTTTATGAGAAAATACATGCATGTCACATTTTGTGAAGGAAAGGTTTACAAATTAAATCTAAAAATATAATTCTCATAAAAATCCCAAGGACTGATGTTTCTGTTATGTAATATTAATGTTGATGATTCTTTTTTAAAAATCTTTTCTTTGTCTTTGTTTTCTGCTAAAAGATACTGGAATATCAGCCTATCAATCATATTTATTTTGCTTTACCAGTTGGTTCATCTTTTTGCCTTTGGGTGTATGGAAAAAAAAAATTCAAAATACAATTGTAAGAAGACAAGACAGAGTGAGGGAACAATTACATATATGTAGCACTGGACCATACTGGAAACCAAGCCAGAGCTTCAGAAGGTTACTTCTCTGGCCATGCTTGCTAGAGAGATTTTGAAAACCATAGTCCGAAAGTAACTCTTCAAGCTCATCCATCCCTATTCTCCAACATAAGCCAGCTTAGTTATATTTCTCATCTTCTGAAGGGTGAAACTGTAGAAAGACGTTCAATTTATAAAAATCCAATTTTTAATTTGACTGCTTCACATCTTTCTGTTGGGTTAAAGGCTACTGATTAATGCTCATGCCATATTGCTGTTTTCATAATTATCTTTTTATGCATTTATTCATTAAAAGTATTTTACAGATTGCACTTCATCCTCACAGAGACCAGGGCAGTAGGTAGGAAACACAAATAAAACTAAACACAAGAATCCATGAGAGAAAATGAAAAGAAAAATAAAACACTCTTCAGTAAAGAATTCAAAGGCAGTGAAGCCAGTAAAGCAGACTGAACAATACTCAAAAATGTACAGGTGGGGGGAAAAAAGTTCCAACCTGGCATGAGAAAGTCATCCATCTGTATTCCAGAATATGGGTGCCACCACAGAAATCTCCTATCTCTTGTAAACACATAACTTTACTCCTCAGGACTCGAATCAATCAAAGCCTAATTCTGTGTGTCTCTATCAGTAGCTCTGGAATTCTATTCCCTTCCCTTGTTGCCTTCTTCTGCATTGAATCTACTCTGGAAAGTCTCCTCAGCTTCCTCAAGGCTTTTAGAGTGCATCAAGGAGGGGACTATAGGATGGAATGAATTGTCTCGGACTCACAGAAACTGCTTTCATGTCTGCAATAACAGTCTTGGCTACTCGCCCAAGTTAAACCGGTTATCTTCTGCGGCCTCTCTCTCTCTCTCTTTTCCTTTTGATAGAGTTAACAAGCTTGGTTGGTGAAGGAAATGCTATAGATATAGGATATCTTGAAGGAAATGCTGTAGATATGTAGATATGGGATACCTTTGACAAGCCCCCCCTTCAAATATCCTTGTTACTCCACTGGAAAGACCCTAACCCAGGGTCTACAATTTTGATATTAAAATATGATCCAATGTGCCTGAGAGGTCACCCGGATGGGCACATAGGCAGCAATGGAGAAACAATCGGAAACCAGGTCAGGCCAGTAAAATCCCCAGTCACATAGTCCCAGGAGACCTCAAGCTGTGCAAACCCACAATAAACAAAGGGTCCTCAGCTTCTGAGAAGCCAACTTGAGGGGATTAGCGTGTTTGCCCCAAGTTGAGCAAATATCCTATCAGGCGAAGACCGTTTACATGAAGTCACACCACAACCAAATGCAGTCGAAGATCCTGAGACTTTGACAACACCTTGTAATCTCATCACGCAAAGGAAGTTAACATTATGGAGCTTCTTTCTCGTTGCAACACCCATTGTTCTCCCCAGGAAAGGATTAGCCCTCCAGGTACTTTTTCCCCTACAAATAGTCTCAGTTTTTGAGTGGTTCTTTGGATCACTCCCGGTCATCCCAGCAGACTGTTTCTCTGTCCATTGAGTAATCCCCTCAGCCCTCTCAGTGCTGAGCCCCACTTCTCCACTGTCTTCCCGGACCAAGGAATTCAGGAAAAGGTGCAGTATTACCCCAACTGCAACCCCTTTAATACTCCCATATCCAATTTCCTCTCTTTTGCTTCTTAATAGGTCTTGTGTGAGTGTGTGAGTGATTGCGTTGGTGCGTGAGACTTTCATTCAATAAAATAATTTTATTAGACATTTTCTTTTGGTTTTTGGCTTGGCCTCACCCCATAAAAACTGGGTAAAAGATCCCACTAGGTTACCCTGCCTCTCACATTGCTATTGCTCATGCTCTGGCTAGTTTCCATTCCCCATCACGTGAAGCACATTGAGTGTCCCCCAAGGGACCCTCAAAATCAGGGTAACATTCTTGCAAACAAGTTAATAAAATGTGGGCTAGGCAATGCCACTATTAGGTGGGTTTGTGAGTGGTTCATCAACTGAATGTATATTTAAGGTTAAACCACAGAATCATAGAGTCTTAGGCCATTTCCACAGTACACTGGTTATAGTGCTCTTATTCCACTTTCAACATCTGGTGGAATCGTCTGGGGTTTACTGAGTTTACCCAGGTCAAAGAGCTCAGTGGTTGAGAATTCTAAAGGTCTCTCCCTAAACTGCAGACGCCAGGATTCTACAGAACGCTGAAAGTGGAATAAGAGCACTATAACAGTGTAGTGCAGAAATGGCCTCAGTCTGCACCAACTGAATCAAGGGAAAGCATGGGGAGGGTGAAAGTGGGGGGAGTGGAAAGAAACAGAGACATTTTAAAAGCAACTGAAAAAAAATAGGATGACAGAGTTTTAATTGGGACTCTCCTGCCAAACTGGGACAGTTAGAGGATATACTCTTCTTTGTGGCTTATGTAGCGACGGTGTAAAATAAAACCCCTTTTGTGGGGAATTCAGCACATTTTTTTCCAACCAAACATTGAATCTTCAATAAAAAAAGAGTTTGAAATGGTAGAGACCACCACACACACACACACACAAAGAAAGAAAATTGGGCAGCCCTTCAACATCTAAGTTGATCTAGTGCTGAATATTTTTTAAAAGAAAATTTGATTGGGTGCTCTTTATTTTTTTCATTGCTCCATTTTTAATTGTGATTTAGCATATTTGTTTTTATGTTATGCTTTTCATCAAGATTTTTGTTTTTATTCTGTTGTGTGTGTGTGTGTGTGTGTTTAAAGTTACCTTGAGCACTGTGGTGAGATGGCAGAAATGCAGGATATAAATAAATATATCCTTCACAAATCTACAAATCTGCAATGGAGGTTGTTCTCTTCTCTTCTCCTGCTAACAAAACATGGAGCTTAAGTGATAAATGAGTTTGTATTCATTCAGCTGCCGCTATTGAATAAAGCCTGCATACTGCTGCACCAAAGAAAGGTAAGCTTATGTTTTTCTGGTGATGAAAAGCAGCTTTATACACTGTTGTTGTTTTAAAGAAAACACTACTGAGCTTTTCCTTGACACTCGCTTAACATTTCCATCTACCCTTCCAATAAACTTTTCTGATCCTGCACCTCGTGGGCTATTTGGGCTCTGACCTGTGAGCAACAACGAGTGAACAGAAATAATACAATACAGCTGAAGTCAATAAACAAAGCTGAACTTCTCTTTTTCTTTTTTCTTTTCTCTCTCTCTCTCTTTTTTTTTACCAGTCTCTTCAAACAGATCTGGTTGTGCTATCATCACTTCCAGCCTTTTATGAGCAGATACATGAAAATCAGATTTCTGTGTGAGTTAGAGCAGTGTCACCAGCCTTGAAAATGATCCTGTGCTTATGACAAGAAGAGCAAAGCAGAGACATTTTTTTTAATTTCCTCAAGAAATCAATCCACGCATGGTGGAGGACTTTGTAGAGGGAAGGAATAAATAGCAAGGTCTCCGAAGAACAGAGTTTGGAAAATTCACTCTTACTGATCATGCTGCCTAGAGATTATGGGAGTTGTAATTCTTTTTTAAAAAGGCAAAACACAAAACCCTTTCCCACACCCTGCTGAAGATTTTAAGGTGCCAGTCAGTCTGTATCTGAAGTAACTTTTTGAGTGATGTTAAAGCTTACATTAATCATTTTAACTATGGGGAAACAGGCCTTCAAAGATGAAACAATTCTGACCATAGGGAATGCAGTTTTTACAGTATTTAATTGTTGTTGTGTACCTTCAAGTCATTTCCAATTTTTGGCAGTCCTATGTGGACCTATCTTGGAGTTTTCATGGGAACATTTGTTCAGAAGATGATTATCTTTACCTTCCTCTGAGGCTAAGAGAAAGTGACTTGCCTAAGGTCATCCAATTCTATGTCTGCGGCCCTTTCCGCAGCTTAGCTTTTTGCAGAGCTGGGGTGTGGGGATTGCGCGAGCGGCCTTCAGCGAGAGGCTCTCACATCCCCACTGCTTCAGCTCCGCACGAGCTGCCTGCTCCTGAGCAGGCAGTGCAAGAGCCCCACCTCTTCCTTCTGCAGGCTGTGCTGGGGCAGGAAGCACGACCGCCGCGGCTCTGGAGGCTCTGCACGCACAGCAAGTGCACGCAGGGCCCTGGAGCAATGCACAATTGTGCACCATTTTCGTCTGAAAGCTGAAAATGAAAAAATGTGCAAGCAGCACCTGCCCTACCCTGCAGTGTCACGTGATTGTGAGTGTGTCATGCAGATCGCTCCTCACAATTGCACAACGGTCCAGACGCCCTTTCCCATGGCAAATGCCATTCAAAAAGGGCCTGATTTGGGGATTCAGTCCCTGGTCTCCAGAGTCATATTCCAATGCTCAAACAAGGACACTACACTGACTTTCTTGGCCTTTGATTACAGGTGAGGCAAGTCTCGAGATGATCAGGATTATGGCCTCACACAAGACAGAGGGCCTTTCCACACTACACTGTTATAGTGCTGTTATTCCACTTTCAACATCCTATGGAATCCTGGAGTTTGCAGTTTAAGGAGGGGCATTTAGAATCCTCAGCCAGAGAGCTCTTTGGCCTCAGTAAACTACAAACCCCAGAATTCCACAGGATGTTGAAAGTGGAAAAATAGCACTATAACAGTGTAGTGTGGAAAGGCCAAAAGACAGACCTAGATCTTGAAGAGAGACATTTTATTACTACAGACAGAAAAGGGAGATCGTATTGCCTTGTTTTATTTCTTTTGTGCCCTGTCACCTCAAAGTTTTTTTGGCAAGGAGATGGCAGCTTGACCTTTCTGCCTGCATAGGCACTCCTTCTGCAACGCCTCAAGCAAGCAAGTTAAAGATTGTGCCTCAGATGTTGTCACTTTTATTCTTCTGCATGACTTTTGTCTTTTTTGCCATCTTTTACCTGGCTTGACCACAGTAAATGTGAAAGGGATCCAGGGGTCCTAGTAGACTACAAGCTGAACATGAGTCAGCAGTGTGATGCAGCAGCTTAAAAAGCCAATGCAATTGTAGGCTGCATCAATAGAAATATAGTTACTAGCTCAATGGAAGTACCAGTAATAGTGCCACTCTATTCTGCTTTGGTCAGACTCCATCTGGAATACTGTGTCCAGTTCTGGGTACCAAAGTTCAGGAAGGATACTGACAAGCTGGAATGTGTTCAAAGGAGGGCAACCAAAAAGGTAAAAGGTCTAGACACCATGACCTATAAGGAAGGGCTTAGGCAGCTGGATATGTTTAGCCTTTAAAAGAGAAGGTTACGAAGTGGCACGATAGCTATATTTAAATACTTGAAGAGATGCTATATGGAAAATGGAGCAAGCTTGTTTTCTATTGCTCCAGAGACTAGGGCCCTTTTCTCACAGCATTTACCATGCGAAAGGGCCCCTGGAGCATCATGCGACTATGAGGAGCAGTCCACATGACACACTCACAATTGTGCGATGCTCCAGGGCCTGGCAGGCACCAATCGTGCACTATTTCATTTTCGGCTGCAAGCCAAAAATTGTGCCCGATCTGTTACTGCGGTCCAGGCCTATCCAGAGATAGCACTCGATATCACTTTGATATCAAACAATTCGGTTTTCCTCTGCCACCCCGCTCCACGTGTTTGTGAGGCCTCCGGACAAGCACGCAAACAGGCATGGCCGATAATTGCTGGACATTCCATTCTCCACCCAGGCAGGCCAGATAACACCGGTTCATCACTTCAGGAACCTTCCGGCAAACACCTCATTGCATATGCACGATACTAACAAAGGCTCCCTGCCCTGAGCAGGCCACCTGACAAAGCTGTACTAAGCACTCCGCATTTGCATACTGGCTACACTATGGTTAATTCGGCTTTAAGTCAATCATGTTAAACTCTGACCTTTCCTAAGCTTTGTCCCACTCCCAAATCGCATTGTTCTCACCGAGTAAGGTATGGCCTGCAGTCACAATTCACCCTATAAAACCCCTGATTCCAAGACCTTTCTCGGATCACTCCGAACTTCCAGACCACCTTGCTGCTGCTTTGTTTGGTAAGTTTTCCCCTCAGTTCCAGCAACTGAGACTGCTCAACCCCGGATCGCTTCGCTCTCAAACTACAGGACTACGAGACAAGTGTCATATCACCCATTTCCCTCTAAAAATCCCTATTCCAAGTCAATCTCTGATTCCTTAGTTATTCGTGTGACTGTGGTGTCTTGAATATTTGTCTGTACTTAATAAATATCATTTTTATTATTTTAACCCGTTTGGCTGCTTGACTGACCTGACCCCGTAGATGCTGGGTTGCAAGATCCTGCTAAGTTACCCTGCCTCTCACCAGCTTTAGTGAGTGCTCCAGCTAATTTTCCCCAAGGTTGTGTTGTTGTTTGGTTATTTAGGTGTCCCTCCCGGGACCCCCAGAGATCAGGATAACAAATCGCACATCGCTCCAGGCTTGCTGTATGTGTGGAGCTCCAGAGCTGTGGTGCTTGTGTTTCCTGCCCCAGTGCAGCCTGGGAAAATCCCAGGCTGCACTGCAGAAGGAAGAGGAGGGGCTCTCATGCAAGCAGGCAGCAGCTGTGGAGCTGAAGGAACTGGGATGCAAGAGCTTCTCAGTAGAGGTTGCTCGTGCGATCCCCCACACCCCAGCTCTGCAAAAAGGTGAGTTGCGGAAAGGGCCTAGGATATGCAGCAATGACTTTGAAAGAGATTCTGTCTATACCTTAGCATGAACTTCCTGAGGGTAAGAGTATTTCACCAGTAAAATATGTTGCCTTGGAGTGTGGTAGACTCTCCTTCTTTGGAGATTTTTAAACAGAGGCTGAATGTTTATTTTTTGGGAATGCTTTGATTGTGTATTCCTGCATAGCATAATGGAGTTGGACTCAATGGCCCTTGTGGTCTTTTCTAGCTCTGTGATTCTATGATTCTGTAAGAATCTGCTGGGCTCTGAAAGCTAGCATGGTGAGTTTTGCACCTTTAGGTTGGCTAAATAAAGGTACAAAAAGGAAGCTGTGGACATGTTACAAGATGCTGTTACAAGACTGCTGTTTGATTAGGAAGCCTGACACATTTCCCCTGCTCTCAAACGCCGTTTAAAAGGCTATATACAATTGCTGTATGCCTTCAAGTTGTTTCTGACTTATGGTGACCCTAACCTGAACCTATCACAGAATTTTTGGGGGTTGAGAGTATGTGATATATCCAAAGTCACTCAGAGGGTTTCCATGGCCAAGCTGAGAATTGAATCCTGGTCTCCAGGGTCGTAATCCAACATTCAAAGCATTATATCACGCTGTCTCTTCCAACATTTCACAGATCAGGACAGAATTCTTATTCATCACCTCAAGAGCCCTCAGTAAGCTAAGGTCAAAGGGGGAAGTGGGAGGAGGAGTGAGAAACTGGGATATTTTAAATATAGGTATTACTCTAAAAGCTGGGGGCCTTTGGAGTCCACCTGCAATGCCAGCATATCCTTAGAATTTGGGGAATTATAGCTCAAAGGAGGTCTGCGAGAGGAGGGTAATGGTAGGATTTTTTCACCTGTGTATACCAGTACTAACTGCAGAGATGACTTCAGTTAAAAGTTAAAAAGAGTATTTTATTGAGAATTAACAGGCACACAAGAGGTCAGACACCCTCAAGAACCACACAAGGCTGTCAGAAAGTGAGGCAGGAAAATTTGGATAGAGAGAAATTGGGTGGAAAGGGTGATAGTTACCAATCCTGAAGCAGAAGGTCAAAGCCAAGTGGCTCAGACAACCAGTTCAAGGGTAGGAAGAATGAACAGAGATCTGGGCACCATGTATTACATCCAAGTACTACAATTTACTGGGGCTGGAGATATATTTTTATACCCTATTTCCTGCCATGAAGGAGGCTGCATGGACAAAGTGGCAATAGCTTTCCCACAAAACTGACAAAGGAGTCTGGATTGGGTTTATTGCCTTAACTTTAGGTGACAAAACATTGATGGGAGTCCTGACAATCTCTTAATGTTTTGGCCTAGTAAGGTGAATAGGGAAGGTCTCTGTAGGATATGCTCACAGGAAGGGTCTTCATTGCGTCACCTGAGCAGTTTTGTCTTCCATTATCTTTATTGCCTGCACTTTTGAAAGGATTATAGCAAGCCTATTGGTGCTGGGCTTTCTTGCCTAATTCTTCTCTGAATTTATAATCTGGCATGCTGAGGTTATCCTGACCTAACTATGTGCTTACTGTCAGTGCTTCTCCAAACATGCTTTCAGCCATAAATATATCTAATTTATGAAAAATAGCATACCCCCCACAAAGTGGGGCTGTTGGATGTGGTAATATAGCTAAAAGAGTGGGATGTCAGAGGATTAACTGGGATAGTTGGAAGATAAGTACAATCATAAAAGGAAAACATGTAGGTGCCTGATATTGCACTACATAAAATTAAAATTACATTGGTCCCTTGCCTATTCTCCCTGAAGACAATCTTGAGAGTATACTCAGGCTGAAACATGTCAGGAATTTTGAACAATAAAACAATCATCTTTTGAGCATCTTGAGATGTCACTAGTTTCTTCTGTGAATTTCACTGGATGCTTCCCAGTATCTGCTTCTGACTTAGTAAGGTGTCAGGACAATGCATACTTTGCATCTGATACTGAAATAAACAATGAATGCAAAACCACCTGGTGCGTGTCTTACTTCTATTTTTCTCAAACAAGTAATTGTAAAAGACATGCAGCCAATGTTAGAGCATCTTAAAAACAGCTTATGAGTCTAATTTCTTTTTAATAGCCCCCTTTTTCTGCATTGCATTGAAATTTCACCTTGCATAGTAGATGAAAAGATTTAATCTATATTTGAGAATCATCATACTAAAAATGAAGAAGAAGAAGAACAAGGAAAGAAAAGAAAAGAAAAAGAAAATCATATATATTAAACCCAGGGGATTAAAAAAAACCCTTCAATATCTGCAGGCATTTTTGTTGTAAAGTGTTAATTCCATTACCAGCATAAGAATTCAAGTGTCTTAGAATTGCCATGTTGATGCATCAATTAAATGGAGAAGTGTCACTCTTTTCATTATGTTCATGCTTTTTGAAAAGGAAGGAGGAGGCAATCACGCAGCAATCACCCAGCTCTTATTGCAACAGGAAAAAAAGGGTCATTAAAATTAGAAGGAATAGGCCAATATGAATCTAAGCAAGCGATCCTACGAGAAGAGGTGGGAGCATTCTGAGAAGAGTTGTGTAATTCTGTTGTCACTCACCATATACTTGATGAGGAGAGTTTTGCACTGCCTTAAAGACCAACAAGTTTTCTTTAGCATTCAGTGTTTGGGGATGGCAACCCACTTCATCAAAAGTTGTGGCTTTTGAGGGTTGCATTTCATGTAAGTTTGGCCATTTCTGCACTTCACTGTTATAGCTCCATTATTCCCTTTCCAACATCCTACAGAATCCTGAGGTTTGCAGTTTAGGGAGGGGCATTTAGAATTCTCAGCTAGAGAGGTGTTTGGCCTGTCCTATCTCAGTCCTGGCACAGCTGATAAATCAAACAAAACAAACTGAATATCTCCCAGCTTCTTATTTATTTCCAGGCAGTAAGCAAGGAGTCATAAATAAAGTCCAACACAAACAAAGTCTGGCAGGGTTTCATGGCAAGGGAGTGCCCAAGGTCAATCCAAACATTTGTCAAGGTATCCAGCAAAGTAGCAAGTCAGACAAACTCTGACAACTCCTGGAGGGGAAGGACGCCAGCTAAATAGACCCAAAGCCTAGCGCAGCTGTGCTTTGATTGATTCCTGCTGGTTATAAATTCTGAGAGAGCGATGCTGGGTCTCTCTTTGCTGCCTATGCTGTGTGTAGCTGGGTCTACGCAAGTGTTCTTCGGTATCTGAAGAGGCAAGACTCTTTTGGAGCTTGCAGCACCCTCTGTTCTGTTTCTGGCACTGTAATCTCTCTCTGTACAGCCGGTGCTGGCATGCCCCCTGTTGCAGTCTCTGGCATGCCCTCTGCTTCCAACTCTGAATCAGAGTCTATGCTCTGGAAGCACGGCATGACATCGCCTCAGTAAACTACAAATGCCAGAATTCCACAGACGGTTGAAAAGTGGAATAATAGCACTATAACAGTGTATTGCAGAAATAGTCTTAGTCTTGAAAGCAAATGTTGGGTTTCTCTGAATCCCTGCAGGCCTCACTCTATCATTTCCTCAAACCAGAAGTGATGTTCCATTGGTGCCCAGTTTCTATTTTTTTTTTCTCATTGTTTCAGGTTCTTTCTGTATAGGGAGTGGTGGAAACAGCTGTTACAAAGAAAATGGCTCCTCTGAAGGTCTTCTGAATCATCATTCTCCATGTTTACCACCATCCCCAAATTGGCCAATGGTGAGGTGTCAGGGCAGGGAGACAAGTATCACACAACACTCATGCCCCCTCATGTGCATCCTGTGGGCCACTTTGCTTTAAAGTCCCACTAAACTGTTATTTTTGCTTTTCCTTACTAACATGGGTATCCCTTTGGAAACTTACACTTGGTTAATGTTTACACACAAGAAGATGCCTCATTCCCACCTCAGACCAAGCTCAATATTGTCTACACAGGGGTGGGTCTCCTATGATCTTCAAGAGGTTTTTAAACTGCAGCTTCCATCAGCTCTAGCCAGCATAGGGTTCATGGGAGAAGCTGTCTAACACCATCTGAAGAGGTACATGTTATCCTCCTGTGATCTATTGACTAGCAGTAGTTCTATACAATTTCAAACTGAAGCCTTTCCCATTTCTAGATGGAGACATTGGGGTGAAAAGCAAGCATGCATATGATATATGTATATACACCCCTGGTATCATCACCAGAGACTTCGCAGCAATTTTCTTTTTTTGCTTTTTAGGGTACAGTTTTGTGCCTTGGAGAGCCAGCACAGTATAGTGGTAAGACCCTGGAGACCAGGGCCATTTCCGCACTAGACTGTTATAGCGCTATGATTCCACTTTCAACATCCTATGGAGTCCTGGAGTTTGCAGTTTCGGAAGGGGCCCTGGCCCCTCCCGAAACTGCAAATCCCAGGATTCCATAGGATGTTGAAAGTGGAATCATAGCGCTATAACAGTCTAGTGTGGAAATGGCCCTGGATTCATGTCCCTGCTTGGCCATGGAAACCCACGGGATGACCTTGGAAGCATCACACCCTCTCAGTCCCAGAAAACCTCATGATAGGGTCACCTTAGGGTCGCCATGAATCAGAAACAACATGAAGGCACACACCAATAGTAAGACTGTGTAGTCTTACAGTAGAACTATGCAGTCTTATTAGATATGGAGCAGTTACACATTCATAACTCTAGGTTATAAAGCCATAAGTGCAATGCAGAAAGCTAGTTGCTGTTATAAAGAATTGCATGTAAATAGACCATGATCTAAAATCAATACCTGTGTGCGCCTAATGTTGGGCTTATCAGTTTTCTCCTCCCATTCTTTCCTCAGTAACAAGTCGAGCATGCTCAGTAGACTATTTTGCCTCAGAAAAGTCCAATATTAAGCTTGTCAGCTGGGACTTTAAGGGAATAGAGCTGATGTGTTTTTAAATTTTATTGATTATTTATTTATTCATTCATTTATTTATTCCATTTGTATGCTGCCTTTCTCCTGGTATGGGACCCAAGAGACTTACAACAAGAAATATTAAATATTATAGCCATTTGAGAGGACCATAAAAGATACCAACTGTGTTCCTTGGCAGTGAATGTAAGAAACAGAGAAGAACTGGTGATCAAAATAATGTCCAAAGAATTAAGTGAAATGTTTTCAAATGTTTAGAATTTTCAGCATTTCTGATTAGGCCACTTTGATTTACAAAGTCTTGTTATCCTGTATGTTGGGGGTCCCGGGAAGGGCGCCCAAATTACCAAATAAAAACACAAGATGGGGGAAATTAGACTCGAGCATTCTCTCAAGCTAACGAGAGGCAGGGTAACTTTAGCTAGGATCTTTTACCCTATGTCTACGGCATCAGATCAGAGAGCGTAGCCAGACAAGTTTAAAAGTAACAAAAATGATAGCTTTATTGAAGGACAAACAACAAATAAGACAACACATGCACACCGCTAACTGAGAAATATAAATGGAGAGTTTTCTGGGGAGTGGGCAATATGACACCTGGTCTCGTAGTCCTGGAGAGAAGAGGAGAAGAGGAAGAGGAGGGAAGAAACTCAGCGCGGTTCGCTGAGGGGGCGACTCGCTGGACAAACCGACTTCAAGGCAGGATAGCAGTCCGGAGTGTTCCTGAGTGTTCTGAGGAGGGCTCGGAATTGAGGACCTTTTATAGGGTAGATTTTACCTACAGACCATGCCATGCTCGGTGAGAACAAAGGAAATTTAGAGCGGGACAAAGGCGTTGGAAAAGGTCAGGTTTTCCATGATGAGCTTAGTGCTGGATGATAATAGTATGGCCAGTATGCAAATGGCCCAACATAAAGGAATGGCTTGGCGCTAGGTTGGATGTCTTTGTGTAAAGTAGCGCTGAGCAAGGCTGGTTTGCAAAAAGGAGTGGTCCCTTAAGCATCGGAGAGGCATTAAGTTGCCTGCCTGAATGAGGTTTGGAATGTACAACCATTAACGGCTGCGCCTATTACGTGCTCGTCCTGTGGCCCTTGCAAACACGTGGAGTAGGGTGGCAGAGAAAGGTCAGGTAAAGGCCAGAGTATTTGATATCAAGAGATATCTAGTGCTCTCACCAGACATATCATAACTGTGGTAACAGCCTGACATTCAAGAGCGCTCCCCCATACCAAAATTTGATTTTGATATATAAGTCTTTGAGACCTTCTGAATGCCTTGATTTGTTTTGGAAGGCATTAAGTACTATGGTCAATATTCTGCTTAGATCTGGCAAAGCAGGCAACTCACGCAGCCATTACCAGCCTACTCCATTCCCTGCATGCACCACTGACTCTTCTGGAGACTGGTTGACTTCCACACAACGTTTAGCAGCTGGGGGAGAGTATGGGTGCCAGGCAGCTTTTGGCCGTGCTCCTGTACCCAGATGCTGCCTACCCTAAATGATTGAGGGGGAAGCACTCAGCCAGCAGGGTGGTAGATGAAGCAAGCAGGGAGTTGCTTCAAACAGAGGTGCTGGATACTTCAATCACCAAAAAAGGACATACATGGATATAACATGCAATTAAGTCTGTGTACGTCACCAACAGAATTCTTGAAACTGGTTGATGCCACCAAATAATGACTATATATACATACATACATATACATATACATATACATATACATATACATATATATATATATATATTTGTGAGGTTGCCAGTTGAGGATCATCCTAGGCCCTGAGATTTACGGAACAAAACCTGCAACCTAGGAATGTCTCTTGGCTGATGTCATTAAGTGCCCAGAGAAGGGTAACCAAAATGATGAAAGGCCAGGAAACCATACCCTATGAGGAGAGGCTTAGGGAGCTGGATATGTTTAGCCTGGAGAAGAGAAGGTTAAGAGTGACATGATAGTTATGTTTAAATATTTGAAGGGATGTCATATGGAGGATGGAGCAAGTCAGTTTCTGCTGTTCCAGAAACTAGGATAAGGATCAGTGGCTTCAAACTGCAGGAAAGGAGATTCCCTCTTAATATTAGGAATAACTTCCTGATGGTAATCGCTATTCGACAATAGAATACGCTGCCCGTGAGTGTGGTGGAGTTTACTTCTTTGGAAGTTTTAAAATAGAAGCTGTATAGCCATCTGTCAGGAGTGCTTTGATTGTGTATTTCTGCATGTTAGGAAGTTGGACTCAATGGCCCTTGTGATCCCTTCCAACTCTACAAATCTATGTTACCCATTAAGTATGAACCATAGCTGCTTACAGCTTGTCTTTCAAACACACAGAGAACATTCTTTTTTTTTTCCCATTTGGAAATTTAAAACAGAAATCTTAGATAAAGTCTGGGCTGTTCCCAGAAGAAGGTGAAATGAAGGGACTATTCCTTCCCCCCTATTTGGGGGATGGAGTAAGGAATATTTAATTTATCCCACTTGCTTCTAGCCTGAAAATGATACAGAGCAGAGTGGAGGGTGAGTCCTAGCTCCACAACAACTGAAAGGGAAGAAGGAAGCTAAGTAAGTAAACACATAGATCCTTTGGAGAGACTTTGCAAGCTACAGCCATAAATGAATTAAACCATGGAAACTGAAGCAAAGGACTGCTCCATGAGTTGAGCTAGAGATTTATACAGAGCCCTTTCTTTTGATTGCATCTGAGCCCCTCTCCCTGCAACTGGAGAATATACACCCTTGCCTCCCACCTAGAAATGACCCACAAAATCTGGAGACTCAGAGCCAGGCCCTGTGATCTGGTGAAACTAATGATAGGTCAGTTAACAAAGACAGTATATATTGGCCATTTTCACAAGGGGAGAGGGAATCGCCCAGTGCCACTATTTACTGGATCTTCTGGCAGTCCGGTCCAGTCCAGGGTGAGGAGGAGCAGCGGTGGTTGTCGATCCACACTGCTCCGGCATCCAAAATGGTGGCTTCCAGTTGGTCGTGGGTCTTGACCAACTGATGAAGCTCACCAGCCTAAAGCCCGCCCTTGGCAGATCACAGGCTTGCATTGGTGCGAGCCTGCGAATCTGCACAAGGGAGCAGGCTTGCAGTGGCGTGCTCCGTG
Source organism: Ctenosaura bakeri (assembly GCA_948474755.1). Lineage (NCBI taxonomy): Eukaryota > Metazoa > Chordata > Lepidosauria > Squamata > Iguanidae > Ctenosaura > Ctenosaura bakeri. The sequence goes on from CAOLHI010000388.1 coordinate 977,703, forward strand.
CTTTTGAAAGACTGGAAAAATCAGGTCTTTCAAAAGCATGCTGGAGGACCACTTGGGGTCGTTCCAGAGCGGACTGAGGTGCAGATCTACAGTAAGTAGTCCGAACCCAGTCCACTTGAAGGTTCAGACATCCTCCGTGGAGGACACACTGCACTGTTTTAAATGCCCTGTGTGGAAATGGCCTACTGTTGCGTGTGATCTATTAAGTATAGTCAAACAGTAGTGAATGCCAACCTGCAAACAGCCAGCTATGAGATATCCTTACACATGAAACATCCATCACTGAATGCCTGTATTAAGGTGCACTTTGACAATGATGGGTTGATGGACATGCCATCATGTATGTTGCAGCCGAAGACCGTATTACATCATTACACTTATTATCCACTCTATACACAAACCTTCATTTATTATAGACCATTTAGTGTATCTGATACCACAATTCTGTCATTACAATGAACGGCATCTTGCAAGAAAAATGTTCCTTCATCAAAGGTAGATTGATACGCTTTGTGCACTGAGATCTTTGTTACACCATGTAGTTTGAGCTGCAGTTCAATATCTGACTGCCTGTTATATGGGAAGAACCTCAAACACGCTTACTGAATGTTACATTCTTCTATTGTGCTGCGTGCCTTCCAACTGAACCAATCTGGCAGGGAGAATCTTGATTAGTCCTCTGTCCTCCCACTTTTTCAGCTGCTTTTAAAATGTCCCAGTTTCTCTCTCCTGTCATTTCCCCCCTTTGTCCTCAGCTTACTTCAGTTCTTGTAAACATAGGCCATTTCCACACTATACTGTTATAGTGCTCTTATTCCACTTTCAACATCCTGTGGAATCCTGGGGTTTGCACTTTAGGGAGGGGCCTTTAGAATTTTCAGACAGAGAGCTCTTTGGCCTCACGAAACCGCAAACCCCAGGATTCCACAGGATGTTGAAAGTGGAATAAGAGCACTATAACAGTGTTGGGAGGAAATGGCCTGAGTCTATCCATCTGTAATGCCATCTTGAAAGGGGAATAATAGCACTATAACAATGTAGTGCGGAAAAGCCCAAAGTTTAAAGTGCAACAATAGTTTTCACTCAGCAGGGTGGAAAGAAGAGGAGATGAGCAGGTGAAAAAGTTCCTTCTCAGAAGGCTTAGGAAAGATCAAACTGCTGCAGCCTGTCCTAGCTTGTAGGTTCTTCCTGGTTAAATAGCTTCTGCCATCTTGCTGCACTCTGATATTACTTGACTACCTATATCTCAGTTTTCATCTGTGAAATGTTAGAGGGTATAAGTATCCTGAAAGGAATATGTACGGTACATTCAAACAAAGCCTCCACAGGAAACAATAGCCAAGCCTCAGGTTAAAGTATCATTAAATGAATAGTTAGGAGACCACACTGGTCATTTCCACACTAGCCTGTTATAGCGCTATGATTCCACTTTCAACATCCTATGGAATCCTGGGGTTTGCAGTTTTGGGAGGGAAACTGCAAACCCCAGTATTCCATAGGATGTTAAAAGTAGAATCATAGCGCTATAACAGGCTAGTGCGGAAATGGCCAGTGTGATGAGTGTTCCCATAAATCATCAAGGATGGCAATACATATTTGTGAATTCTAACAGATCAGCTGATAGCAAAACACAAGCTTTATTCCAGAAACATTTGAAGCCACTTTTAAATACAACTTGTTTCTTTGGATTACAACTTGCACAGTCCCAGATGGTGCCCTGCATACATTCAGAGTAATTAAGATGCAAATGTATTCCAACTTCTTCAGATGTTGTTGAACACACAGAGTAGCACGCCGTACACCTTTAAATAGAAGTGCAAATGAAGGAAGGGGGCTTGGAAATGGAATATTTTGCCAGGAGTTCTAAAAGATAAAAGGGGAAAAAAATACAATAAGGAGGATATAATGGAAATCACAGACTGATATCCTCTTGAAATGGGTGAAGTGACATCATTGTTATGATCTGTGAATACTTGTTGTTGTTGTTGTTGAGGCATAATGGGTGAGTACAGCAGAACAGAGAAAGATATGCAAGAAGGATTTGAAAAGAACAATACAGCAAAGATTTGTTCATTAGAATTGTTAGTGGGATATCAACTGTATGGCAATTACCTGATAGTTGGCTAAATAGCATTTCTTTGGGTGTTGCTGATAGGAAAACACCAGTGTTATCCCAGAACCATTTGATACCTATTTAAAATGAAACTCCTTTGATGCACAAATAGAACTGGAAGAGCTTCTCTATTCATTTCAAGGAAGGCAATAGCTTCTATGTATACATTGTTTTGTGTTCACGGAGCTCCCTTCTCCACCAAAGTGAATGAGGAAGGCCGGCCAGACAGTATTGTCTTACATTGTACTCCCAGAGCTGTCTCTTTTTGTGAAGTGGATGGAACCACAATGCTATTGTATAATCAAGGCTGCATCTGATCTGATATGGTGTATAAAATATCATGTGAAATTCTGACCATCCCTGGCCATACTCAAAAAAGAATTCAAGGTTACCACTTGTCTGCAGTTTCACTACATCCTGGGAGCACTTCAGGATAAAAATGTTTTTGTAAGAGAATCATTGGCCTGTGGCAACAGTCTTAGTATGATAGGGAAGCATGTCAACTAAAATATACACCTAAACTATGCACTATGCAGTTAAAATATCCACACCCTCCAGTATTTCACAGCTGGAAACCAGGATGCATGCAGCTAAGTGACATCAGAATGTATTTAAGATGGCTAAAGTGATTAATAAGGAAGAACAGACAAGTTAGTAAAGACTGCAGCTGTTTGCTTTTGCCTGAGTCTACTGGGAATGGAAAGATTATGTCCTATCACTTCCTCTTCCCCCTGGTGAGTTAATGGAGCACAAATGACTTTTGCATTTTGATCTCAGTTTGAAAGGACTGAAGTAAATTGAGGATGAAGGGGAAAGTGGGAGGAGGAAAGAGAAACTAGGGCCATTTCCACACTACACTGTTATAGTGCTGTGGGTCTGGGAAATGGCCCGGGTCATTTTAAAAGCAGCTGGGAGGAGAGAGGATTTGGTTGTCCCTGCCAAATCAGGACAACTGGGGAGTATGGTAATCCGTAAAGCTACATATGAAGGCATCTTTTACCCCAATAATTGCTTGACCCAGGTCCAAAATAAGTGGTAGCAGCTCTTGCGGATTTAGGACAAGTGTCCTTCTCATCACCAAGTGGAGATATCAGACACCCAACATATAGTATATGGTAAACATGTGCCCTGGTGCAAAGCTGTGGGTCTTCACTAGTCATAGCATTTGAATGCTAGCGATTTCATGCCCTCCAGCATTTCACAGATGAAAGCTGGGATACACGTGGCCAAGCAACATCAGAGTATGGTGGCAAAAGCTATTAGTGAGGAAGAATGGGCAAACTAGGAGAGGCTGTGTCAGTTTGCTTTTGCCTGAGCCTACTGGGAAGGGCAAAATTCCACCTTCGTCTAACCCCCCTGCTGAGTTGAGTGCAAACTACTTTTGCACTTTGAACTCAGACTGTAGCAACCAAAATAAGCTAGGACCAAAGGGAGAAAGTGAGAGGAGGAGAGAGAAACCAGGATGGTTTAAAAGTAGTTGAGAAAATGGAACAGAGGATTAATCAAGACTGTCACAGCCCAATTGGGACAGTTGAAGAGTATGTGAATGGCGACGATTCTTCTGGGAATCAGCAGGGACACTACTGGTGATGGCAAAGTCTGAACTTCAAACTTCTGGTATGCAAAAACATGTGCTCCATTATTGAGCTGTGCTCTACATTTTTCAGCACTGAAACATGTATGTTTGTACACTTGTTCTACCTAAACTTTTGCCACTTTTTCAAAGAGAAATAGTTTCATAAAATGATAGCTAGGAATTACAAAACTCTCTGGAAAAAAATACTTCAGGGTCATGATGGTACAGGAACAGGCTACTCTTTCACCAGATACAGACAGTCATTTCTCAGTTGATATCTGAAGTAGATGACTGTGAGAATGGCATTAATTAGAGGGAATGTCTGTTGCTACACTGCCTATTGGAAAACAAAAGTCACCAGCAACAACTGGAAAGACAATATCTGGAAAGGTTGAGATAGTTCTTTGAATTCTCAGATCTTGATGTGTCATCCTCAAGTCAAGCAATAGATACTTATTACTAACAATCATCCTGGGAGTAAAGGGTTAGTAAGGACATCATGTCCTTAGATCTGCAGATGCAACATTTTGAGAAGCTCTTCCATTGCCTTCTCTCTTTGCCTTTCTACGATTTCCCCTGCTGGGTTCTTTATATCTCACTTGTCACCTTGCATCTCAGGTTCTAAAACAAGGCCTCAGCAGTGACTAAGGGATCAACATTACCTGGCACAGGAATGTCAATCTGATTAGCCCATTCCCATAGATGACTGGGTGTTAGAGATCACTGAGTAGATGGGATTCAAGGGACACTAACAGGCCATTGGATGGGCAGGACTTGCCTGGCCAATCACTTTACTTTCCAGGTATCATGAAAACTACATGAGAAGATGCCCATGTCATGGTGTTGTACTGTGCCTTTAATTTTCAACTTACTGCAACCCTAAGGTGAGCCTATCTTGGAGTTTTCTTGGCAAGATTTGTTTAGAGGGGAGTTGCCTTTGCCTTCTTGTGAGGCTGAGACAATGTGGTTTGTCCTGGGTCACCCAGTCGGTTTCCATTGTCAAGCAGTGATTCAAACCTGGTCTCTAGAATCGTAGTCCAATGCTCAAACTAAAACATGATAGGAGGGTCAATTTATACAATCTGTTTGTTTCAATTATATATGAACCTCTTTTCCAAACTTTTAAAACTTTTTACATCAAACTCTAAAGCAATTTGCAGATTTAATCTCAATCTTAATCTGTTGATAATATTTGAGAATTCCTGGAGAACAGGTGAGGTGTTTGCAGACTAGAAGCAGGGGAATGGGCCCTTATCTGTAAAATGGGCAAAAAAAAAAAAAAATGATCTGGGCAATTATCAAGCAGCTTGACATTCATGCCAAAAAAGGTTCTAGAACAAATCATTAAACATCACTCTATAGAAAGGGTTTCTCCCAAACTAGTCATGCCAGATTCTTTGTTTGTTTGTTTGTTTTTTGGTAGAATGTAAAGCTTAATAGATCAGGGGAATGATGTGGATATACTATATCTTTATTTCAATGATGTATTTGACAAGGTTCCACACAACACGCATGCAGCTGCTAAAATGTGGGCTAGACAATGCTATTGTTGGATGGATTTGTAGCTTGTTAACAGACCAAGCCCAAAGAATACTAATGTTTCTTTGTTATTCTGGAGAGAAATGACCGGTAGAGTAACTCAGGCTTCTGCTCTTTGTCCAGTTTTGTTCATAAATAACTTAGATGAGGTAATAAAGGATGGGCTTATCAAATTTTCAGATGAGATCAGATTAAGAAGGATAGCTAATACCTAGATTAACCAGAATTAGGATCTGAGATTACTTTAACAGATTGGTGAGAATAGGGGTAAAGGCAAGATATTATATTTTGGCAGGAAAATTGAAATGGACAAATATACAATGACTGACACCTGGCTTCACAACAGTAGATGTGAAAACAATATAAGAGCTTTAGTAGACCATGAACTACACATGAGCCAAGAGTGAGATACAGTAGCCAAGAAAACCAATGCAAATCTAGACTGTATCTATAAAATTATTGTGTCTAGATTGAGAACAGTAATAGCATGTATTTCACTTTGGTCAAATGTCACATGAAAAATGGTGTGTAGTTCTGGGCACTTCAGTTTAAGATGGATATTTATAAGCTAAAACATGTCCAAACAAGTGTAGTCAAGATGCTAAAAGTTTTGGTAACTGAGTCCTATAACAAAGAGTTAGGTTAAGAGAGCTGGATATATTTAGGCTAAAGAAAAGTTGTATGAGTAGAGCATGCCAGATTAAATGAGAGGGTTAAAGCACCCATCTGCCCCATACTAGATCCAGCAGGCATACTATATAGTAAGTAAGGAAAGTTGCCACAGCTAGCTACATCTTTAAAGTATTATCTAGTCTGCCCCTGAGATGTTAGAGTATCAGCATGATACCATCATAGCAATTTGACACCATTTTAACTATCATGGCACCCTCTTCTGGTGTAGTGGTTTAAGCATTGGACTACAACTCTGGAGACTAGGGTTTGGTTCCCTGCTCAGCCATGGAAACCCACTGGACAACCTTGGGCATGTCACATACACTCAGCCCCAGAAAACTCAGTTGCCATAGGTCAGAAATGACTTGAAGGCACAGAACAACAACAGCAGCAAGATACTTAGGATTCTCCACTGTCCTCTGTAAATGATAGACGAAGAACTATGGATGTATCTACACTCCCCAATTATAGCTGTTTGGTACCATTTTAACTGTCATGGCTGCATTCTAAGGAATACTGCGATTTGAGGTTTTTTAGGTACTCAGAACACTCTTCTAGAGAGCTCTAGTGAATTTGCTTTTTCTTTTTAGCTAGGCTGCTGCTGTTTTCCCAGTTACCTGTCCAGATTAATTCCACCCCTGGCCCTGTTCATCTTCAGAGTTTGGTAATACACTTTATGTATATGGTTTAAATCACACAACATGTGTAAATAAGCAATGGCTATGGATTTTTGGCTTGCTTTTCAGCAAGCAAGCAACCTTGGAAGGACTGGGCAAGCAGACTGCTGTTGGCTCCCGATCAGTTAAGAATGCAAATACCATCATATTAAAAGGCAATCATTTTTGGAGCATTTTATAGTCCCCAAGGCCTAGCCAGGAGAGACACACCTCCTCTTCCTGAGCCATCATATTTCATCTATCAAGGACGTGACCCTAGTTATTTACAGACTGTAATGAGACTGCCCACTGTTTGATGTTACCATAAATAAGGAGGTAAGACTGCTGAGTTTCATGAAATTCAGACTGATTGCCCAGCAGACAGGATCATTTTAATAAAAAAGAATGGCATATGTAATCACTAAATGTATATTACCTGCGCCCAAGTGAACTCTAATTTCACACGAGTGCCCAAGCTTCATGCAGATCTATTGCTTTTCCAGAGACCAGCCTGCCCATGGTTCTGTCATACTCTTTTGCATGTAGTTCCACTTCCTTGAGCAGCAGGAGCTGCCTGGCGCAAGCTACTAAAAGGTGTATCTGGAGACCATTGATGGCTTACTCAGAGAACCGACGGTGGAACACAAATCATGCTTTGTGTATTCCATTCAACACGTTCTGCAGAGTTTTGTTCTGTTTCAAAAACCCTGTTTGACCAGATGGGGCAAGAGTGGTGTGTCTGTCTCTGCGTGGCTTCATGTCACGTGTCAACTTATGGCAACCCCATTGAATTTCATAGGGTTTTCTTAAGCAAGTAATATTCAGAGGTGGTTTGGCCAATACCTTTCTATGAACTATAGCCCACAGTTCCCGGCATTCTTTTGTAGTCTTCCATGCAAGTACCCACCAGGGCTAATGCTTCTAAATTTCAGAGACCAACTGAGATCTTCAGGCTATTTATACTGTCATTATATATATGTATCGTATATACTTGATTATAAATTGAGAAATCAATCAAAAAATTTGGAAATTGAACCTAGTTGAGGGGGTGGGGGAAGAAATAATCGCTTGGCTTTCTTAGGGCCCTGAAAAGCCATAGAACAGTAAGCAGAGGTGAAACTTTGGCCCTTTCCACACGAGGCCAGGAATCGCTCTGTGCCGTTACTTACCGCTTCTTCTGGGCTCGAAACAATGCGGACTTTTCCTTAAGCCCTTCCGCAGGACTCTGTTTGTTCCAGGGTGATTCAGAGCAGCGCGAGGTCTTTAGATCTGCACTGTTGAGGCTGACAAAATGGCAGCTTCCTGTTGTTTATGGGTCCGGACCAACTGCTGAAGCTGACCACACCCACAGCCTGCCCTCCGCTGATCGCAGGCTCGCATTGGTGTGAATCTGCACATCGGCACAACTGAGCAGGAACAAACTGGCACTCTCCAGAAAATTTAAAAACTGCTTTTTTCTGGTCTTCACATAGTGCTCTGGAGGACCACTTGGGGGCATATTGAATTGGACTTAGGTGCGGAACTAAGGTAAATAGTCTGAACCTAGTCCGGTCCAAGGTGCAGATGACCTCCGTGACAGGACAACTTTGGCCCGTCTTAATTTCCTCGTGCGGAAAGGGCCGTCATAACCTTCCATCAGAGGCTTTTGCAAGAAGAAGAAAAGGGACTGAAAACTCTTTCCCAGACCTTCATTAGTAACCATAGCTTTGTAATAAACTGCACTTAAAATACTGTGGCAGAATAAACTGGCTAAACAAACAGATTTACTATGCGATTCCTCCTACAGTAGACTTTCAGAGTACATTTCCCTATCACCATCCATTAGCTCTAAATAAGCCCATAACTTGTTTATGCTCTCCATAAAGTTATTTACAGTTTCTACCACTTCTCTGTGCAGCAGCCGCTCACTCGGTCCTTTGCAGGCTGCTGCTTTCAGATCTTTGGGAAAAGAGTGTTATTTCTCCACCTCCATCTCCCTCTATCACATTTCTCTCATTAATGGAAATCACTCAATATATATACACGGAGTAATAAATGACACCGCCAATTCCTCCTTTAAAAGCTTCTGGATATAGCAGCTTTACTTTTGCAACCAAAGATCTCCTTGTGTGCTGTTAAAGGTAAGAGAACCACCTCATACACTCCAACATTTTACAAATGAAAACTGGGACACGTATGGCCAAGCAACATAAGATGGCAAAAATTATTAGTGAGGAAGAGCAGAGAAGCTAGGAGAGGCTGCAGCAGTTTGCTTTTGACTGAATCTACAGGGAAGGATACAATTCTGCCTCCTATTTTCTCCCCATGCTGAACTATTTGAGTGCAGTGTACTTTTGCACTTTGTCAGTTTGCAGCAACTGAAGTAAACTGATGACAAAGGAGGACAATGGGAGAGGGAAAGAGAAACTGGGACATTTTGAAGCACTTGAAAAAGGAGGATGACAGATTATTGGGACTATTTCTGCCAAACTGGGGCAGTTGGAGGGAATGCTGCTTTTGGCCTAGCCTCATGGCACTTCACCACTCAAAGCACCTTCATTTCCCCACCCACCCTAATCCCGTTACCAGGACATTTACCCCTACTTCATGAAATTTAATTGGCAAATATTTCATTGACATGAAATATAAATTATATCCTGCTATGGCTAGGAAACGTTCTGGCCAAGAGGAACTCGCTATACATGTGCATTGCAAAACTAGGTCAAAAGAGGATCTCAGGGCATGGCTAGGTCATAGCCAGAGAAACCCTGGATAATGGATTTGCAGATGTCCCTCAGCAACTCAACCTTTAGAAACAATAGCACCCATAACTGTTTCCACTGAATGACTGAATGTCTTTGACCTTCTCCCTTTGTCCATCAAAACTCTCCTTTTGCCCCTCACCTGTCCCACCATAAACGAGCTATCATGATTTCCATGTGTCCTTTGTCACCTAATACTAAGGCCATTAGCAAATTCCAGACCCCAATGTTTACACTGCCAGAGAGTCATTAACATCTTTGCCTTCAGGGCAGAAAAAGAGTATTTAAACCCTAGCTTTGAGCCAACCAACCTGTAGTACTTTCGCATACTTACTGTCGCTCTGCTGCTTCAATTCCCACCCTGGTACTACCCTTGGACCCTTAGTCTGAGCCACATCACTTCGTCTCTTCACTTCTGGATATGTAACTATCACCCACCTCAGCCTAAACTCTCACTATCCAAACTTTTCTTCCCTTTTCCTTCAACTATCCTTGTGTGATTGTGAGACTGTTCAGACCTGGTCTGTATGATTGTTAATTCTCTCAATGAAAAGATTCTGTTAGGTTACTCCTCATGTAGCCTCCCCTTTGAGCTAGCATTCCCCACTGTTTTACTGAGGGACTGGGATTGTGGGTGAACTCCTAAGGTAACAATCCAGCTCACTTTTGGTACTGGGACTGGCCTGTGAGAAAAATACCTCAAGAGACAGAGGAGAAAGTTGCCAGGGTAAGAAGAAGGAATGATCCATTTCTTTTCTCTTTCTACACATTTTGACTTAAAAAGTACAGTTAGCTCTCCACATTTGTGGGTTTGACTTTCATGGATTTGATTATTTGTGAGTTAGTCCTCCTCCACCACCAGCAGCAGCACCACTACCAGCCACTGCCTGACCAGCTAAGGATGGCTCACTTTCTCAGCATCACACACCTTCTCCTGATGCCCCAACAGACACCCAGGGAAAGAGGTGGTTATGAGAGAGCAAGTATAGGCCTATCATGCTGATCCATCCCCTTTCCCTGATGCAGATGGGAATTGCTCCCATAAACAAAAATTCCTCAACAGAAGACAAATAAACCCTTTTAGCAGTCCAGTGAGAAAGCTAGAAACTTTCCCTTGCTCTGGCAGGTTTCTATCTTTATAATTATTGATTTATTTCCTTGCTTGTTTACTGATTACCACACACCTTCCAACACTTCATGGGTGAAAACCTGGACACGTGGCCAAGCAACATCTGAGTGTGGTCAAGATAGCAAAAGAATGAGGAATGAGAAAGAACACATGAGCTAGGAGAAGCTGCAGCAGTTTTCTTTTGCCTGAGCCTATTGGGAAGGGCAAAATTATGACCTCTCCTTTTCTCTCCCCCTCCTTTCCTCTGCCCTCTTCTTTCTTCTCACCTTGCAGCAATTGAAGTACACAAAGGACAAAGAGATAAAGTAGGAGGAAATGAGAGAAACTAGGACATTTTAAAGGTAGTTGGAAAAGTAGGATGACAGAGGATTAATGAGGACTGTCCCTGCCAATTTGGGATAGATAGGGGAAATTAACACTCGGTTCATCAACAAACATTACACCAAGCAAATTGCTTAGGTATGCCAGGCCTAAGAAATTCTGACAAACTAACAAAAATGGAAACTTAACCGCTTGGATATTAGAAAAGGTTATTCCAGTGTTTAAATATGATGGAGTACAGAAAACAGAGTCAGTGTTGTGTAGCAGTCTGAGCATTGGACCGGAACACTGGAAAACCAGGATTTGAAACCCTGCTCATCCATGGAAACCCACTGGGTGACCTTGGGCAAATCCTACTCTCTCAGCCTCAGAGGAAGGCAAGGACAGAACCTGTCTTTAAGAAATTCTGCCAAGAAAACCACGTAAGAGTCACCATAATTCAAAAAATGACTTGAAGGAACACAGCAACAGCTACCACCAGTGCAACAACAGAATAAAAGAGATCTATAGGCCACATGAAACTGTTACTGTTAAAGACATCTGAGGCAGTTGAGGCAAATTATGTTACAAACTGGTCCTGGCTAGGCCCCAGTTATGGTGCTTTACCTCATAGTATTACTGTGTGAATAAAATGGAGTAATTCTTTGTACAAAATCTAGCATCCATGAATGCAAATTCTCCATGTGAGAACCCAATGCAATAAATAAAATAAACTACCAGTTTCTGGGAATTAATCCAAATGGTACCATTATTATCTATTTAAAATACCATCTCCATTCTACAAAGCCCCGGAATGCATTTTTAATTAGAGTGATTTTAATTTAGCTCCCATTCATCTTCAAGGAAGGAGTGCTCCGCTACCAGCTCAGCTTTCCCTGTCATGTCAGGGTTTTGTTTTTTCCTGTGAGACCAGCTGGTAGGGTTTTCTTGATCCACATCACCATAATCACATACCCTCCAACATTTTACAGATGGAAATTGGAACGAATATGGCCAAGCAGCATCAGAATATGGCCAAAATGGCAAAAACTATTCATGAGGAAGATGATACAAGCTAAAAGATGCTGCAGAAATCTGTTTTTTCACCCTCAGTCAACAGCAAAAGATAGGATTCTACCCTCTCCTCTCCTTTCCAACTGCTGAGTTAATTGAGTACAAACTACTTTTCCACTTTGAACTCATTTTTTACCAGTTGCAGTAAACTGAGAGTTAATGGAGAAAAGGGGAAGAGGAGAGAGAAACTGGGACATTTTAGAAGCAGCTTAAAAAGTGGGATGACAAGGGAGTAATTGGGACTGTTGTGCCAAATTGGAGGGTGTGTAATTGCCCACAGCACTTCAATGTCAGAAAGAAAAGGAGAAAAAAATGTTTTCTTTTATAATCTTTTAACACCAGTCAACCCTGTTTTGATGTGTGTGTGGCTATCTGAAGCACCAGAGCAACCTGGAAACAGTTGCCAGACAACCAGAATAGCTCCTCATGAGAGAAACCTAGCCCAGTGGTATGTGGGAGGGGCTGAGAGCAAAAAATATATAAAGACAAACACTGGTTGTCATTTAGCAGACCTTTAGTGAGATTTTTAGCCAGAAAAGAGCTATGGAGTAAAGTCCCTCAGCCAGTCACGGAGGGTGACTGTGTGGGAAGGGTTTAACTCTCAGGGGAAGCCTAGAGAGAGGCAGAAGGGTATTAAAACCACTATAGAATCTACATCACACTATAGAAAGTATGATGTAGGCCCCTTCTGCATGACACATCCAACCCTCCATAGGGACAAGAGAAGGATGGAGCCATGATGATCTTATGAATAATGTTGTCCCAGACCCATTCTTCTCCCATCCCTAAATGGCGCAATCTTGTTGCAAATGATTGATGGTTTTTCCCTGTCCATGACTGGTGATTATACCACCCTCCTGCCGCCTGCCCATATCTACCTTCGCTGTGGACTTTCCTGGAAGTGTAATGGCTGTGCTTCCTGCCCCGCAGCCTGGGACAGTACCCCACTGTGCTGTAGAAGAAAGAGGTGTCATCACGCTTCCTGGTTCCCATAGGCAGTGAGTGCAGAGGGGAGTGCTCCATTGTGGTCCTCTCCCAGGAGAGCTGCTGCCACCACTGTCACCGGATGCCACTGGGACAGAGGTAAGCTGCCGAAAGAGCCCTAGATTGGGGGTTGAGCCTTTAGTGAAAGTGTAGCCAAAGGCCCATCTATGATACTTTTGCTTATGTGAATGTTTAAAGTTATAAGGGAACTGTCTAAAAGTACTCCATAGAACTGTATTAATTTTGGCCTGCATACGAATTCCAATGATTTGTTCTGTATGTTATCTTAATAAGTCTTACAGTTAATTTTTATAAATACTGACTTGGCTGATGGATACGTAGCATTTAAAGTAGCACAGGCCATTTCCGCACTAGACAGTTATAGTGCTATGATTCCACTTTCAACATCCTATGGAATCCTGGGGTTTGCAGTTTAGGGAGGTGCCAGCCGGCTCCTCCCTAAACTGCAAACCCCAAGATTCCATAGGATGTTGAAAGTGGAATCATAGCACTATAACAGTCTAGTGCAAAAATGGGCACAGAAAGCACACTACCATAAAACTACTAAGGGGTTCTAAATAAGCATTGAAAGGCCTCACCCATTTACACAAAGGTAGTGTAGGAAGGAAGGAAGTTAAGCTGTGTGGAAAAGACATGGCACCTTCTCAGATTGGGGGCCTGCCATACCAAACTGGGAGAGAAAGAAATAAAGCCCTGTTACAATGCCATTCGCTACAGCACGTGTCAGCAGAGTGCAGGCCTGGGGCCAGACATGGCTGAAAAGGCTAGTTTTGTGGCCTTCAGCTCTTCCAGACTCCCCAGGCTACCCTTTCACACTACACAGTTCTAGAGCCTTAATTCCACTAACTACTATAGCTCCATTGTAAGGCACCCTGGGGTTTGTAGTTTGGTGAGGCACTCTCTGACTGAGAATTCTAAATAGTCCTCTCCAAAAACTGCAAATCCCAGGATCCTACAAGGTGTTGCCATGGCAATCCAAATGGAATCACAGCGCTATAATTCTGTAATGTGAATAGAATTGCTCTGTTAGTCTTTGAGTGATGGACTCACACACATGAACCCATCCTATTTGACTGTCTTTGTGTAATCTATGCCATTAAGCCCACCAATGTTCTATATTGGCGACTTAGTTTCATATACACAACTAGGTAACATCTTCTGGACCAACCTTCCAAGCCCACCTTAAAAGCCAGCAGTCTCATCTGGTGAAGGAGACCTGTTTGATCCCACACGGTTGTGTATAAGATTTTGCCACCAGTATTCTTGTTTTAAATAATGTTGCAGTGGTGTAGCTAGAGCTTTTGCCACCCAGAGAGGTCCCTGAGATTGCCACCCCAACCCTGACCCTTTTCCTTCTGAGTCTGGTATCTGACCCCACATGGTTGTATGACACCAAGGGAAAGGGAGGGAAGAGTCCACCTCTCATCGGGAGTGCCCGCTGCAAGGAGCCTCTGAGCTGGCCCAGGCGGGGTTGAGGGAGGAGGAAAGAAACCCACAGAGTGTGAATTCTTTTCAAAGTTTTCTCTTTGTTAGGAAAGGCTTCAGTCATGTGCTGTTTCTTCATCATCCTCCTCCACCCCTCCCCTTTAGCCAATCCCAGTTTTGGGAACTGGAAGCTGCCTTGCTTTTGGGTAGGTGCAGTGCAGTCACTGCCATGACTTCCTCAGAAGTAACTTCGGCCAGCATTTGGCTTGCCTGTAATGTCCCCAGGAGTGATGCTGCTGCTGGTTTCATTAGAGCCAGTTTCTGAGTAAGGTCTCCCCCCACCCATTACTCTCATAATGGTAACACCCAAAATGGTGAAGAACTTTCCCAAAGGGGCTAATCCATCTCTAGGTTGGGGAGGGGGCAGCCAAGTCTTGGAGCATCCACTACCTGGCAAGCAAGTTTACCCTTCTTCTCCCCACTTCCATCCAGCAACTTCTATCTTAAATGCAAACCCAACTCACCCCAGAGGAAAAAAAGAACTCCAGTTCCTTCTCCTTCTTTAGCATCCACTCACTAACTAGGGCAGCTTGTGGCAACAGGAGCAGCCGGTGGCACCTCAGCCTTTAAGCATGCCCTCCTCACTCTCTTTTTTTCACCCTTCTTCAGGTGGAGTTCCAGTCAAGTTCCTGCATCCCCAAACCCTGCACTGCTTTCAGTCTAGGAAACCTGTGCACTTGTGTGTGTGAGTGCACTTGCCTGGTCCTTAGCAACCCTGACCAACGCTGGGCTCTGAACTGTGCATCCCCCATGGCTGGCTTGCGGGCCACCAACCACCGCCTTGCATGGCACCTTGCTCCCCTCCTCTCCTCCCCACACTTTCTTTTCTTTTGCCTTCCCTGAGCAAGTTCCTGAGGAGGCAGAGGTGCCTTTGGTGGCACCCCCAAAAAAGTGCCACCAGGGGCAAACCGCCTGCTCCATCCCACCCTCGTTACACTACTGTAATGTTGGTTTAAAGGAAAACTTTGCTTGAAACACATTGTTCTTTTTTGTGGTATAGGAACATATCTTACTTCTTTCTATGTTTCCATGCCCAAGAATGCATCTACTTAATTAACTGAGATATCTGGACTCTGCTCCTGAAGAGAACCAATGTCCTCATTGTCACAGTTCTGGTCCTGGTTCTTGGTTGGCATAAATAGCGAAGAGGTATTGGTCAAAGAACATTATAGAGCCATATGTGTGTCATTGACAAGTGAAGTACTGCTTGCCATCTTCTTTCTTCTCTCATTTTATTAAACACCATCATTTAATTTAGGATGCAAATCAATAGATAGAAAAAAGAGAGAGAGACCTATAATTTTTTAATGTCATCTCTGCAATCACACTTAAGATTGATTCTACCTTGAACTCATTGTACTATTGCTAATGACAGAAAGCTCGCACCGTACTTTATCAAGCGAAGTCTGTTGCAGAGAACTTTCTAATTAGTGCTACTAATCACTTATTCCTTCTCTGGGAGAGCGATGCATTATGGTGAAATACGTCGAACAACATATACATCTTGTTAAAATGACACTTAGGAGATACCATCCCTCACATCCATCAGAGACACTTAATCTATCAAATGGAAATATTGCTTTAAATAAGGCTTGCACCATCAGCTGAGTTGAGCATCTTCCCCTCTGGTCCTTGATCGCCTTGATGTCTCCAAGCTTATGGGCTTTGGAAAGGTGCCAAGACTCTTACATCATCCCACAATTAATGTACCCAACACTTGGATAACAAGAAGTTAGAGAGGCAGTGGGAAGTATCCACTGAATGGAGGCAACTGATGTAATTAGCTTCAGGAAATCTATTTTGTAATAAAACTGTTCATAAAAGAGAAATGTCATTTAAAGGCGCAATTTCCATGGAGAATAACTTTTTATATCTGCATGCATCTTTAAGGCGAAGGAACTTTGCTTTTAATATGTCTTTTATTTTAAATAGGTTTACCGAAGCTTGGAATTGGCAAAGACCCCAGGGAAACTTGTTATGCTGTACATGCAAATCTTAGTGGGTGGGTTTTTTCTGCCTCCAACTTCAGCCTGATCATCTTGAAGTCATTTCTTTGTAATGAAAAAAGAGGTATCCGATTAGCACCTATGATTAATGGTTGGTGTGAATGAAGTCAGTCTGTTTCTTCTTTGAAAAATCCAATCTTAAAAAGATCAGAAATGTGGATGAGACATAATGAAAATTAATAAATATAAGATATGATTTTAAATGCATTACTCATAGAGTTGCCAGCTATTCTAATCCTTTTTTTTTTCTGCTTCTGCTGTTGTGTGCAAGTTGTTTCTGACATAGGGTGACCCTAAGGCAAGCTTATCACGAGATTTTTTTTTGGGGGGGCTAAGACTGTGTGATACACCCAAGATCACTCAGTGAGTTAATGACCTTAGGCTCATCACACACTCTCAGCCCCAGAAAACCCCATGATAGGTTAGCAGTAGGCTCTGTCACAGTTACCATAAGTCTGAAATGACTTGAAGGCATACAACAACAACAACAACAACAACAACAACTGTTCCTATGTCTTTAACAGGAACTTACAAATAGTAGCAAGTGATAACACATCTTAGCCATATCTTGAAAACTTTCACCTAAAAACTGTCATCAGATGGCAATTCTATAAATCTGACTCTATTGTCTTCAAGACTAATTAAGTTCACTAAGCACCTAGCTAGGTGTTAAGAGGAATGCCATATGATTAATCTGTTTTTCCTCTTATTACTGCATTCTGTCAGTGATATATGCTTTAAATTGCGACCTACAAATTAAGACTATGGGCATTTCCGCCCTACCCTGTTATAGTGCTATTATTCTCCTTTCAAGATCCTGTGGAATCCTGGGATTTGTTGTTTACTGGGGCCAAAGAGCTCTCTGGCTGAGAATTCTAAAGGCACCTCCATAAACTGGAATAGAAGTGGAACAATAGCACAATAACAGTGTAGTGCAGAAATGGCCCTAGTTTTACTCCTGTTTAATTGTAAACTACTTTGATTCCTGTTTGTAGATGGAAGGCAGGATATAAAGTGAAGAAATAAATTAAACTAAAGCTAAAGTTAAAAATAAATGGATGAGGGCCTTGTTCTATCACAGGACTTGTTCTATCACAGGAACATGGGCCAACATGTATCTTCCTATGCCCTGACTTTAATGTCTAAACACTGCTGCGGGTTTTTTAGCTCTTCTTACATGTGAAATGATTTCTCTGATTCCATTTATTAAATATATCTTCTTGTGCTGGGTTTTGATGGTTGCTTAAAATTTTAATCATGAATCTGATGGAGCAATTTATTCTCTTTTAACCTGTTTGACTCTCTACACCTTGGAAAATTTGCCTTTTTGGATTATGACTCCACTCGAGAAATCCCCAGCCAGTAGTCACAGGGCAGGGGCTTCTGGTAGCCATAGTGCAAACAGAAGTAGCCTTTCCAAGTTCCAGCTTTATGTTTGTACATAGCCACCCAAAAGAGAAAAAATTATATAGGCTAAGTCATCAATATCATCACTATTATCATTGTCATCACGGAGGTATGCCCTGTTACCGCAGTTTCTAGCCTGGGCTTGTGATATATTAGATATCATTTGATATCAATAATTTGGCCTTCTCTACCTATTCCTCTCCACATGCCGCGAGGCCCCCGGACAAGCACGCATACAGGCACGGTCGCTAATCACCGAAATATTCCAAACAAGTACAGGCAGACCAGAAATAGACAGACTGCCGCTTTAGAAGACCTCAAGGGAAGTACCACATTATGTATGCACGCTACTTACAAAGGACTCCCTGTCCCGAGCAGGCAGCTTGACGACCCGAATACTCATCTGTCAAGCACTCTGCGTTTGCATACTGGCTACTCTATTGACAATTCAGTCTTAACTCAATCATGTAAAATTCTGACCTTTCGGAGGCTTTGTCTCCAACCCGAAACTCATTGTTATCCCCAAGAACGGACTAGCCTACGGCCACATTTTCCCCTATAAGAACCCCTGACTTTGAGCACTTCCTCGGATTGCTCCTGGGTTCCATCCCGCCTTGCTGTTGCTTCGTTCGGCGAGCCTTCCCCTCAGCTCCATGTGCTGAGAAACTCCATTTCCACAAACTTTTTCTTCTGACTTTTTCTTCAGGATAGGTGTAGTATTTCCCCATACCAAAACCTCCTCTCAAAATCCCTCTATCCGACTCCAACCTTTATTTCTATAGTTCTCTGTGTGAGTGTGTTGCATACACTTGTTTAGCTGTATATTAATAAAAACAACAATTATTATTTTACTTCTGTTTGCTCCTTGACTTAGCCTGACCCCGTAGACATTGGGTAAAAGATCTCGCTCCGTTGCCCTGCCTCTCATATTGCTAGCTTGTGCTCTTTTGACTAATTCCCATCTTTGTAATTTGGAGCGCACTTAGGTGTCTCTCATGGGACCCCCCAGAAATCAGGGTAACAGCCCATTCCTGGAGATGTCAGATCTTGATACAACAACTGTATCTAAAGTAGCTACAGTTAGGTGGATTTGTAATTGGCTGACTGACAGAACTCAAAGGGTTCTCGCCAATGGCTGCTTTTCATCCTGGAGAGAAGTGACTAGTGGGGTGCCACAGAGTTCTGTCCTGGGCCCAGTGCTATTCAACATCTTCATCAATGACTCTTCATCAATGACTTGGATGAAGGAGCAGAGGGCATGTTGATAAAATCTGCAGATGACACCAAATTGGGAGGGGTTGCTAATACGCCCGAGGACAGAATAACCTTGACAGATTGGAGTGCTGGGCCAAAGCTAACAAAATGAATTTCAACAGACAGAAATGTAAGGTGCTACACTGAGGCAGAAAAAATGGAATGCACTAATATAGGATAGCGGATGCGTGGCTGGATAGCAGTACATGTGAAAGGGATTTAGGAGTCTTGGTAGATCACAAGCTGAACATGAGTCAGCAGTGTGATGCAGCAGCCAAGAAAGCCAATGCGATTCTTGGTTGCATCAATAGGAGTGTGGTGGCTAGATCACGGGAGGTGATGGTACCACTCTATTCTGCATTGGTTACACCTCATTTGGAATACTATGTCCAGTTCTGGGCACCTCAATTCAAGAAGGATATTGACAAGCTGGAATGTGTCCAGAGGAGGGTAAAGGGTCCAGAAGCCATGCCCTATGAGGAGCAGCTTAGGGAGCTGGGGATGTTTAGTCTGCAGAAAAGAAGGTTAAGAAGGGACATGATAGCCATGTTTAAATATTTGAAGGGATGTTATATCAAAAAGGGAACAGACTTGTTTTCCACTGCTCCAGAGACTAGGACAAGGAGCAATAGATTCAAGCTGCTGGAAAGGAGATTCCACCTGAAGCTGAGGAAGAACTTCCTGACTGTCAGAGCTGTCCAGCGGTGGAATATGCTGCCTTGGAGTGTGGTGGAGTCTCCTTCTTCGGAGGTTTTTAAACAGAGACTGGATGGCCATCTGTTGGGAATGCTTTGATGGGTGTTCCTGTAAAGCAGAAGGTTGGACTGGATGGCCCCTGTGGTCTCTTCCAACTCTATGATTCTATGGACACATGCCTTGATTACACTCCAGTTGGATAACTGTAATGCACTCTACATGGGACTGCCTTTGGAAACTGTTCAAAAACAGTAATTGGTCTGAAATACTCTGCCCAGCCTGCTGATCAGGTCTACTTACAGGGAATACCTAATGCCCATATTGCAACAACTTCACTGGCTACCAGTTCATTGCTGGGCACAATTCAGAATGCTAGTTATTGTCAGAATGTTTGGTATCTATATCAGCCAAAGTGTAGCATAGCCAGAGCAATGTGTAGCTTTGGTTATAAATAGGAGAAAAACATTCAAGATTCTCTTGTAAGATTAAAAAAAAGGGGGGAAACTTACATTTATTGCTTCAAGAAATCTATTTTGGATATTGAAGGAGAGAGACAAAAAGATTACCTGAATTTCAGGAGAAGACCCCCTTAATAGTTTGGTCTCATGAATAAATGTTAAGCCATCCTGAGACAGGAGCTTCATGGATGCTCCCTTCCCAGAAAAGAGAAGACAAAAAGGATTAACTAACTTTTGGAAGAAGGGGGAAGTAATCTCTGCAGTCAGAAAGGAAGCAAAAATGGCTTGAGAACATAGTTCAAAGAAATAAACAGAGAAGTGAAACAAAAAGGTGCTCCCTTTCACTAATCCATGCAAGCATTGGTGCCTCTTTGCTTCCAACAGTTATGACCTCTAAAGCTCTACACATCTTGGATCTAGACTATCCAAAAGACTGTATCGCATTCAAGGAGCCTGGCCAACTTTTCAGTTTTTCAGGGGAAGCCTTTTTATCTTTCGCATTGCCATTACAGGTGTGTCTGGAGAAGACAGGGAAGAGCAACTTCTTGGTGGCTGCTCCTAATGTTACTTCCGATATGGTACCCCCGGTGAGGACACCCAGATATCACTTTTGATATCATTTAATTTGGCCTTAGCTGGACTGGCTCGCAGTTACCTCATCTCACATGTTTGCGAGTTCTCCGGACGAGCACGGACAGAGAGCGGCCGTTAATGGTTCTACATTCCATTCCTCTTTGTAGCCATCAACTCAAACCTCGCCCGCAGCTTTAGGGAACTTCCCGCCGCAAACTCCTCAATAGCCACATGGCTTTCAATCAAGTTACTCTGTTATGTTGAGCCATCAATGTCTCGGCCAGAGTATTGTCTTTACATGCAAATCCAATCAGGCTAAACTTGATCTCACCAAATCCTTTTGTCCAGCACTGAAAGCTCTTTTGTTCTCCTTGGGACTGCCATAGCGGAAAGGCACAATCTTCCCTATAAAAAACTCTCACTTTTAACCGATCCCCGGATCACTTTGGGCTGCCATCCCGCCTTGCTGCCGGTGGTCTAAGGGATTCCCCTCAGTGCCCCACGCTGAGCTTTCTTCTCCGGAACCCCTCTTCTCTCCAGGACTACGAGACAGGTCATATTGCCTTCCTTTGCAACTCTCTTTCTTTTCCAAGTTAGTTAGTTTATGTTTGTCTTCTGTGTTCCTGTTTAATAAAGAATCGTTATTATTTGTAAAACCTTGTCTAGCTACTCTCTGACCCGCCGCTGTATACATAGGGTTAAAGATCCCGCAATGTTATCCTGCCTTTTGCTAACCAGTGTTCTGACTAATTTCTCCAAAATTGGTGTTTTAATTGGCAAAGCTGAGAGCCCCTCGTGGGACCCCCAATTTTCAGGGTAACACTAAGTTGTGGAACTCCCTCCTATGGGAAGCTCTGTTGGCCGCCTGTTTAGTCTCTTTCTCCTGTCAATCAAAGACTTTCTTTTATTTAGACAGGCCTTCAGCTGTTAACTTACTATGGTTCAAGGATCTTTTAATGGGGTGTGTTCTGCTTTTATCTTTTTATAATGTTTTAATAAAACAGTGTTCCTAAGCCATTTTCAATAGAGTACTTGTCACAGAATTGGTTTTTAAAAAATTTTGTATCAAAAATATGCTTTAGATGTATTTTGCTTCAATTTCTTGTCAGCCATCTTGGGCCCTGTATTGGGAGAAGGGCAGGGTACAAATTAAATGATAAATAAATAATTAAAATAGTCAGTTGGAAAACTGAGGATGGGGAGAAGGAGATAGCTGAAAATAGTACAGACTGCTCCTGCTCTGGAAGGCCCAGTTACTCTAAAGGCACTAGATTCTGTCTGTTCTTGGAAGCTAAGCTGGGTCAGCTCTGGTTGATAATTGGATGGAAAACCACCAATGATTAGCAGGTGCTGTAGACTATGTTTCAGCGGAAGGAACTGGTAAAACTATTCCGGAGTACTCCTAAGGCCATTCCCGCACTACACTGCTTTAGTGCTATTATTCCACTTTAAACATCCTGTGGAATTCTGGAGTTTGTAGTTTACTGAGGCCAAAGACACCCTTGCCTAAACTGCAAACCCCAGGATACCATAGGATGTTGAAAGTGGAATAATAATGCTATAACAGTGCTGTGTTTTTGCCCCTAAACACGTTTCTATTCTGGCTGGTATTCTGATGAAACTGAAGCATGCTCACAAAATAACCCAAGGGAAGACCATTGCCGCACTAGCCTGTTAGAGCACTATGATTCCACATGCAACATCCTATGAAATCCTGGGGTTTGCAGCTTTGGGAGAGGCTGGCTGGCCCCTCCCAAAACTGCAAACCCCAGGATTCCATAGGATGTTGCAAGTGGAATCATAGCGCTATAACAAGCTAGTGCAGACATGGTCGAAGTTGGGAGAGGTGGGCTTGTTGTAATTCCTTTTCTTACTCCAGCAGTCTTCCTCTTTGTCCATTTTTGCCATGTCCAGAATTTTCTCCTCTGCAAAGTAAAGTCACAAAAACACAGACCAGTATTTTAGTAAAGTATCTGCTACAATGATGCCCTTGGTGATAAGGTGGGAGGGAGTATGATGAATGGAGTCATCAGAATTGGTGAGAACAACAAAAACAACAATTTAGTGGCAGGAAAAGTTACAGTAGTCCGGAAGAGTGATGATCAAGACATATGAAAGGGTTCGAGGGATAAAAACACCCAACAATGATAGGCTATAGAGGAGAAGGACGTGGGGGGAGTGTTAGGGAACATTTGTTCAACTTCACAATGGGAATTATATTGTTAGCAATATAAAATCTGGCCAGCTTTGCAACACCATCACTATCTTATAAAGGTTTTGCCATCTATTTTAACCTTAGTGCAAGGTGTGACATCAACTATGTGGTAAATATGTCTATTTTTCCTCATGGAATTGCCGCAGAGAGAGGTGAAAGCCTGGACCATTTCATTATTTATTGTGTCAATTCGGTGCAATTCAATATATTGTGTTAATTTCCTTTCTCTCCCCTTTTTAAAGAAATAATCTGTCACCCAGGTTGTAACGGCCCCATCTCTTTAATGGAAGCACACGAGGCAATGGCATTGAAATTGGATCGGTCCAAATGGAATCATTATTGTGCGTCCATTGAGAACGTAAATGGCTCCATCAATCGAAGTGTATAAGACAGTGCCCAAGGTGTTCGGAAGAGGCTCTGCGGTACATCTAAAGTCGGCTGAGCCCCTGTGAGTCTTGGAAACGCACCTGCATGAATTAAAATGGCACACTTCAAACAATCTCCCAGAGACCCATTATCTGCAGATCGTATTCACAATGGACTCCTTTGACGCCAAGACTGTCCATCACGTCAATATGCATTTAGTGAATCATCAGCACAATAGATCATAGGGCTTCTGTCCTTTCTTTATACCTCCATAGGTCTTCATGCAAACACAGATCCTTTGGGCCTTTTATACTCCTGAGGATTTTTTTGTTATGGCTGTGTGTGTGTGTGTGTGTGTGTTCCGGAGCAAAATGCAATGAGAAAGGCTGTAAAGAGACTGAGAACCATGACAGTGGAAAGACAAAAAGAATGTGAGCTTTCTATTACAGTACTATCATTGATATTGTCTTCTGTTTTCCAGAATGAGGCCCCTGCCACTCTACATTATCCTGTTTTCTTTCCCACTGCCACTCTAACTTCTTTCCTCCCTACCCATTAAACCTATATATCACAGTTTATTTGTACTCTTCATCCCAAACAACCTGGGGCCCTTCCCCATTATGGTGCACCCTCTGCTGATGCAATATAGCAATAGCAGTTACATTTCTATACCGCTTATCAATGCAAAGCACTCTCTAAGAGGTTCACAATGTGTTTACCTAATTGCCCCCAACAAGCTGGACACTCGTTTTACTGACCTACGTAGGATGGAAGCCTGAGTCAATCTGGAGCCCTGCAGGATTGAACTCACAATGTTGTGGCTGCAGTACTGGCATTTAACCACTGCACCACCAGAGCTCAACTTCTGCACAAATGAATATGAGGTCATGTGAAGCCTTATGTCCTGTTATCATCAATGGACACTCCAGATATGTGCCTGTGCCAGCACAGATGTGTGCACATTGCATCCATTGATGATTAGATTTTTTTTTACTTTTTTTACTTTTTTTTTTTTATGCAAGGGTTCCTGGAATTCCTGGAATCCATGTATACCTAGGACGCGCTGTATATAATTACAGCACTGTTGAAACTGGGCTTGCATTCTGTTTGTGCTATGTGTACAGGACAACATCAGGAACTGAAATCATCAGGCAGTGGCCAGGGCACCAGGGCCTTGTTCTAGCATTGCTCTAACATCACTTTAGGATACTGCAGGGAATTTAAAAGGTGGCTAGTCCCAGCTGCTCAGTGCTGCTCTGAGCACAGCCAACACAACCAGGCAAGTCCACCAAGAACCAATGACAGAGGAGAGAGCTACCAGACAATGGTGTTCTTGCAGTGTCCAGTTTTCTGGAACTACTCTGTATGTATCTGTCATTAAGATAGCTGTAACCCACTTTTGGCACCAAAGCAGCCCCCATGATGCTTAAAACAAAGATATCTTTTTTAAAAAGCAAAATTTTAAAGATCAAGCAAAGGAGTAATAAAAGCACCATTGCTACTCAAAGTTGATAAGAGCAACATTTATATTTATTGGCCTTGAGAGCTGTTACTCAAGGAGGGGATCTTCATCTGAAGGGGCCTTGTCTAAAGAGAACTCTTCCAGTGGGGTCATGACATTTGGTATACAGCTTTTGCCAATATGTGCATTTTTGTGTTACCACCACCATCATCATCATCTGGCATCTTGTATTGTAGTTACAAATTCATAACCTAAGGCCTTTCCGCACAATGTTATCAGGCTATTATTTCACTTTCAACATCCTATTGAATCCCGGGGTTTGCAGTTTAGGGAGGGACATTTAGAATTCTCAGCCACAGAGCATTTTGGCCTCAGTAAACTACAAACCCCAGAATTCCACAGGATGTTAAAAGTGGAATAATAGCACTATAGCAGCATAGCACGGAAAGGATCCTAGAGTTTTGGGCCTCTAACTGCTTTGTATTCAATAAGAGTACATTCAGTAATTACGTTCATTATTCAGTAAGTAAATACCATTCCAGTCCATCTTAACAGCCAGCAGCTGTGTCAGGCAAAGGAAGTCCCTTCAGCTTCTGATTGGAGTACAATTAGGATGACATTTCCACCACCCACTCCCATCTGGAAGAGTGGCTGAATATCAGAATGACTGTAGCCATTTCCACTCTAGACTGTTATAATGCTATGATTCCACTTTCAACATCCTATGGAATCCTGAGGTTTGCAGTTTTGGAAGGGGCCAGCCGGCCCCTCCCGAAACTGCAAACCCCAGGATTCCATAGGATGTTGAAAGTGGAATCATAGCACTATAACAGTCTAGTGCAGAAATGGCCTGTGTCAATTCCCTATTGCAGCTTCACTCACTGAGAGGAGGAGCTTGGAAACATCCTCCTCGCAGCCCAATTGGCTGGGGAACAGGACTCCTTCACCTAATGCAACTGCTGACTTTTAAGGTGGGCGCTCGTTGAGATGATTTACAAACGTTAAAACAGATGCAACTTAAAAATTCACATCATAGAAAAGTTAAAAATATAATTAAATTAAATATCAAGTGGAGAGCAGTTAAAAAGAGGACCATTAAAAAGAAAGCAATCAGAACAGCATATTGTGAAAGGTCCTCTCCCCCTGAACAATCAGACCTCAAAGGCATGCTGAAGCAAAGAGGGTTTCACCTGTCTATAGAGGAATAGCAGGGAGACTGCAGATCAAACAAGTCTAGGAAGGGAGTTCCAGAGCCTGGGAGATGTCATCAAGAAGGACCTTCCCTACTTCCCACCAGTGAGGGTGGTAGGACACAGAGAAGGGCTTCCCCAGAAGATCTCAAACCATGGGCAGGCTTATATGGCAGAATACAGTCTTTTAGATCATTTGAATCTGAGCCATTTTTGTGCACAAAAAAGAAGAATATTGACAAGCTGGAGCATGTCCAGAGGAGGGAAACCAAAATGGTGAAGAGTCTGGAAGTCATGCCGTATGAGGAGGAGCTTAGGGAGCTGCAGATATTTAGACAGCAGAAGAAAAGGTTAAGAGGGGATATGATAGCCATCTTTAAATATTTGAAGGGATGTCATGTCGAAGAGGGAGTGGGCTTGTTTTCTGCTGCTCCAGAGACTAGGACAAGGAGCAATGGTTTCAAACTGCAGGAAAAGAGATTCCACCTAAACCTCAGGAAGAACTTCCTGATGGTCAGAGCTGAGGAGTCTCCTTTTTTGGAGGTTTTTAAGCAGAGGCTGGATGACCATCTGTCAAGAATGCTTTGATGTGGGTTCCTTCATGGCAGAGGGTTGGACTAGATGACCCCTGTGGTCTCTTCCAACTCTATAATTCTATGATTCTTTGATCCAAGAACTCCTCTGCAAAATAAGAAGTGAAAAATCTAAAAGGCACCTTTGTTCCAACCTGCAGGTCACTTAAAAGTGCAGATGAAACCTACATGGTTTCTACATGTCTGTAAGAGGATCTTGCTCTCTCTTTGAGAGGGTTAAATCCAGTTTAGGGAAGAAGAACCATCAAGAGATTATGGTTATTCCTCAGCAATTAGAACTTGGACAGCAATAGGAGCAGGTGTTCACCTGGTTATAGTCCTCCCCACTATGATGAGATACATTGAATTGGAACAGTAATGACTTCTAGGTGTCCATCTCAACATAAAATTGGCATATACAAATTGAACACAAAGATTCATCTTCTTTCTTTTGCATATCCTCCAATGTTTCACAGAAGATGTGGCCAAGCACCATCCATGTGTGGCTAAGACAGCAAAAGTTATTAATAAGGAAGAGTAGACGAGTTAGGAGAGGCTGCAGTAGTTTGCTTTTGTCTAAACCATCTGGGAAGAGCAAGAAACTGCTCCCTCCACTCCCTTGCTGAGTTAACTGGGTACAAAATGTTTTTATACATTGAAGTCAGTTTATACCAACAGAAGTAAGCTGAAGATAAAGGGGAAAGTGGGAAGAGAAAAGAGAAAGTGATATGTTTTGAAAGCAATTTAAAAAGTGGGATGACAGGATAGATCAGGACTGTCCCTGTAAAAGCAGGAAAGTTGGAGGGTATGCTTTTGGTGACAAATTACACTTTTGGGAGCATGTTTACCCTAGTACAGTGGTTCTTAACTTTTTCCTTACCATAGACCACCTTTAAATATGTTTTGTTGCTGCAAATCACCAAAACTTAAGACAGCTTCTAATTTTATGTGTGGTAGCAAGAAATGTTATATGCTTTCTCTCAGCCACTCCACATCATTCACTTGCATATTCTTACCACCGGCAGAAGTAGCATGCACTGAGTACTTTTTCTTTTTCTTTTCTTTCTTTTCTTTTTTTCCCCTTTCTTTTCTTTTTCTTTTTTTTTTCCAGTTTCATAGCTTTTGAATGGTTTGAAAAATTGTAATGAAACTTTGTACAAATGATGGCTATTACCAGTTAAAGATTCCTGTTCTTTGAGATCAATCTATGACTGTCCATCTATCTGTCCATCTTTCTTTCTTTCTTTTTCAAATGTAAAAGCTCATAGCATTTCTTCAAACTTTCGCGGACCCCCTGTTAGGACACTGTGGCCCCCAGGGAGACCACAGACCCCAGGTTAGGAAGGACTGCCCTATTACAAACCTGCCCTAGAAGAAAGGCCAATCTAGTATGGAGTTTCACTTTTCTTTTTACTGCAGACTTAATTTTCAGATACAACGAAATGTAGCTCAAGTTTTCTTCCCACCACCTCAGTTCTTATTTCCTAGTTCGTATTCTAACGTGTTATTGCTGAAAGATTACACATCAGGCACAGAAGTCGAAGTGGTGTTTATGTATATCGCTTCTAGGCAATCCATCTGTATTAAGTCCCCTCTCCTGTCTTTGCTTTCAATCAAACAAAGTAGAAAATGAATGGCGCTTTATACACTACTGTAAATACCAGTGATCAAAAAGAATACAATCATCCAGGCCAAAGCTGCCTTGTCATGCGGATATCTTGTCAGTCTGTATTATAGAACATCAATGGTAATGAGTTTGCTCTAAAACTGACATCTTAAGAGAGACTGTATAATTCTGCTTTGTAGAGCAGGCCTGGAAAAAAAAATTAGGGCTGTGGAAATCTGCCATCAAATGTGATTTTTCCTCCATTCTCTCTCCTCAATCAGCAGTCAGGTGACCCAGAGACAGCTCAAGAAACCACATTTGCTACAAACTCAACTCAGTCCTTTAAACGAGGCCAAAAATGGGCATGTTCTGAAGCTTGGAAGGCCGTGTTTTCCCATCTTCTCTGCAACTCTGGAAGGCTATAACTATGTCCTTGCAAGTATCACTTTGGGTGACTGGTGCAAGAATATCTGGTACTGTACCTCTATTAAGCAGAGGGCAAGGAGCTTATGGTAGAAACAGGGGAAATGATGCTGGATGTTCTTGCAAGTTAAAAAGGAAAAACCTGCATTTATTGTTTTAGGAAACCCATTTTTGGATAGTAAAGGAGATAAATAAAAGAAGTTGATCTATACTTGGTTACAAGAGCCCCTAAAAGCTGGCTCTAATGTGTGGGTGTAAGTTGGCATCCACTGTTGGCGTTGAAGCCTCATTGATGTCCCTTCCAGACAAAGAGAACAAGTAGACTAACTGACTTCTTGAGAGAAGGGTGAAGTGACATCTCCAGGTATCTCTAGGTAAGAAGGAAGCAAAATACTTTAATACCTATACCAAAGAAAAATACAGAGGGGTGAAACAAAAGATCAGGCATAATCTAGACTCCTCTCCTTCACTAATCTCTTTATATAAACATTGATTCCTCTTTGCTTCCAACAACTAGAGGTGATGAAACATCACTTCCCCTTTGGGCTGTTGGAGGGGGGGCTTGTCTGTTTTGGGTTGAGGAGCCTCTTGAAACATCATCATACGACCCTACAAAACTTTCTTGGCTGAATTCTTTTGCAGGACAGACTTCCAGGGCTTTTGAATAGTCACTGGAAGTCCCAAGGGTCACACTCAAACCCCTGAAAGGCCATATACAAGCTGCAGACTGCATAACTCTGGATCTCCTGATCCTGGTATATGGAATTTGTTGCATCTTTCTCTGCACCGTGGCTTATTTCTTTACCCCATTGGTGAGCAGCCTTGAGATTCTAGTTATTTAGAAGACAAGGTACAAATCTAAATAGAAGCCTTACATGTATGGAAATAGCGTTTGATGTGCAGACCACTACATGAGAAGCCACATGGGCAAATGGATGTTGCCCCATGTGTAGTTGTGGTACCTAATACAGCAGTATACTGATGCATGGTTCAACAAGGTAGCAGAAGCTTGGATTTAGGTATTCTCCTTTCCGTCTCCTTCTGTTCTCTTCTCTAAGGAATTGTCAAGGCATTTATTGCATCTGTCCTGAGCAAACTGCATAGCCTTCAGTTCCCAGTTCAAACTGCTGATTCTTCTCAACAAAGTTCTGAATGGTCTGGGCCCATTGTGTTATATTGCATTTATTGCATTGAATTCATTTGGGAAGCATCTTCTCTTGCATGGACTTTCTTATTAAGATCTCACTGTTATCACGGTTATGATATGTCAGGTGAGAGCACTAGATATCATTTTGATATCAAACAATTCGGCCTTTGCTTGACCTTTCTCTGCCACTCTACCCCACGTGTTTGCAGAGGTCCTGCAGACAAGCACGTATTGGGTGCGGCTGTTAATGGTTGTACATTCCAAAACCTCATTCAGGCAGGCAATTTAAGCCTCTCCGATGCTTTAGGGAAAAACCTCCCTGCAAACCGGCTTTGCTCGGCACGTATCTTCACAAAGCCACACGGCCAAGAGCCGAGTCATTCCTTTATGTCGGGCCATCAGCGCACTGGCCATACTATTGTCATCCAGCGTTAGGCTCATCATGCAAAACCTGACCTTTTCCAACTCCTTTGTCCCACTCTAAAATCCCTTTGTTCTCACCGAGCATAGCATAGCATGTAGGTAAACTCCACCCTATAAAAAGTCCCCACTTTTGGGACTACCTCGGATCACCTTGGACTTCCATCCCGCCTTGCTGCTGGTTTGTCCAGTGAACTCCCCTCAGCTAACCATGTTGAGCTTTCTCTCCCGGAACCCCGTCTTTCTCTCCAGGACTATGAGACCAGGTGTCATATTATCCACTCCCCAAATCTATCCATTTCTATTTCCAAGTTAGCTAGTGTGTGTGTTGTCTTATTTGCTGTTTATCTCTCAATAAAACTGTTATTTTTGTTACTTTAAAACTTGTGTGCCTGCCCTCTGACCTGAAGCCGTAGACATAGGGTACAAGATCCTAGCTGAAGTTACCCTGCCTCTCCTTAGCTTAAGAAAGTGCTTGAGCTTAATTCATCCAACTTGTGCTTTTATTTGGTTATTTGGGCGCCCTTCCGGGACCCCCAACATACAGGGTAACATTATGAAAAGGCTTTATTCAATGCACTCTCAAAGTAGGTTCTTTTTGGTTTTGGTGGTACTCAACCTACGGTACCCATTCCCTGAGAAGTACAGTGGCCAACATGATGGCACTCTTTCAAACAGCTTGATAAGAATCTCTCTTTTGCTAGCTCTTTGTCAGGATGCACACCTCTGTCATAGTATATCTGCTGAATGTGTATTAAAAGTTAGAATCCCCCCTCCACACTCGTGGGATTGACTTTCATGAATTTGACCATTTGCAAGACACATGCCTGCTTCCCCCACTCATTCTCCTCTTCCCATTTCCTTGCATTCCTGACTCTAGGCTTGTGAGGCTTGTGTTTAAAATAGATGTGGGGGGTCCCCTTTTGGGCGAGCAACCACACACACACTGCTGGAAGTGTGTCCTCTCTGCCATATGGCTGCACATTCTAATGTGCAATGTCCATTGACTGGGCAGGTGCTCTTTTTGCTCCTACCCCTCCCCTCTGGGAGGAATCTCCTTTCTCAAGATGGTGAACAGAAGTAGCTAGAACACTAGAAGTCAGCACTCCTCTCTTTTCCACCTGAGGGGAAGCCCTTTACCTTATCTTTTTTCTTCCCCCCAGGCCAGAGGCAAGGGGAGGAGGGGGATCTCTGGAGGGGAATGGGAGAGAAACCATAGGGGGGAGTTAATAACAATTTTTCTACTTTTGTCAGGGTCCTGCACCCCAAATCATCACAAATGTGGAGGGGCCACTGTCTAGGGTAGCCAAAATAGGGAAATGCTAGGATAGTCAGACCACTACAAAGTGTTAATTGTTGACTGCAACAATGTATCTATTTGAACCATACCTGTATATTCCAATGTATCAAATGGTTAATTATTTTATTGCTCCTTGCTACAATGCATCTGGTGAAGTGGGAAAAGATCAGAGCAGGCAAAAACTAAAGTACCAAGAGGTGTTTTGGGAACTCAAAGTGTCTAGGAGATGACGGGTTTCCTGCCCAAAGATGAAAGATGAGTAAGCAAATGCATGTCTGGGAAATGTCAAAAGATGTGTAGTGATCTCTTTTCTCTTTATTTTGCTCTTTCATGCATGGTCAGTAAAGGATTTTGGAGATAGCTGCTGTTTGTCTTGCCTACTATAGGCAGGCAGAGACAGCAATACTAGAATCACTACATAGGCTATTTCTACCCTACACTGTTATAGTGCTATTATTCCACTTTCAACAAACATCTTATGGAATCCTGGGGTTTGCAGTTCAGGGAGGGGCATTTAGAATTCTCAGCCAGAGAGCTCTTTGGCCTCAGGAAACTACAAACACCAGAATTCACCAGGATGCTGAAAGTGGAATAATAGCACTATAACAGTGTCATGTGGAAATGGCCATAGTGTAGAATCCCAATTTTTCCCAAGTCAAGCTTTAATTGTATTTACTGCAGACGGTCCACAAACCCAACACTAAAAGCCAATGTTTCTCAGCTGTCTTTCACTATCCCCCCAAAGACTGATCCTGAGAAAAAAATCCACCTAGACAAAAGACAAAGAATAAAAGGATGACACTTCTTTAAAAAAGGGAACTTTTTGTTGTCAGAGTCTATGTTAACTGAGGTATGCCTGTAGTTGTTTTTAGTAACCAGGGAAGACTGTTTTATGTTTCACCTTCTGCTCTTTGCTGTGCAGCTGATGCTTGACATAATAATGTTTTCCCCCTCCATATGTGCAGCTCTTATTGAACAAAGCAGTCCTCTGCATTTTTTTAAAAAAAATCTTATTTTATTGTTGACATACAAACATCCCCTGCTTTTTGATGGTCCACTTTTTGATGATCCGCTCTTTCAGCTCTTTACAAATTATAACCAGAACCCATACAATCAACGCTTGGTCTACTCTTCTGACCTTTTTTGATTGTGTTTCCACAGCCTTCCATGCACAACCATGTGCAGAAGCATTTTTCAGCAGTCAAACAGCATTGACAAGACAAAGAAAAAAGAAAAAAAGAGAGAGAGAGAAAGAGAGACTGGGTTCCACGTTTTGATAATTTCTGTTTTCAACAGTGCTCTAGTCCCTTACCTCTCAAACAAGTAGGGAATGTCTGTTTTTGCATACTTTATGTTTCACAAATTTCATAAGTGGTTTACACATTCACAATAATGTCTGCACTCACTATTGTGCACCTACAGGGGGCAATGGTGGTAGAGGTAGGATCATCTAATGCACCTCCCTTTGTCCATTTGGTTCTTTTTCCTTCCTAACTAGGTTTATATTGTCAGAAGCTTTGTCATACACCACAGTTATGGAGCTATGGCCCTTTTTGCACAGCATTTTCCATGTGAAAGGGGGCCTGGAGCATCACGCGATTGTGAGGAGTGATCTGCACGACGCACTCACAATCACATGATGCTCCAGGGGCTGGCAGGCACTGATTGCACACCTTTTCATTTCCGGCTAGAAGCCAAAAATGGTGCGCGATCGCATGTTGCTCCCAGGCCCTGCACGCACTTACCTGGCGTGTGGAGCCTCAGGAGCCGTGCCAGTCACCCTTCCTGCCCCAGTGCAGCCTGTGAAACTCCCAGGCTGCACTGCAGTAAGAAAAGGAGGGGCTCTTATGCAAGTAGGCAGTTCATGCAGAGCTGAAGGACCCCAGACATGAAAGCCTCTTGCCGGCGCTGAAAAAATGTAAGGTGCTGAAAGGGCCTATGATTCTGCATGAACTGCCATTGTTCCATCCTATGGATTCCTAGGATTTGCTGTTTAGGGATATCCATTTAGAATTCTCAGACAGAGAGTTCACCAAACTACAAATCCCAGGGTTCCACAGGATGTAGCCATGGCACTTAAAGTGGAATCATAGTGCTATAGTTGTGTAGTGTGAAAGGGCTGGAGGGTGACCTCTCTTCCTCTCTAGCCCTGATAGATCATACCAAAGGCCTGCCAAGTCCCACATTCTCCTCCCATGGCATTCAGCCACATACCTATGAAAAGCTCACAAATAAGCTGCAGAACCAGAGTGTACTCAATTCTGTCATTTTTGAAAAGTGTTGAAGAGTGCAGCAAATGTTTTTCATTTTATTTTATTTTTTTCTTCCATATGGGAAGTGGAAATTTGGAAAGCAAGTTGGGGGACCTTCTGCCTGTGAGCAGTGCTCCTGATCTTGATCAACAACCCATGTGATTACTTTATAGTAAGAAAGTGTGAGTCAGCTTTGTGCTTTTAAGGATACATATTGTTTGACCCAATCAATTCCTTTAATATGTGGTACTGGAGAAGAATTTCTATGGATTGCTAAAATGACATATGAATGGGTCCTAGAGCAAATCAAACCTGAACTCTCTCTAGAAGTGAAGATGACCAAACTAAGGCTGTTGTACTTTGGTCATATCATGAGAAGACCTTGTTACTTCCGGTATGGCACCCTTGGGTGAGGACCCCAGATATCATTTTGATATCAGCTAATTCGGCCTTAGCTGGACCCACTCTCAGTCACCTCACTCCACGTGTTTGTAAGTTCTCCGGACAAGCACGGACATGAGTGCGGCCGCTAGTTGCTCTTACATTCCAAACTCTTTTGAGGCCAGCAAACTAAAACTTCACTCCCCGCTTCAGGGAACTTCCCACGTGCACTTTACAATAGCTGCTGAGCTAACCTGGTAAACAAGTCATTTACATACGAGCTACACTATTTTAATCAGGAGATAATCCCATCAGGTTAAGGCGGACCTCTCTCAATCTTTTGTCCAGCAGCAAAACTCCTTTTGTTCTCACCTGGCTTGTCATAGCCGAAAGGCACAACCTTCCCTATAAAACCCCCAGATTTCCAAGCAGTCTTCGGACTATTTGGACTGCCATCCCGCCCTGCCGCTGGTTTGTCTAAAGAACTCCCCTCAGCCCGCCACGCTGAGCTTTCTCCTTTGGAACCTCATCTATCTTCCTCCAGGACGAGACCAGTTCATATTACCCATCCTTACAACTTCCCCTTTCTGCTTTCCAGTTAGATAGTGTGTGTGTGTTGTTCTTATTTGCAGTTGTCTCTCAATAAAATTGGTATTTTGTTACTTTTAAACCCTTGTGTGCCTATTCCCTGACCTGAAGCCGTAGACATTGGGTTAAAGATCTCGCTAAGTTACCCTGCCTCTTGCTAACCAAAACAGTGCTCAAGCTAATTTTCCCCAATTTGGTATTTTTGACTGGCAAGTGGGCGCCCGTCCAGGGACCCCCCAATTCTCAGGGTAACAACCTGACTCATTGGAAAAGACAATAATGCTTGGTAAAGTAGAAAGCATAGGAAAAGAGGAAGGCCACATTACAGATGGATGTTGGAATATAGACAAGACCTACAACTTAAATCGTTATAGGGTTAATTCTGTATTAGTGAGATAGAGAGGACCTTCAGCTGTAAATGTTACTCGAAGCAGCTATGAAACCTCTATAAGACTAGCATCTTCCTTAGTGAGCTTATCTGCTGTTGCTGTTCTTGCCATTTTTCTTTGTATCCTGTTTGATCCTGCTTCATTGTGGTATTTTGTTGTTTGGTATATTTTGTACTTTTGTATTTTTACTTGCCTATACTGTTCTTGTTCATTTTAACCTTTTTTTTACTACGTTTTCCCTTTTGTATATTGTCTTTAGATAAATATTATGTTTGCTACTTTTCTCTTTAAATAGAATAGATCAAAGAATATTTTTATTATCTATTTTGTCTTCTGAATTTCTATTTTATAACAATGGATACAAGGAAGACACATCCTTGAATCTGCAAGATCTGAGCAGAGTAGTTGAGGATGAAGTGATGTGGAAGTCTCTCGTCATGAAAAGGACACCTGTGCCTATCTATACCTGCCTGAGCACTGAGCTCTATCAAGAGGGCCTTCCTTTATGTCTCACCAATGGGGGACATGTGACGGGGGTGGACATAGGAAAAGGTCTTTTCAGCTGTGGCACTCCACTTGTGGAATGTCTTCCCCTTGGAGGCCCGACTGGCACCAACACTGATATCATTTCAGTGCCAGGCTGAGACATAGATTATTATTAAA
Source organism: Ctenosaura bakeri (assembly GCA_948474755.1). Classification (NCBI taxonomy): domain Eukaryota; kingdom Metazoa; phylum Chordata; class Lepidosauria; order Squamata; family Iguanidae; genus Ctenosaura; species Ctenosaura bakeri. Next base: position 1,013,361 of record CAOLHI010000388.1, read on the forward strand.
CCCTTTGGGCCTTAATTTACTTTTGAACATGCAAATGGTTTTAAACCTTTGAACCTTTCCAGTTGTTTGAATTGTTTAATCCATTTTTACTTCTTTCAATTATTTATTGATAGTCACTGCTTGAATTGTTGACATCGTTGTATCAGTTTGCCACCCTGAGATCTCATGATAAAAGGCCAGCATGAAAATATTATAATACTAGCATATATACCCGGCGTTGCCCAGGATTTTATTTTCTCATAGCTAATACTTTTTAGAAAGATGTGAGATCCTGTGTTTCTAATTCCCCAAATTATCTTGTCCAGTACCTTTAACTTTTCCCCATATTCCCCAATCCAATCTGTATTCAGAGTTATTAACATTCCATAGAACCTTCTTAGGCAGCTAATCATATGAGGTCTTTGCCTGACACAGAGAGACAGACTTTGATTTGTATATAATAGATAGTTAAATCATAATAAATCAATAAAATTTGAAAGTTACTTTCTCCCATGTTCAATTTTTTAAAATGTCAGAGTTCTCTCGTCTTTCCCTCAACACACCCTGAATAAAAAAAAAAGGGTAAATATTGGTTTCTCTAATCAAAAGCTAAATTCTCACTCATCCCTATAGTTCCGCTTCCAAATCTGTTGGCTGAAAATTAACCTGAAGTGTTTCAACAGTTTGCATCATCAACATGGCTTTTTCCCCTTTCCTTTTTCACACTTACTGTGTGAGATGGAAGGGAGCTGTAATTGCGATGTCAGCCTCATTCATATAAAATGCTACCTGAATGCAGAAGGTAAGTCAGAGAGGATATGCCATGTCATTTCCCAGACACTCAAACAAAAATTTGTGATGTGAGAAGGAAGAGATGAAGACCTGTCTTCCAAAGGAAGAAGAAAAGACTTGCTTTTTCCCTGGCTTCTCTACTATCAGCTAAGATTATTGTAATGACTCTTCTATTCAAAATTTCTGCCCTGGAAGAAAATACAGAGCCTACCGATGGCTGAATGGTTTCATAGGTTGATGGCAAAAGTTGAAATGGACAAACTTACACCCAGATTAAAGGGTCATAGTGGAAAAGATTTTGTTTTGGAATGGAATTTTTTAATTAAAAGAGAAAATGAAAGTGAACTGATGATTTTAGGATTTTGAACTTGCATGTGGTTTTTGAGTGTCTGAGTGTTACTTTTAGTGTTACCATGAGAAAGATACCAGGAAAATAATGAATGACTTTAAGCTGTGGCTACTCTAAAATTCATTTATGCCCTAAGTAAGGTTTAGTTTAAAGAATGTGTGTTACAATTTATTACTAATTTAATGAATTCATCATCCTGAAATACTATGCTTCTATTCTTAATGTATATAGGGATTTAGTAATTAGAATTCTTCATCACTAGAATAAGAGAATTACACTAATAATGATTTTTTTTAGGTATTTGGTAATAGGTATAAAACATATTGAGCAACAAAGTTAAAACAGAGTTCAAGTAATGATTTTAAGTTAAATATATTTATTTAGTAGGGGCTGTTTGCGACAAGAGTAGGAACCAGTTTTTAAATAGTTGTAGTTTTTCTTTTGCTAGTTTACTTAAGTTTTGAATCTTAGACCATTTCCAGACTACACTGTTACAGTGCTATTATTCCTCTTTCAACATCCTATGGAATCCTGGTGTTTGCAGTTTAGGAAGCTGCATTTAGACTTCTTAGCCAGAGAGCTCTTTGGCCTCAGTAAACTATAAACCCTAGAATTCCACAGGATATTTAAAGCAGAATAATAGTGCAATAACAGTGCAGTGTGGAAATGGCCTTAGTTTAATTATATAAGAGTTAGTGGTATTGGTTTTGTATTGCTTCCTATTTTTGATTTGATGTATGGTTTTGTATGGTCTTTGTGGGTGTTTTGTATTTTTTATATTTATGTCTGCACACACACTCACACACACACATATATAATTCTGCCCTGAGTCAAACCACTCTCCTAGTACCAGTGTCCATATTGGGACACCGTCAAAATATTAACCAAATAAGTCTTCCCCCTTCCTTCAATATATTCTTCTCCGGGTATAATCGAACAAGAGACTGTTCAGCCATATCATAATTTACAAGCTGGCTGGAGCACAATACATTTTTAATAAAAAAAAATGGGTACAAGCAGATACAGGGAATTAATAGTTGTATTATAATTTTATAGTTTTCAATATATACCACCATAGTAAAAACAATCAAATTTGGGTACCGTCTGTAGGATATAAAATGGGGTATTTATTTTTAATGGAAAAAGAGATTCAGGAATTATCGAAGCATGACAAGTTGATGAATCCAATCACTGCAAAAATATAAAATCCAACCTGAAAGGCCCGGGTGAAGGCAAACAAAGGAGTGGCAACTGTTTATTTGGGACAGAGGCACCCTAAGTAGAAAGACATATTATTTCTATAAGTTTTATTAGTACGCAAAGGGCTCTAGGAGTCTGCAGTCACTTGCAAAATGTCTCTTCATTATGGGCAGAGCCACATGTGTGTCTTTGTGTGTAGGCAGGAAGGGCTTGTATATTACAAAGATCCCTCTGTGCTATGCTTTGCCGTGCATGCTAGACAACTTTATGCAGTAATGGGTAGTGAACACAGGGCAATGAATGTCAGTGGCAAACACATACTGCAGTCCTCCCTCCATATTTGCAGGCTTCACCTTCACAAATTTGATTGCGTGATCAGGAGCAACCATGTGAGTAATAAAAAACACATAGACAGAGCGCATAATAGATAAAGAAAGGCCACGATTCTATTGGCTACAAAGCATATAGGGTTGGCATACACACGGGAATGGATCCAGGCATTAACCAACCCACCTATTGACTGATGAGCCCACTCATCCGGCCCAAGGCCAAATGACCTGTCCCTGGATGAGGCCCTCCTGCCACCAGGGGTGCATGCTACTTGCCCACCTGAGCTAGGCAACTTTGCCACACACTGCACTCCCTGAACCCAACAGAGAACTCGACTTTTCCCTTGCATGTGGCAAAGGCACCAACTGTCCCAGATCCACTGGCCATGCGACCTCCAAACAAAGTTGCGACAAAGATAAAAACAGTAACCATAGACACATAAGAAAATCCAACAGGAAAGGGTGGATGGGCTGCATGCCACCAGTGAAAGACTGGCGGGCAGCCAGGACCAGCCTCGGCTAAATACCGCATGAGCGGAACTGAGTGAAATCCACATGCCTTCACTTATGCCTGCTTCTTATGCTGATCAACAAAAGGAGGAAAATTCGAGCATGTGCAGAAGCACATCCCTGAAAAAATGAGCGCTGCTAGCACCAGTGTCAGACAACGCCATGAGAAATTCTCTCATTTCCTTGATCCGCAAATGGGCCGAGCGGTAAGTCACTCATCACTATTATTTGTGAGGCTCACTTGCTTCCCTGCCTCCTCCTCCCATTCTGTTGCCTTTTTCCCTAGGGTGCCTTTTTCTCTTCCATTCCCTTGCTTTTTTCCCAGGCATGGAGAACGCATGCCAAAGGTACATGTGTGTTTTTATACAATGATTTTAGTTGTTTTTTATTTTTATTTTTATATTGTTTTATATAATTTTTATATCTTATATTTTGATTTGTTTAATTGACTGTTTCTGGAAGCTGCATTGGGTCCCACTCCGGGAGGAAGGCAGCATACAAATGCAATAAACGACATAATAAATAAATAGACAGAATGGTAATCTCTTCTCCTGCCAATCCTAACTTTAGCAGGTGCTTTCCAATTTCATGTAGAAATGGAGGGCTTTTCTACATGTATTCCTTGTCGACTGGTATTCAATGAACATATAGAGGCTGTAGATAAACTCAGCATGACAAAGAGAAATAAATGCCAATCCACATTCTATTTACCTAATCACCTTGGCCCACTGATTACATATGGAGCTGACTGTGGCTTTGAAGATCATGCTTGTCAAAGTTTAAATAAGAGAAGAGTAAAACATTCAAAAAAATAGGTAGGACTGTCCCTCTCTCTGGATTGCATATCCTGATAATACAGTACGTTTTATTGTTTCCACCTTGCATATAAAATATTACTATATTGGAGATACAGTTTGATGGGAATTCGTTTCCCTCACATGCTAGTTGTCTATAGAGATGGTCACCCAAATAAATCTTATTTCCATGTCTCTGCTGTCAAAGTTAGACATGTGGAAGGTTAATTTAAAAAAAAAGTAGAACATTTCTCACATTTCCTGTTAGCCAGCATAATGTAGTGGTTTGAGTGTTAGACTAAGGCCATTTCCACACTACACTGTTATAGTGCTGTTATTCTATTTTCAACATCCTATGGAATCCTGGAGTTTACAGTTTAGGGAGGGGCATTTAGAATTCTCAGCCAGAGAGCTCTTTGGCCTCAGCAAACTACAAACCCCAGAATTCCACAGGATGTTGAAAGTGGAATAATAGCACTATAAGTGTGTAGTGCAGAAATGACCTAAGATGCTAGGAGACCAGAATTCAAATGCCCATTCAGCCTGATCACACAGTCTGACTAACAAGGAGGAGGAGTCAGCTAGTGGGGAGGAGCCTTATTAGGAGCTCCCAGCGGCAAGCGCCTTCGGCGCATGCATTTAAGTCCTTTGCTTCAATCCTCCAAGTTTAACCCTTGGCAATCAATACAACTGATGTAGCTTACACAGCTGAATTTCAGAAAGAAAGCCCAGTTATTCTTTCTAGAACTACGTCCTGTACTACTCTTTGTAGTTTCAAGGATGGAAGGGGAGGGAGCTGCTGCAGTCACCTGTAACACTTGTGGCATTTTCCTTTTCTTTCCACAAGATGTTCTCGGGTACAACTGCACCAAGTACAAGCTGGTCACCTTCTTGGAGGAGAAGGTTCGCCAGCTAGAGGCACGAATTTCTGATCTCCATCTTATTAGGGAAGGGGAGGAGTTTTTGGATAGGGAAGAGAAGACCTACCGGAAGACCGAATGCACAGAGGAGCTGCCAGATCAGGAAGTCAGCACACTTTGCCAGGAAACAGAGGCTTGGGCGAATGTCACATGGAGGAGTAAAAGGACCAGGAAGGTAACAGAGACTCTTAACCTACACAATCGCTTCAAAGTACTTGGCCTTACGAACAATGAGGAGCACCACACTGAGGGAGCAGAATGTCAACAAGAAGGAATCCAACTTCAGCAACAGGAACTAGATCAACGCTCCCAGCCTCAACAGAATGCCCAGGCAGTCCTAGTAGAACATGTTCATCGAGGACCCCAGGGCAAGTCTCAGAGGAGGCGAGTTCTGGTTGCTGGGAACTCTTTGCTCAGAGGAATCAAAACGGCAATTTGCAAACTGGACAAGCTCAATCGAGAGGCCTGTTGTCTTCCTGGGGCCAGGATCAACCACATAACGGAGAGGCTAACTAGGCTGGTCAAACCCACTGACCAGAAGCCCCTCATTTGGTTCACGTCGGAACCAATGACACTGTGAGGAGCAGCTTTTACCACATCGCAAAGGACTACGAGCTTATGGGGACCAAGCTTAAGGACCTTGGTGCGCAGGTGGTCATTTCGTCCCTCCTCCCTGTTCAAGGATATGACGCACGTAGGGAAAGGGCAATAGCAGAGGTCAACAACTGACTCCGCACGTGGTGCCGCCAGCAACGGTTTGGTTTTTTGGAACAAGGCCTGAATTTCCATGAACGTGGGCTTCTGGCGAGGGATGGGCTGCACCTCACAAAACTGGGCAGGAATGTTTTTGGAAACAGTCTCGCAAGGAGGATTAAGAGGTCTTTAAACTAAGTTCCCCTGGGGAGGGAGACAATATTATTCAGAGCAAGGACTCGGATAGCGCAGGGGGAAAAGGCCCAAATGATACTGGACAAGTAGTACAAGCGGCCATTGGTGGGAGGAGTAGAAACAATAGTACAGGACTTGCAGGAAGGGCCCGGGGACTTAAGTGTCTCTACACTAATGCAAGGAGTATGGGAAACAAGCAGGATAAACTTGAACTCCTAGTACAACAAAATAAATACGATTTGATAGGCATCACTGAGACCTGGTGGGATGAGTCTCATGATTGGAATATAGAGGGGTATAGCCTATTTTGTAAAAATAGACCAAACAAGAAAGGAGGAGGAGTAACCTTGTATGTCAAGGATGTTTTCACCTGTGAAGAGATCCAGGACTTAAACCCAGAAAGCCAGGTCGAGAGCATTTGGGTAAGAATTAAGGCAGCGAGAAACAATAGCGATATTCTGGTGGGGGTTTACTACAGACCTCCAACCCAAGCTGAGTACTTAGATGATGCCTTCCTCAACCAAATGACTGCACATTCAAAGAGGAGAGATACAGTAATAATAGGAGATTTCAATTACCCAGATATATGCTGGCAGTCAAACTCTGCCAAGACAGCAAGGTCCAGCAAGTTTCTTGCTTGTCTTGCAGACAACTTCATGGTCCAGAAAGTGGAAGAGGCCACAAGGGGATCCAATATTCTAGATCTGATCCTGACCAACAGGGATGACCTTGTGAATGAGGTAGAAGTGGTTGGATCTTTAGGGGAGAGTGACCATGCCCTATTGGAATTTAGCATTCAGTGGTGAGGAGAAGATAAGGGTAGCCAGACACTCATCTTAGATTTTAAAAAAGCAGACTTCTGTAAAATTAGGGAGCTGCTGACTGGAATTCAGTGGTCAGGAACAGTAAAAGGGAAAGGAGTTCAGGAGGCATGGGAGTTCCTTAAAAAGGAGATACTGAAGGCACAGTCTAAAACTGTGCCAATAAGGAGGAAAAATGGAAGGCATCTGAAGAAACCAGAATGGTTGACTAAAGAACTCTCAGCTGAGCTAAGTGTTAAGAGAAACATGTATAGGAAATGGAAGTAGGGGGAAACCACCAAAGAAGAATTTAAGCAAGTAGCCAGGAGATGTAGGGTGGAAGTCAGAAAGGCTAAAGCACAGAACGAACTTAGGCTGGCCAGAGACATTAAAAACAATAAAAAGGGCTTTTTTAAATATGTCCGCAGCAAAAGGAAAAAGAAGGAGACGATAGGGTCGCTGCGCAGAGAAGATGGCGAATTACTCACAGGGGGAAGAGAAAAGGCAGAACTACTTAACACCTTCTTTGCCTCAGTTTTTTCCCCAGAAGGATACAAGCACTCAACCTGGCAGTTGGGGAGCAGGGGAGGAAGCAGGGGAAATGAGGCACATAATAGGTAGAGAGGTGGTACAGGAATACCTGGCCACATTGGATGAATTCAAGTCTCCAGGGCCAGATGAATTGCATTCTAGGATATTAAAATTGCTGGCAGAGGTCATTTTGGAACCGCTTGCTATAATCTTTGAGAAATCTTGGAGGACAGGAGAAGTTCCAGCAGACTGGAAGACAGCAAATGTTGTCCCCATCTTCAAGAAGGGAAAAAAGAGGACCCAAACAATTATCGCCCAGTCAGTCTGACATCAGTACCCAGAAAGATCCTGGAGCAGATCATTAAGCAGTCAGTTTCTAATCACTTAGAAAGCAATGTAGTAATCACGAGAAGTCAACATGGATTTCTCAAGAATAAGTCATGCCAGACTAATCTTATCTCTTTTTATGGTAGAGTTACTAGCTTGATAGATGAAGGGAATGCTGTGGATGTAGCATATCTCGATTTCAGTAAGGCTTTTGACAAAGTTCCCCATGACATTCTTGCAATGAAGCTGGTAAAATGTGGGCTGGACAGGGCTACTGTTAGTTGGATTTGTAATTGGTTGACTGACCGAACCCAAAGGGTGATCACGAATGGCTGCTTTTCATCCTGGAGAGAAGTGACTAGTGGGGTGCCACAGGGTTCTGTCCTGGGTCCAGTGCTGTTCAATATTTTTATCAATGACTTGGATGAAGGAATAGAGGGCATGCTCATCAAATTTGCAGATGATACCAAATTGGGAGGGGTTGCTAATACGCCTGAGGACAGGATCAAAATTCAAAATGACCTGGATAGATTGGAGAGCTGGGCCAAGGTGAACAAAATGAAATTCAACAGAGAGAAGTGTAAGGTCCTACACTTAGGTAGAAAGAATGGAATACAGAAATATAGGATGGGGGACACGTGGCTGGATAGCAGTACGTGTGAAAGGGATCTAGGAGTCTTCATAGACCACAAGCTGAACATGAGTCAGCAGTGTGATGCGGCAGCCAAGAAAGCCAATGCAATTCTCGGCTGCATCAATAGAAGTATGGTGTCTAGATCGAGGGAGGTACTGGTACCGCTCTACTCTGCTTTGGTTAGACCCCATCTTGAATACTGTGTCCAGTTCTGGGCACCCCAATTCAAGAAGGATATTGACAAACTGGAGCAAGTCCAGAGAAGGGCGACCAAAATGATGAGAGGCCTGGAAGCCATGCCCTATGGGGATAGACTTAGAGAGCTGGGTATGTTTAGTCTGCAGAAGAGAAGGTTAAGAGGGGACATGATAGCCATGTTTAAATATTTGAAGGGATGCCATGTAGAGGAAGGAGAGGGCTTGTTTTCTGCTGCTCCAGAGACCAGGACAAGGAGCAATGGATTCAAGCTGCAGGAAAGGAGATTCCACCTGAACCTCAGGAAGAACTTCTTGACAGTCAGGGCTGTCCAGCAGTGGAATCTGCTGCCCCGGAGTGTAGTGGAGTCTTCTTCCTTGGAAGTTTTTAAGCAGAGGCTTGATGGCCATCTGTTTGGAGTGCTTTGAGGGTGTTCCTGCATGGCAGAGGGTTGGACTGGATGGCCCCTGTGGTCTCTTCCAACTCTACATTTCTATGATTCTATGATTCCCTGGGTAATCTTGAGCAATCACATGCTCTCAGCCACAGAGGAAGGGAATGGCAAAATCCCTATGAACAAATCTTGTCACGAAAACCTTATAATAGGGTCACCTTAACCATAAGTTGGAAACAAACTTGAAGGCACACAACAATAACAGCAATATGATTAAGCCTTGTGGGAGTGGATAGTCTTTGTTAAATATGTTTCAGGCTGAAGCTTCTGATATCTATCTAGGCATGGTCACAACACAAACACAAACCTAACAGTACCTGCCTTTTCTAATTATGGTCATTTCCACACTAGACTATTATAGTGTTATTATTCCACTTTCCACATCCTATGGAATCCTGGGGTTTGTAGTTTAAGGAGGGACCTTTGAGGCCAGGATTCCATAGGATGTTAAAAGTGGAATAATAACACTATAACAGTCTAATGCGGAAGCGGCCTATGTGTGCAAGCACAGCACTGTGATTCCTCCATGAAAGTACATTCACTTACATCGGAGACAGTCCTGTACTTGGTCAACCCAATGACCACATCCACTGAAAATCCATATTCTTTATTTTCTGTACAGTCCATTCCAACCCTCCATCAATGAATTGGCTGTATCTTCAGTTCTGATTCTCAGTCATGTCAGAGTCTGACAGAGACAGAACCCTTGCAGCTGGTTTGTATGTATAAAGAGGACTTTAGCTTTCTCCTGCATAATGGAACATCTGTGCTAGCAAAACAATTACACCAAAAGTTCTGCTATTGTGACTTGCTTCTCAAAAGCCTTTTAAATTTTTGTTAAAAAGAAAAGATAGAAATAAAAATAAAAAGACTTTGCTCTGAGCTTTCCAGTTCCCTAATGGCCTAGACTGCAGAAGAATTGATTGTAATGTAGCATTTAATCTGTAAAGCAACCCATTCAGACAGCTAAGCCTCAGCAGATCAAGACAGCTGCCAGTTACACAAAGATCCTCCAAAAATTAGCAGGGTTTGAGCCGCGCTGCTAATGACTGCTGGGAGAGTTCCTCAAAGATTCCTCTTGTAATAAGATTGCACATGAAGACAAGGGAAGGTTTCTTTCCCTCCTTCTCCCAGTCCTTGGAGGATTCCCAGCTTAAAAAAACACCCTCAAACCTTTTGAAGGTGGACATACTCCAGCAGTATCCCTCCTTTTTTCTGCCTTTTTCCCTGAAAGCAAATCTGTTAGTGGCTTGGGAAATGTCAAATGAGGAATGCCAACAATTAAAATCTTTGATGGAGGAAGCACGCCAGCAGTGTAGAAAAACCTCCACTGGGGCCCTGCCTTCATCAGTCTGAATGGTAGGGAAGGTTCTCCATCTCCCAGAATTAGCATAAGCAATGAAAGTCTTTGAAGCCACCTCCTCCCTTCCTGGGAGATGTGAAGTCTTTGAAGTTATTGAACACGTAGTAATCATTTTGAATAGGTAAACTTTCAAAGAGAGGTGGAATCAGATATGCCCAGGCCTGTGGTACATGGATCCCTCACTATTTGGTCAACAAATAGCAAACACAACCAAAGCAAGGGCAAGAGAAGAGGGTGAAACAGCATGATGGAGTTTGCATATCTGACATAGGTCTGGAGTCTGATTTTCACAGCAGAATGTTGCTTTAATATGTATGGGTTTTTTGTGCTTGAGGAACATGGAGGAAGGTGGAATAGGTCAGCCACTTAGACATTACCAAAACCAGAGGAAATGTGCCCTCAAAAAGGGAATGGGGTAAAAAGAGAGCACAACAAGAGGATATACCGGTAGGTCTGCATAACATTTGAGTGTGTTAACTTTTATAAACAAATGCATGTTTAGAATGACTGGCTGTCGTTCTATATTTCAGTTACAGACCTATAACTGCTCCATGTTCAGTATAACTATCTAAATGTCCCCTCAGCCCACATTAACAGCCAACAGTCACACTGAGCGAAGGATATCCAATTGCCAATCAAGGTGCTAAGGAGGATGAGCATTCCTACCCCCTTCTGCCAGTGGGTAAGGCTGCAACAATCAGAAGCAGGAGCCCTGTTGCAATTTCTTGTTGCAGTGTTACCCTGGCTTCTGGGGGGGGGGGTCCCTGGGCGACACCTTGATACGCTCCAAAAATGCAAAGACTGGGGAAATTATCAGAGCACTGGCAATAGCAAAACGAGGGGCAGGGTAACCCAGCAGGATCTTGTACCCAATTTTTATGGCATCAGACCAAGCAAAAGCCAGCCAAAGATTAAAAAGTAAGCTAAAAATGTGTTTTTATTGGGGAAATTCACTCATGCATGAACACAAGATACATACAGTCAAGCATTCACACAAGAGCTAACTGAAAGAGAAAGGGAGGAAAAACTATAGAGAGGCTGAGGGGTTTGAGAAGATTTATAATTACCAGTCCAGAAGAGTAGTGAAAAGCAGAAATGTGTTTTGGCTTAGATATGACCTAAGACAGTTCTCATTCAGGAGCCAGATGAACAGAGTGACGGGTAGACCTTCAAGAGACTGCCCTGGGCATCCTGAAATCAGAGGTATTTGTACCCTGAAAATAGCCTGTGGCAGTGGAGGTTCCAGATGCAAGACAATGGGAACCTGTTGTGGCCAATGGGGTCTGGAATGGACTGGTTGGTTTCAATGACTTGGCTGAGAAGAGGTTTCTGGGCTATCTGCAGTAAGATATGCACACAGTAGGGGTCCTGGGCACCTTATTGTTTTCTGATGTTGGCAGTTGAAAGGATTAGCTCAGAGCCATTGAGTCAGGCTTTCTTGGCTAATTTCAGAGAACTTTTGGCCTGGCCATACTGGGGTCATCTCTGACCTACTTCCAGCCAGTGTCCCTTTTCACATGGCCTTGCCAGCTATAATTTATATTTTATGCCAATTGAACATATCTGCCAATTAATATATTTTGCCATTTAGACGATATCAAAATGTGGGGGTGTATGGCTTGGTAACAGCAGCTTCATTTCCCAGTGGGAGGAGTTGGAAACATCCCCCACCTGGACAGCTGAGCAAACTTCCTTCAACCAATGTGGCTGCTGGTTGCTAAGGTAGGCTGGGAGAGGTAGGAAAAATTACATATGCCCTTTTCACACGGCATTTTCCATGAGAAAGAGGGCCTGGAGCGTTGCGCAATTGTGAGGAGCAATCTGCATGACACACTCACAATCGCGCAACGCTCCAGGGGCTGGCAAGCACCGACTGCACACCTTTTCATTTTTGGCTAGAAGCCAAAAATGGTGCATGATCGCACATTGCTCCCAGGCCCTGCGCGCACTTACCTGGTCTGCAGGGCCTCCAGAACCGCACCAGTCGCGCTTCCTGCCCCAGTGCAGCCTGGGAAACTCCCAGGCTGCTCTGCAGAAGGAAGAGGTGGGGCTCTCACACAAGCAGGCAGCTCATGTGGAGCTGAAGGACCCTGGACGTGAGAGCCTCTCGCCAGAGGCTGCTCGCGTGATCCCAGAGCTGGAAGACGGTAAGGTGCAGAAAGGGCCTTAGTTATGCATACAGAATTAATTAGTTGATGCAGAATATCAGTGAATTACTTTGATTTACATAAAAATGCCTTACATCTCAAGGTTTAACCTACACAATGACCCATCATTCTATATTTGATTAAATGGGTCTATCCCAGGCGGGAATAACTAACAGGATACCAGACATAGTTTGTCTATGGGTGAATTCATGTGTGTATCTGTAATGGTACATTCAATGAACCCAAGCCCCCAAGAGCCTGTAGCAGTTACCAATAGAGATGCCCACTCTAGGAAACCACAACTGAAGAGACCCCTTCCAACCTCTGCCTTGTTCTCAAGCTATGGTCACTGAGAAGCTGTGACCGATTAAGCAGTTTCATCAGAATGCGGAAGGAGGACCAGAAGGGAAGCAACAGAGAGCTGAAAGTCTTGCAGTCCCAATTTCACTGAGTTTCTCCAAGTCCCACCTGCATTTTCTTCTCATCCTTCTTCCATATCAGGTAGTAGGAATTTGTTTTTTGTTTTGTTTTTCTCCCTGAACTGAAAATTGCACATTTTCACACATTTTCCTAATTCCCATATTTATTTTTCTCCTTGCATGGAGTTTGAAAGCCCTTCTTGTTCTGGTAGTTGCTTTGAAATGTGTTCTGGCTTTTCTGGGCCTTTCTGGGACCACAAATAATGAAAAAGTAGATTGTTACCTATCGGGGGACAATATGGACTGCAGACATGAGAATAAAGTTTTCATCAGAAATATACCACATCCTTAATCTGTCCCAGTTTGGCAGGCACAGCCCTACCTAATCTTCTGCTATTCCACTTTTTCTACTGGTTTTAAAATGTTTCCATTTCTCTCTGCTCCTCTCTCTTTCTCCCTTTGTTCTCAGGCTGCTGCAAACTGAGTTCAAATTGCAAAACTAGTTGGCACTCAATTAATTCAGCAGAATCTTGTCCTTGCTAAGCTCACTATGTAAATTCCAGGATTTGTCAGCTTAAAATAGTAGTTTTGTGTGTTCTTCACCATTAATGACTCTTGCCTCTAGTTTCAGAGATATATGCTTTCAACCTCACTCTAACGTGGCTTTGTTGTTGGGCATCACTGAAATACCAGTCTACCCTTTTTCCCCAGGTGCAATCACAGAGCTGAAAATAGGCCCTGAATCAGGTTGGGAAGGTCTCTCTCTCTCTCTCTCTCATTCTCTCTCTCTCTCTCTCTCACACACACACACACACCCCTAGGCCATTTCTGCATTAACCTGTTATAGCGCTATTATTCCACTTTCAACATCCTGGGGAATTCTGGGATTTGTAGTTTACTGAGACCAAAGAGCAATCTGGCTGAGAATTCTAAATGTCCTTCCCTAAACTGCAAACCCAAGGATGTCAAAAGTGGAATAATAGTACTATAACAATGTAGTGTGGAAATGGCCATACACTTACTGTCAGCTCTTGCTGTCAGCTTGGCTGCAAACAGTAGTCTGGTCAGATGAACAAAGCTCTGTTTAAACATCAGGATTTTTATAGAGCTTCCAAAGGGAGACAAAAAGTGCATGAGTTGCTTAACATAAACGAGACAGGGGAACAGAAGACAGATCATTCTAACATTCTTTCTGTGAAGAAGCGCATGTTCTGAGACAGTTATCTTAATTGACTTTTGACACGAGAAGACAGAATGGCTTGTTTAGAGTTGCTAAGGAAAACAGAAAACACAAAATGCTCTGAAAACTTTTTACCCCCTGCACTGCCACATGTGTCTCAGTTTTCATTTGTATATCATACCCACCAGCATTTCACAGACTACCAAGACCTATAATGAACCAGGACAGCAGTTATTATTGTTGTGTGCCTTCAAGTCATTTCCAACTTATGGTGACCTTAAAGCAAATAGGGTGTTCTTGGCAAGATTTATTTGAGGGGGGGTACCTTTGCTTCCCTGTGAGGCTGCAAGTGTCACTCAGCAGTCTTCCATGGCCAAGCAGAGATCCAAACCCCAGTCCTCACAGTAGTAATCCAGAGTTTAGACCACTACATCATGCTGACTCTCAGGACAGTAGACTGAGGAGCCAGGGAGAAATTTCAAGGGCTGTTTCTACATCACATCCACTAAATGCCTAGTCAGGCCTCTTTGTTTCTGCCTCTTCAAATGGGATCAGTCAACAGGCCTAGCCCAGACTTGTAAATGTATTAATCCTACCAGAGCAAATACTCCTGCTGTTTGCTTGTCGGTTTCAAAACAATTTAACAAATTACAAAATCCCTATTAAGAAGACAAATTATTCTGAGTGATCAGCACTGATACACTCTTTAATTATGCAAACTTCTTTGCTAAGCATCTTTAAATATTAACCAGATAGGAGTTTTTCCCCCCACTAAGGATGACCCAAACTAAAGTGTATGTTTAATAATTAGTTTTAGCTGGAGCAAAGCTGTCCTGTGAACCACCTCTTTCACTCTTTAGAAAAGTGGAGTGATAGATCACAGCAACTTTTTAGCTCTGGATCCTCTCCAGGATTGTCAGATATGCAAAAGACTTTTAAGGGCAGGCTTTGTTGGCACAGTGGGAGAATATATGCTTTGCATGCAGACAGTCCAAGGTTTGATACCAGCATAAACTGAATGGAATGAATGTTCATTTGAGCCCCCTCAACTTTATTCTCACGCCCACCATGAGGAATTCTCCATTGTTTTCTCCCATCTAGGATTTTAAAAACAACAAATAAATAGGTATATAATCATTTTTAAAAATCTCTATTTGACATCAATAGTAGTTGGACTGTGATATCACTGAAATGGAAAGATGAAACAAATCCTATGGGCCAAATGGGAGGGCAAATTGTGGCCTGCAGGCCGCGTAAGCCCCTGGCCCCCACTTATGTGGCCCTGGAAGCCCACGACCAGACCCTCGCAGCACTCCAACCCTCAATTTTGCATGAAAATATGCAAAAATATTCCCGCTGCACCCTCACATAGCTCCCAGAAACTCATGATAGCCCCCAAAACATGCTTTTTTTCTTCAGTCCTTCTCAAAATAGCAACAGGAAGTGATGTGATGTGCCCTGGTGGCGCAGTGGTTAAATGCCAGTACTGCAAGCCACAAGGTTGTGAGTTCGATCCTGCCCGGCTCCAAAGTTGACTCAGCCTTCCATCCTTTCGCAGGTCGGTAAAATGAGTACCCAGTTTGTTGGGGACATGTATAGAAATGTTTCGAAATACATGCTATTTGTAAGTTGTTCACCACCTCGATCCATATGGAGAGGCGGGATACAAATTAATAAATAAAAAAAATAAAAAATGTGATGGTCACTTCCTATTTCCATTTTGAAAAAGACTGTGGAAGAAAACAGAAGTTTGTTGTGGAAGGGGAACAGATCACAAAAGATTGAGAGAAATTGGTCCCCAGTCCTTACATGATTGCCTAAATCCCATTGTTAATCCCAATTAAAGTAGACTCATTGAATCAGTTGGTTTTACCTATGTGTTGATTCATCATTCAGCAATTAAATCAATGGATCTACTCCATTTGAGATTAGCCGGAAGGATTCTAACTATGGCCCTTTTCACATGCTTTTTTTTTTTTGCGCGAGCACCCCTTGAGTGTCATGTGAGTGGGAGTGTCGCTCCGTATGATGCACTCCCACTCGCGCGATGCTTACGAGGCTGGAGCGCGGCGAACGCGCATTTTTTTATTTTCGGCTGTAAACTGTAAGTCGAAAATACTGCGTGCTCGCGCAATGCTCACGGTGCCCTCACGCATTTACCTGTGTGTGGTGCTTTGGCGAGCCGGGGCAGTCGCGCTTCCTTCCCCCAGTGCAACCTACAGCTCCCAGACTGTGCTGCGGAAGGAAGGGGCAGGGCGCGAGTGCGATGGTCGTGCTACGAGGAAGCCGATGCAGGAGGCAAGAAGGGCTGTTGTGAGTGGCTCGCGCGAGTGCCACTCCCCACTGCCGCGACGAGGTAAGGTGCAAAAAGGGCCTCAGTTAAGTTCACTTGCAATGTAAAATGTGGAAGAGACAGACAGGAAATTATGTCAGTTTCACTTTTTTCCACCTTCAGTTCTGTAAAATGTTAAGTTCTTTTCATGTCAAACATGTAGTTTGCAAATCATTGTAACTCTTCAGAAATAAGCATCATCTATAAAATCTGAAGTCAAACAGATGAGGCTTATGCTTAAGCCTGTCTAACAGGCTGTTAGTTAACCTTCCTGTTTTACGGGGGGTGGGGGTTTTATTAAACAACAAAACAAGTAAACAAAGGGTCTTTCTGCACTACACTGTTTTAGTGCTATTATTCCACTTTCAACACCCTGTGGAATTCTGTTTTTTTTTTGGTTAGTGAGGTCAAAATGCTCTCTGCCTTTGAAGGGATGCCATGTAGAGGAAGGAGAGGGCTTGTTTTCTGCTGCTCCAGAGACCAGGACAAGGAGCAATGGATTTAAGCTGCAGGAAAGGAGATTCCACCTGAACCTCAGGAAGAACTTCCTGACAGTCAGGGCTGTCCGGCAGTGGAATGTGCTGCCTCGGAGTGTAGTGGAGTCTCCTTCCTTGGAGGTTTTTAAGCAGAGGTTTGATGGCCATCTGTCAGGAGTGCTTTGAGGGTGTTCCTGCATGGCAGGGGGTTGGACTGGATGGCCCGTGTGGTCTCTTCCAGCTCTACATTTCTATGATTCTGGCTAAGAATTCTAAATGTCCCTCCTTAAATTGCAAATCCCAGGATTCCATCAAATGTTGAAAGTGGAATAAGAGCATCATAATAGTGTAGTGTGGAAAGACCCAAGAAACATGTGAAAGTTGCAGCTAGCAAGAACTGCAAAAAGAATTTTAAGAACAAAAGTGGGGGAAATGGTATGCAAGCAAGTTTCACAGCTCCACCTGAACATACAGCACAAAGCGGGGGGGATTTTGTGGAGGAAGAAGACATTCAGGAAATGTATCCTCCTCACCCACTTCATCACAGCACTACTGTAATCCATAATATTTTTTTTAAAAAAAAAACCTCAGGTTTTCTCTTCTGTAATTAATTCTCAAGTAGCATGGATGCTTAAGATATGCTTCTGGCAGATAGCTAATTTGGGGGAAATAGCCCTGGTATGAACATTGATGGAGAGAGTGCCTCTTCACTAATTATATAGATGAAGGATGGGATAAATGATAGAGTACCGCTGACAACCTATTGGTGAGATGACATACACAGAAAAGGGGAAAACTTCCATGTGCATGGATGCTCTTCCTTTATGGTATTGATGAAGAGAGAGAAGGGCAGGGGCAGACGCATTAGCACTGAGCTAAAGTAGCCAGCCTAGGGAGAGGGCATGGGAAATATACTTTCACAGAGGAGACAGGAGTGGTCTTCTTTAAGCAGAATTGATAAGGAAGATGACAGATGGCAATGGAAGTGCTTTCAGTTCAATTGACCTCCTACCAAGAAATGACAGGGTGCTGCAAAAAGAGAAACACAAGGTGTTTTTTCAGGGTGGGAGGATCTTTATATCAGTCTCTTAAAAGGAAGCCCAAGGAGAGAGGAAATAGGAAGAGGTAAGACTTTCACTCCCCTTCATTTTCGTAGAATCTGCGAATTATTGCACCAATGGGCTGGAAAGAATTTGAGAGTTTTTTAAAACACACACACACACAAATGTGGGCCAGATGTAAAATGAGAAATTAACTCCTTCCAAGCCTTATCTATCTACTTACCTACCTATCTATCTAATTTATATCCTACCTTTCTGGGAACGAAAGTGGCTCACAGTATAAATTAAACCAAAATGTAGCTAAAGGAATATACAGTGCAAACAATTAAACAAGCAATCCAATTAAGACATTAATTTAAAACAGTTTGAAACATAGGCCATTTCCTCACAACAGAGCTGTGCTGCTATGGGAAAGGATGGCAGTGGTTGGCTGGCTGTGCTTCCACACAACGTTGTCACCAGCCTGCTGCCATCCTGTCTCTAAGTGTCGCGCTTGCACGATATTCACAAAATGGAAAAAATGGCTTCCTTCGATAGCACAGCATGGGAAAGTGCTCACCTGCACTGTGGACAAAAGAGGCAGGGTCATCATGCTCCCTTCCACAGGGAGCATGTGAGTTGCAGAGGGAAGAGTTCCTGTCACACTCCCTTCCCTGCCAAGACTGCCATGGGAGAACGTGTGAGGACGTCATTGTGCAGAAATGGCCACAGCAAAATGGTAAGGAGAACTGACATAGGCCATTTTCGCATGGCATTTTCCATGCAAAAGAGGACCTGGAGCATTGCGCTATTGTGAGGAGCGATCCATGCGACGCACTCACAATCGTGCAATGCTCCAGGGGCCAGCAGGACCTTTTCAGTTTTTGCTAGAGGCCGAAAATGGTGCGTGATCATGCATTGCTCCCGGGACCCGCGCGCACTTACCTGGCATGCAGAGCCTCCGGAGCCACGCCAGTCATGCTTCCTGCCTCAGCACAGCCTGGGAATCTCCCAGGCTACACTGTGAAAGGGAGAAGCAGGGCTCTCGCACAAGCAGGCAGCTCGTGCGGAGCCAAAGGACCCTGGATGCAAGAGCCTCTCACTGGAGGCTGCTCACACGATCCCTGCACCCCAGTGCTGGAAGACGGTAGGGTGCGGAAAAGGCCATAGTGTAGTGGTTTAAACATTTAACTACAACCCTGAAGACCAGGGTTCAATTCCCTGCTAGACCATGGAAACCCACTGGTTGACTTTGCGCACATCATCATCATCATCATCATCATCATCATCATTATTATCTTTATTTCTATCCTGCTTTTCTCCCCGAGGGGACTCAAAGTGGCTTACAAACATGAAAACCATAATAAAAAACTGTAATATACAAAAGTTAAAACACAGATTAAACATCAGTAATGATTAAAACAATGTTAAAATACATATGAAAAACAGCATACAAAAAGCAATTAAATAGCAATTAATATAATCAGCACCATTCTATATACAGATTACATATTAAATGTCTGCTGGAATAGGAATGTCTTTAACTGTTTCCTGAAGGTAGGCAGGAAAGGTGCCAGTCTAACCTCTTTGGGCAGGGAATTCCAGAGCCTGGGGGCAGCCACTGAGAAGGCCCTCTCCCGTGTTCCCACGAAATGCACCTGTGAGGGTGGTGGGACAGAGAGAAGAGCCTTTCCAGCAGATCTCAATGCCCGGGCTGGTTTGTAGGGGAAGACATGGTCCTTCAAATAACCTGGACCTGAGCCATCTAGACCTTTAAAGGTCATCACTAGCACTTTGAATTGTGCCTAGAAACAGATCAGCAGCCAGTGGAGCTGTTGCAGCAGGGATGTTGTATGATCCCTGTGACACATTGCACACTCTCAGCCCCAGAAAAACCCACCATAAGTCAGAAATGACTTGAAGGCATATAACAACAATAACAATGTGGTAAGACTACAGCACACCACATTAAAAGACTCTTCTGACACAACAACCTAAGAGCCAAGGGTCTATATAAATAAAAAGTTCTATACCTGCCCACAGAAAAAATCAGGGAAGGGGCCAATTGAACCTCCCTTGGCAGGGAGTTTCAGAGTCCAGGAACAACCACTGAGAAGGCTCTCCTCCATTTCCTCACTAGACATTTCTGTGACTATGATGAGACAAAAATAAATATCTCCCCTGAAGATCAGAAAACTCAGGCATGCTCATACAAGGAGATACAAGCTTTCAGATAGCCTGGATCTAAGCTGTACAGGACTTTATAGGTCATACTCAAAATTTTGAATTTCGCCAGGAAACGGACCAGTAGCCAGTGAAGTGGTTTTAATAAGGAAATCAGATGCTCCCTGTAACCAGACTAGCTGAAATATTTTGAACCTGCTGGAGTTTCTGAACAGTTTCTAAAGGCAGCTATACATAGTGCATGTTACAGTCATCCCAGTGGGATGTTGTCAAGGCAAGGGTTACCTTAGCCAGATGTGACACCTGCAGGAATTGGCACAGTTGGCACATTAGTTTTAATTCTGCAGACATATTTCTGGCCACTGCCAAAACTTGGGTCTCTAGGCTTAAGGTTGAATCCCAAAGAACACCAAAGCTATGAACCTGAAATGTCAAGGGGACTGTAAACCCATTGTTACTGCTGTCCAGGCCTACCCAGAGATAGTACTTGATATCATTTTGATATCAAACCATTCGGCTTTCCTCTGCCACCCCGCTCCACATGTTTGCGAGGCCTCCAGACAAGGACGTAAACAGGCGTGGCTGATAACTGCTGGACATTCCATTCTCCACCCAGGCAGGCCAGACACAGCCAGTTCGTCGCTTCAGGGACCTCTCCGGCAAACACCTCATTGCTTATGTGTGATACTAACAAAGGCTCCCAAGCAGGCAGCATCACAAAGCTGTACTAAGCGCTCCGCATTTGCATACTGGCTACACTATTGTTAATTTGGCTCTAAGCCAATCATGCTAAACTCTGACCTTTCCAAAGCTTTGTCCCTCTCCTAAATTGCATTGTTCTCACCGAGTAAGATATGGCCTGCAGTCATAATTCACCCTATAAAAACCCCTGATTCCGAGACCCTCCTCGGATAGCTCTGGACTTCCATCCCGCCTTGCTGCCACTTTGTCTGGTGAGCCGTCCCCTCAGTCCCACATACTGAGACTCCATACCAACGAACTCAATCTTCAGACAGGTGTCGTATCACCCATTTCCCCCAAAAAATCCCTACTTCCAATTCTCTAGTTAGCTGTGTGACTGTGTTGTCTCTGATATCTGTCTGTATTTAATAAACCATTGTTTTGGCTACTTTAAACCATCTAACTGCTTGATTGACCTGACCCCATAGACGCTGGGTTGCAAGATCCTGCTAAGTTACCCTGCCTCTCGCTAGCTTTAGTGAGTGCTCCAGCTGATTTTCCCCAAGTCATTGTTGTTGTTGTTTGCTTATTTAGGTGTCCCTCCCAGGACCTCCAGAGATCAGGATAACACCATCCAGCAGAGACTGAATCCTTATTCCTTCTTAGGAAATTCTTTATAGGAAATTCAAATTGACCAGGAGCACTTTTGTCTCCTGTGAATTACACTTCAATTTGTTCACCTTCGTTCAATCTAGTACTGATGCCAGACACTGGTTTGGCACAGAAACAAGCTTCCTTGAAGATAGATGGAAAGAAGAGATAGAGCTAAATGTCATCAGGATACTGATGCTTATATTTTTTCCCCACAACAATATTAAACAAAACTGTATTTCAGTCTCTTTGTATTCAACCACACTAATGGGATTAGGGCCACTACCTCTTCTTCTGAGTGGCTCCTCAACTAAAACCCTATTTGATGCTGATGGAACGGGAAGTTGGCAGATATTTTTGCAGAAGGTGGGTGAAGTTTTTCTTGAACTCTCAGTGGCCAATCAGTGGCTGTTTAGACCAAAGGGCACAGCTATGCCTCAGTGCCATCCACTTCTATTACATAGACTGGGGGAAGCCATCGTGCAAAGATCAACTGAATACCTCCTTGCACAATGTCATAAAAGGCAGTTACACTAAACTATAATTAATCTCTGCCTTCTTCCCAGTAAATCACCAAGAGGAGTGTAGCCCTCTCCTTGACACTTATATGGCAAGCAATTACAATATGATGTTCTTTTTGCTGTATCTGTTAGATATGGCCAGTAGAGATTTCTTAATTTTCCTCTTTAAAGCACTTGTTAACTGTTTCTGTGCTGGTCATGCACCAAAATACAACAACCAAAATGGCCAACCAAAATGGAGAAAGTATATCATGCAAGCTTTCAAAGCTTCACTGGCTTTTTTGTTAGGCAAGGATGTTAAGTATCATACAGGAGAAGAAAAGTGAAGACGCTAGAGTCACAAGCCTACATTTTGACTCAGATGTTGTTTCTGTTGTCTGTTAATATGGTCTGGAGGGATCTGAATGCAGGCAGAGGCCATTCCCCTTCTTGGCCATGTGGGGACTTTGAACAAAGGGCAATAAAAGACAGGTAATGGTCACCATAAATCAGAAACAACTTGAATGCACACAACATCAACAAGAATAAAATTTCAACTCCATTAGCAACAGAAAAGTAACTTCCCTTGAAATCCACACTACCCCTATCCTGTATGAAGCTAACTGCCCCCTTCTTAGGCAGGCAACATTGAATTTTTCGAGAAATTTGATTTCTCTGTTACATCTGGAAACAAAGTTTAGATGCTGTGCAAGTAAAATTTGCCAACTGTAGTCCAAATGAAAGAACTTTACTTTTGTTGCTGGTAGAAACCTTAAAGAATTAAGTCCCAGTCCACTGGTCCCTCTTATTAAAGTTTTTCCTCTGGCAGAAAAATTGAACATCTTCAAATCCAGGAAACATATCCAGGCGTAGTCATGTTATCCATGCAGCACATTTTCATGAGATGACTTGAAGGCACACAGCACAATATCATCATCATCAACAACAACAACAAAGGAAACTTGCATATGCATGACAACACCAGCCAGTGTCTAAAATCCTGTTGGTGTCATCTGCAGGCATGAACTGTTACACCTGTGTATGTTATTTTAACATTTTTGTGGAATGAGATATTCAGGGCCTCATTGTGCAGCACCACTCCCCATGCATGGAGTTGATCTGATTGCTACATCATGCCCCCATGTCCAGACAACCTCTGGACACTCCAAAAACTGAAGAAAATGACATCATCTTTTTGCTTCCAGAGGCAGAATTCAGTTGCATGCTGCCTGGGATCTCCTTGCCCTCCCCCAACTAGAAAATTCCCATTGGGTGCATGGGGAGAGGAGGAGGAAGAGGCAGATTTTGCTAAATTTGATGTTCCACCATGCTGTCGTAGGATTGCAGGCAATACGTGGACCTCATTGCAATCAACATGCCTCAAATATTGATAGTTTATTGTTATTTCAGATATAGATGTATGACAACACCTTCCCGTACACATTCCCCTTTCTCTAACATACACGTGGCTTGCACTGTTAGCAAGAAGAAGTTATAACTTGGTCTGAGAGGATATTGCTCTATAGTTTAAAAAAAAATTGTTGGGCTGTGTCAAGAGTTGGATGGGTTTTTAAAAGATACATAGAAGCATGACAGAAATTTTACAGATAAATATTCCACTGTCCCCCCAAATCTTTCTGTTAAACATATTACACGAAATAAGACACTAATGGTGAAGTACTGGAGGGTAACACTATATATGGTAACAGTGGCCAGAATTGTATATGCCAGATATTGGAAGAACAGGTCTAGCCCAAAAACGGAAGAATAGTTAATTAAACTTATGGAATTTTTGCTATTAGATAACCTAACTCTAGCATTAAAGGGAAATTTACGAGGGAAAAATGACAAAGAATGGTTCCCAGTTAAAAAATTTCTGAAACTAAAACTAGGTACTGATATTTCATGATTGTTGAGATAAAGTAAACTTTGAAGAATTAAGAGATAATGTATATAATGGAAAAGATAATGATGTAATGTAATGTTGGGATGAAAAGGTTTCTTTGTTGTTGTTGTTGTTTACTTAAAAGCAAGCAAACCATCATTGTGTATTGCAGAAATAGAGGAAACACTTGAGTCGTCAATTATAAACCAGACAAGAGAGCTGGAAGTGGATAAAGTACATTTAGAATATAGTTGAGGGATAATAATAGTGGAACATTTAAAGATCTGATAAAACTACAATAAGATTGATTGTAGGTAAATGAGCTATAATGACAAAGTAATTTTTATGTGGATTATAAATTGTGTGGGTGTTAATAGAAAGCTGGGTTCCCCACCTATACTGCATTTCTCTGTAAAATATTATCTTAATTTAACGGTATTTTATGGAATTGTGAAAGATATAACTATTACTTGTTATTTGAATACAAGTATTTGTTGTTTTTAATAAAAAATAATTTTAAAAAAGAGTTGATGGGTTTTTAAATTTTATTTTATTTTTGGACTCCTCACAATTCACCTCCCCCTTTTTAACCTTGTAGGAGGGGGTGACTCAGAAACCATGAGATTGTTCACAGGATAATAAGGGTGGGGCTTTCTAGAATTCATTCAGAAACTCCCAGCATTGTCATGGATCAACACACAGCAATGGGCTTAAAATGTCTTTAAATGCACATCAGCGCACAGCAAAAAGTCTTTTAATGAGCATTACTGCATAGCAACAGGCTGAAAAATGAGTCCTTTAATTCTGCATTTGTTTTAAAAGGGAGGCATTTTACACATCAACAGATTGAGATGGGGTGGGGGTGCTAGAAAGAAGCTTTTAACAGGTATTAGCATATGCATCGGTTCACAGCAATGAGAAGGAAAACAGCTCACCAAAATGGTAAAGACAGAGGCAGGGAGTTTATCCTGACCTTTTTTTCACCCTTCAAAGCAACCCGGCTTGCATTGAAAATCACAGATCATGAAAATTCAGTGCCAGGTTAGTGCAGATTTCAGGTATGTTCACCTCTCTGCAACTACCACCAGTGTTTTGCATATCTGTCTGCATCAAGCCACATGCATTTATGCAGAGCTTTCTAAAGCAGAAGACAACAGCTCAGCCAATGTAAAGAAAATAGCACATGTAGGTAAAGATCCTACAACAAGCTTGCTTAGCATAAGTCTTCACATGCAAAGTTACACATCGATTGTGCTACACAGACCTTGTGTTCAGTGAACCAGCAGCGAATGGGCAATCAAATATCCAAGCAAAGGACCATGCTCATCCATGTACAGTGTTCTTTGTGCATAATGTCACTGTATGTATAACTCTACCTCTGTAACCTTAGATGGAATGCAGTGGACAAAAATGACCATCCACTCCTTCAGAGAACATACATGTAAGTCACCCAATGGATTCTGGCCATATTGCTCTTAGGCACATACAATTCGATTGATTTCAATGAATTCCTTGTACAGTAACACTGAGATTTCATTTACAGTATTAGGAAGGAACTGGCAAAAGCACCACTGAGTATTCCTTGCCTAAGAAAACCTATGTAATTCATGAGATTGCCATAAGTTGACAGGAGACCTGAAGGTGCACACACACACAATTCTTCCAGATACTACTTACTGAAGTTATCACATTTCTCTTCCAGTTTCCTGAATCTCTTAAACCATCTACTAACAGACTTTTTTTAAAAAAAAAATGTGATCCAGGAAGTGGAAGGGTCCCAAAATAGACACAAATCATCCAGATTCAGTTTCAAGTTGGAGAGACATGATTGGTCCCCACTGTTGATACTCCACTGATAGCAAGCAGAGCATTAGGTATGTGTTCAGCTCTTGAAATACCCAAAGGACCAAAAGGTGCTAAACATTTGCTGGATCCTTTGTACCATGAGCTTAAACTGCTTCTTCACTCACAGAGAAATCTTGCACACCTGATATATAGCAAATGGCATATAGTCATTCATATGGTCAAGCAGGGAGTCTCAGAGGAAGAAAAATGGATAGCATATTTTTTTAAAAAAAATTACTCTATGTTGTCTACCAAACAAGATTATACGATGGACAAAGTAGCTGCTGAGATGTATGGAAATCTTGTAAAACTTGGTGATTTTCCCAGTGCTAAATGCGAAAATACTAAGCATCTGACTGGGAACAGATGGATGAAGGCAGAATCAGCTGTTCCACCCACCAAGATAAGGGGTAGAGAATGTCCAACCTATGGGTTATGTCAGGAGAATTCTAAATAACATATGTGTGGTCCTAAAAGCCCCATAACAGCCACCCAGAACCCATGAAATATCTTTTTTAATGATTTTGAATGGTTTTCCACCCCAAACCATGCACAGACACAGCTGTTGGCCATAGCTCTACAACCATCCTCCCCAAAATGGTTTCTCACAGCTGAAGCAATTTGAAAATAGTGATTGGAGGTGAGATGACATCATTTCTAGAGTGCTGAGAAGGGCGAATATAGCCCCCAGAGGGAATCAGAGGTTAAAAATGCCCTCCCCCCCACAAAAAAACCCTGTTGCCCATTCCAAAGAATATTGGGAATACAAACCAAATCAGCCCTTTCATCAAGGCCTACTGAAGATATTGTGCTATCTGTGGCAAAGAGCAAAATTGTGTCTCCTTCCATATCGCCTGCAGAGGCAAACTAGACTAGCAATTCAATCTTTCTCGGACAATGGTACAGCATCCTTCACAAGATATAAAGGCAACAGACCAGCTCAGAGTTTACAAGACAGGTTGCCTGATGTCCTCTGTCATCTAACAAAGGGCAATTAAAACAATTACAGGTAGATCTCAGTTTTCATCATGGTTGCATTCCTGGACTTAGGAAGTAAAATGAGACTGATGTAAATAGGGGAGCTAGTTCCATAAGGAACCATTGGAAGCCAGGGGGATAGGTTCTGATAGAGTTGAAATAGCCACAAAATTAGCAATTTTACTCAACCTACTACCAATTTTAAAGAGGTTCAACACTTAAAACATCAGAGATCACTTTATTCCAGGACAGAAAAGAATGCAGATGCTCTCTAAGAGGGGCAGAAGAGATAGCAATTGCTGATCTCAGGGGGATTTGATTGGGGTGAGCTGGCTTCTCATTAGATGACAGTTCTTTTTCAGAGCAGCAGAAAGACAGAAAGAGAGAGAGAGGGCACAACTGGTGAGAACTGTGATCTTCTCCAACATGCTTCTCATGTGGAGAAAGCACATCAGGAGAGAGAGGCCCCTTCCACACCATACTTTAATAGCATATTGTTCCATTACAGTCCCAGCATTGCCATTTTCATGATGGTGTTGGGTTAGGAACACTCTCCACCACACCCTTTTGACTTGAGCGGATGAGTAGCGTTATTGCCACCAGTGATCCCTCCACACTAAAGCATCATTGACCAGTCCTTTGCCCTGTCTTTTCCCCACCCCAAAGCACGTGATTGGTTGGGGAGGGGGTGTTTGCTTTTTTTTGTAAGTCATACTAGCACAGCAATGTTGTAATGGCATGACACACCAGTACACTATTGCATTTTCACACTATAATTCTAAAGAATATATTAAAAAAAAATAAAGGAAAAATTTAAAATAAACATGGAGAGGTAATAGATTTCAAAGTTATCATACCAAGAGAGTAGCTGAGGGAGGAACAACCTGCACCCGCCCACATCCCACCTATTGATGAATCAGTGAGGACAGGAAGCGGTATCAAGTGTTGTTATGAAACCTCACTGACATGACTGATGGGACTGTGGCAGTAAAGGAGGTTCTTAACTGTTTTTTTCTGGAAATGATATAAGGCTGATTTGCAACACTTGGGTACAAGATAGCAGCTGGATAGCAACAATGTTGTGCGGTAGCACTGGACTAGGAACAACCCATTGTTTTGGTGGGATGGTGATGTCATGCAGAAATGGCCAGAGAAGCAGTACATTACCTGCTGTTTCTTCAGGTGCAGAAGGCACACCAGGAGAGGAGGCATAACATCTCGTGAGCGGTAACTAGCTGCACTAAAGAAGCAAAGAAAAAAGACCCTAGCCCTTGCACAAAACACCCACTGTTTTCTCTCTTCCCCTTCAGAATAAACAGGGTTTAAAGATGTCACAAGATTCTTTGGGCTTTATCTCACGAGGCAGGTAAATCACAATTGCAGCAGGATAATGACATCTTTGGCTGGGACTTATCACACAACCTCATTTCTCTTCTCTTGTTCTCCCAGTGGGAGACTGTTCAAAAAGAGTTTCTTTTAGTAACACAAAATATCAGTTAATCACAATTAAATCACAATTGCAGCAGGATAATGATGCCTTTGGCGGAGACCTATAACATGACCTTGTTCGTCTTATGTTGTTCTCCCACTGGGAGACATGTTTCTTTTACTAACACACAAGATTCATTAACAACCTCCTTTGTAAAAGGGATGCTTTCCAAATGGTCTCCCACTGGAAGAACGACAAAAGAAGAATGAGAGAAAATGATAAGTCCCAGCCAAAGATGCTGTTATCCTGCCATAATTGTGATTTACCTGCCTTGTGTGATAAAGCCCTTTGTTATTTTTACCACAGTATGCTTAGCAGAGTTACTTCTTTTGGCATTGTTACTGTTGCCCAGTTGTTCTCTCTCTCCATCATGACTCCCCCACCTAAGCAGGCAGGAGCCACCCTGCCTTCCAGCCGCACCCAAACACCGAGATTCCAGTTTTTGCATCCCTATCACATATCCCCTTTTCAGCAGGCAAAGGAAGGCCCTGCATTCCAATAATGCCAAGACTGCAGTTTGCTTTCTCCCCTCCCTACTCCTCCAACCAAGGGGAGGGGGACAAGCCTGAATCCAAAGAGTTTTTCTTATGCCAACACTCCAACTCACTCCAACCTCTTCCATCTTTTGCCTTTCCCCTTTCATTCAATGCACAGATGCAATGGGGGAACTATGCATTGTGGATGATACTTTTATTTATTTCTAGAGAAACATTGCAAACTGGAAATGTTGTAAATGGGGATAATTTAATATATAAAAGTCTGTGAGTTTGTCTGTGTCAGGCAGGTGAAGACCTCATATGATTGGCTGCCTGTGAAGATTCTATGGAATCCTGGGCTTGGCAGTTTAGGGAGGGGCCTTTAGAATTCTCAGCCAGAGAGCTCTGGGGCCTCAGGCCAGTTGCTATGAGGATGAGGCCTAGCAGAAAGAAGGAGGAGGCGAATGTATTTCCCTCAGGAACCCAATCTCTGTATATTAATATCTGAATACAGATTGAATTGAGGAATATGGGGAAAGTTATAGGTATTAGACAAGACAGTTTGGGGAACTACAGACACAGGATCTCAAATCTGTGTATTTCAATTGCATCTAATAGGTAAGGTAAGGTAAGGTAAGGTAATTCCTGAGGTATTTCTAACAAGTGTTAATACCTATGAGAAAATGAAATCCTGGGCAATGCTGGGTAAATACTTGAGTGTAATATAAAATGAGATTCACCTGTTAAATAATAATAACAACATAATAAAGTGTAATTTACGTGACAGCCAGCATGGTGTAGTGATTTGAGTGTTAGGCCCTTTCCGCACTGCATTTTCCATGCAAAAGGGCGCCTGGAGTGTCGTGCGATTATGAGGAGCAATCTGCACAATGTATTCACAATCACACAATGCTCCAGGGTAGGGCAGGCGCCGATCGCGCATCTTTTCATTTTCGGCTAGAAGCCAAAAATGGTGTGAGATTGCGCATTGCTCTCAGGCCCCATGCACACTTACCTGGCGTGCGGAGCCTCCAGACCCGCACTGGTCGTGCTTCCTGCCCCAGGGCAGCCTGAGAAACTCCCAGGCTGCACTGCAGAAGGAAGAGGCAGGGCTCTTGCATGAGCAGGCAACTCGTGCAGAGCCGAAGGACTCCGGACGCAAGAGCCTCTCACCAGCCTCTCGCCAGAGGCTGCTCACATGATCCCCACACCCCAGCGCCAGAAGAAGGTAATGTGCAGAAAGGGCCTCAGACTAGAACACAGGCTTGAACACTAGGGTTCAAATCCCCACTCAGCCATGAAAACCCACTGGGTTTCCTTGGGCAAATCACACTCTCTCAACCTCAGAAAAAGGCGAGGGCAATCCCCCCAAACAAATTCTGCCAAGAAAACACAGGCATAGGTTCACCTTGGAGTCGCCAGAAGTCAGAAACAACTACAACCACAACATAAGCATCATATAAAAGCCACACCAAACGAGTAACATTTGCTAAGCATTTAAAATAACAAAACATAACAAATGAGATGTCCAAAAGTCTGTCTAAATAAAAAAGGTTCTTTGTCTCTGAGTGGAAGGAGAACAAAGAAGAGTCAACCTAGTTTATTGTGGGAGGGAGTTCCACAGCCTGGGAGCATCAGTGACTAAAAACTAGGGGTGGGCCAACTGAATCCTCAAATCCTCAACAACGATTTGAGATTCACAAATCCAAATCCCTGCACCAAAATAGGCAAACCGAATCTTTCTAATCCACCAACCAAATAGTTTGTTGGAGATCGGGTTGCCCAAAAACCTGGGAGACTGGGATGCACAAGGGGAGAGAGCAAGGAGGTGAGTTTTTCCCGTGGAGTAATAATGGCCTTTGCTAACAATTTCAGAAATTACATCTGGGGTTGTATTTTAATATATTTAAATTGAACATTTCATATTTAAGTTCAGCACTATTTTCTGTGCTGAAAATCAATGGCATGTAGAAATGCTGGGGATCAGTGGGTCTGATGCCTATCAGAAGCAGTGGGGCAGAGGGCAAGGTCACACAATCACATCTAGTCATTGCCACATGTAGGCCAGTGTACCTCCTTCCACAAGACAGAGCCTGGTTGTAAATCTAAAGCTAGAATAGGATGAGAAGTGAAATGTCTGTCATGCTTTCTCATGAGCCACATGACAAACCACATGTAGCAGAAAGGAAAAAATTATTTTTAAAAATTGGTGCCTCTGGGGGCCACCAAAGGCCTGATTGGCCAGTGGGCCCCTGTGCGTGCAAAAATCACAGCATAAAGCTGCACGCGCACTGGAGGCTGCTTGTGCCCAGGGCTGCTGCCTGTGCTTGCACAGGCTGCCTGTGCCCGTGGGGCTGCCTGCCTTTGCCAGCTCAGCCACCTCTGTCCTCTGGGGCTGCCTGCCTGGGCCCATTCGGCTGCCTGTGTCCACTCGTTGCTGCCTGTGCCTGCTCGGCTGCTTCTCTCTGCAAAGTAATATTATTCTCTGTTCTTTTGACTTGAGACTAGAGGGTAGGGATTGGGAATTAAACTGATGCTGGAGTATAGATTTGACTTGAAAGTCCCTTGCAGAACTTGAGACTGGACTTGAGGGTAGAGAATTGAGACTGGATTAGAGATTGTTTGTTTTGTTTTGTTTTGTTTTTTTAAGTGCCCTCCTTGTTGCAGGACTTGAGACTTGACTTGAGACTGCACAGTACAGAGCTGAGACTGGAGCTGAGGCTGGTATTTTTTTAAAGTGCCTTGTGCAGGACTTGAGACTCAATTGGAAGGTACAGTCTTCTTGAGATTTCAAGGACAGCTGAAAGATTCCTTTGCATAGCTCCCTTGCAAAGCTCTTTCAGACACAATTCTGGGTTTGTAGTTTTACAAGGTGTCACGGCCTTCTCTGCCAAAGTGTGCTGGTGCGTCATCAAACTACAAACCCCAGGATGCCAGAAGGAGCTTTGCAAAGAAAATCTAGTTTTGACCTGGATTATCTCTGTATTGTAGTACGTGGCCCTGTTTACACAGGCAGGAAAATGTAAGATTAATCCATATTTTCCTCCCTATTTAGAAAGGGCTTTCATGTCATTTTCAATCTTGGGAGATCCTGAGGCAAAACTAGGACAATTGTCCTGGCCAGATTTCTTCAGAGGGAGGTTTGCCTTTGCCTAGGCTGAGAGAGTGTGTCTTGCCCAAGATTATCCTTCTTTACCTTACTTTTAAAACTCCCTTTTTAAAAAAAGGATTAAAAAGATTCAAGATTTGTGAGATTCCGGATTCCCAGAACTTTCCAGGGATTCGGATGCAGATTCGGAAAATTCTGGATTCATCCCGTCCCAACTGAAAACATGGTAAGTGTGACATGTATACCTGGTCATATTTAACATTAATTGCCAATCCCGCTAGTTAGGAGCAATTATAAATAGTGGAAAGCTAACATCCTGAATTGCCGTGGCCAAGAAAGGGATGGTAAAAAGGAATTATTTACAGCATCCAACTCCTGCACCCAACAGTGGTCTAGCTAGCTTTTTAGCTTATCTTTTAGATCCCTCCTGCCATCTCTAATTTCCCTAAAATAGGGTCAGTCTTGCCAAGAAAATCATAGAATACAGCCACCGTAACTCAGAGTCAATTTGAAAGCACTTGAGATTAAACACCAAAAGCCTATAATATATTTATTGTTAATCATGCTGTGCTGATGCACATGTGTATACATGCATGCACACATGCCCTGCATTTATTTTTGTGTGTACATGTGTGTTTTCAGGCTTTCCTAAGGTCACTACATCACTTCCAAGCCTTTCCTGCTTAAAAAATCTTGTATGGTCTTTCCCATTAATAACATGTGCCTTCTTGATGCCCGGCCATACCCTTTCAATTGCATTCTCATGTTACACATGCCCCAGCTTTTATCTGTGAAACATGGGAGAGTATTTAATCTTTGATGTGTTTTTTTGCTTTGCCACCTGATGCCATGCTGTTGCATTTTTGATGGTCCTTTTCTGTTTGAGAGTTTAAAAAAAAAAAGTGGTTTGTTTTGGGGGGCGGGGGTTAGGGAAATAACTAGATTGATTAAAACATTTAAGGAATGCCCCCCCCCCATTTGGGTTGTTTGGTCTGATGTTTCCACTGCTGTGTAGCACCATTTTTTTTAATGCCTCTGTTTTGCTTGACAGTTTCATGAAATGGCAGCAGAAGCCTTAATATGAGAGGGGGGGAAGCCAATATTATTTATGTAATTCCTTCAGAGTTTGATTGCCCATCACCTATTAGTTTGACATCCAGCATTTGGGCATAGAATCCCTAAATTACAGAGCAATCGAGGCTCTTCAACTGATCCATAAAAGCAGGCACTTAGCAAAGTCTGAAGACAGGTAAGAAGGAGCCCAGAGCACATGATGGGTTTGCCTTTTCAAGATCTCCACTGAGGCATGCACAAATAAACATATGCTGGGCTGGCGGCAGTGGGTGCTATTTGTACAAAGTAACACGGCAATGACCTGAAGCAATAAAAATATCTGCAGATTTAAACCCAGAGGACTCTCGGCTGCATATCAATAGCAATAAGAGCAGCACAAACAGAGAAATGTATTATTTATAGGTCTATTTATAAAAAACCTAAACTACCTCGCTGGTGGACCTAGTTCTCTGAACTGAATTGCTTTTTTATTCCAGCGCATTGTGCAGTTTCATGTGGCCTGAGAAGACCCCATTAAAGAAAGGACCTGCATTTGCAAAGAACTACTGCCCAGGCTGGATTTTTAACCTCACTTAGTCTGTTTTTTGTGTCAACCTGACTTCATCCATTCCCATGGATTGACCTTTGTGAAGCAACAGAATGTAAGAGCTGCTAGGGAAGAGATTTTTTTCCCAAAAGCTAATTGCAGAACATGGGGAGAGAGATGGAATTTCATAACCAGGGATTGAAGTTTTAAATCTCTCCTTGTACTGGCATCTGGAAGGTGTAGAAGGCACCTATAGGACTTTGAAAGACCAGAAAAATAACAGAGCACAGCCCCGTCCCCAATTATTTGTCAAAGTGCCCCTTCACAGCTACTAATGACAGCAACCTTTGTTAAGTTTTAAAGAATCATAAAGCTGGAAGAGACCACAAGGGCCATCCAGTCCAACCCCTGGTCATGCACGAATATACTATCCAAGCACACCCCACAGATGACCATTCAGCCTCTGTTTAAAAACAAAGAGATACCACCACACTCCCAGGAAGCGTATTCCACTGTCAAAATACCCTTTCTGTCAGGAAGTTCTTCCTAATTCTTAGGTGGTATCCTAGTCCATGAAGAAGCAGAAAACAAGCTCACTCCATCTTCCATACGGCATCCTTTCATATATTTAAACATGGTTATCATGTCATCTCTTACTTTCTCTTCACCAGGCTAAACATACCCAGCTCTTTCAGATGCTCCTCATATAGCATGGTTTCCAGGGCTTTTAACATTTTGGTCACCCTCCTCTGGACACATTCCTGCTTGTTAATATCTTTCTTGAATTGTGGTGTCCCAAACTGGACACAGCATTCCAGGCGAGATCGAACCATAGCAGAATAGAGTGATACTATTATTTCTCTCAGTTTAGTAACTATTGTCCTATTGATGCAGCCTAGAATTGTAGAGTGGTAAGGTATCAGAGAAACATTTGGCTATGTCTTCAGAGCCAGACACAGAATGATCACATCATCTGCTGAGACCTATGAAGGACCCTGGAAGATCTCAGCTGATGATGTTATGAATCTACATCTGACTATGAGGTCATAGCCAGCTACTTCTCTGATCCTCTGTACTCTCCACCGATCACTGAATGGCCATGGGGTATCTACAGTGGCCTAATGGTGAGTTGAACAGGACTGATTGGAGAGAGATAGCATTGCTTATTCCATGGAACTCAGCAATGGGTTGGGTCAGATTTCACCATGTTCAACTGGGCTGGCAGAAGTAGACTTCATCTGTGCCCAAGGAGTCCTCCAGTCCCTCGGAGGGATAGGAGATCCTATTGAGTGGAGTGAGTAACCTTGGAGAGGTGAAAAGGAGAGCTCCCAAGATCAGAAAGAAACATCTTTTGTCAGTCATAGCCATGTCATCTTCCACCGACATACAATGTTAAAAGTGTGACTGTATGTTAGGGTTGCCAGGTATAATACAGGCTAGTTTGTCAAGATACACAAACTCTGCCCCATATTTCAGCAAAGGTGTAGCTATGGAAAGGAGGGGCAAAATGAGGACATTCCAGAGTGTGAGACACTGAAAACAGTTCACACTCAGAACTCTTCTATATACCGTGTTTACATCCCCTTGCAAACTTTGTCTTCCTTTTTTCTTTGGATGCCTAAACTATATTTCCTAATTCTTGAGTGAACTTTGAAGTCATTGCAATCATAGAGATTTGAGGAATGAAGGAAAATTTCATTGTGGGGGCACAATACATATTTGGGGGGCAATACCCTCATTTTGTCCTTTCATAGCTACAACCCTGATAACAACCTTATTGTGTTTGAAATGTCTGTCTTCTTCATTTTAAGTAACAGCCCCACAGAAGTGTGTGTATGTATTTAAAAAATAACTAATTGTTGTTCCTCATTGCCATGGTGATGACACAACTTCTTAGTCTGTTGTGCTGGTAATTATTTTTTCATTCCTTTCTGGTTTTTTAATGGAGAAAATTAACGATTATTGAGAAAATGACATATGACTCAAAGAATTCCTGTCAGAATACCTCTAAAAGGCCTTCAAAATGGACTTTAACAGCAACTGTTAGAAGGTAGGGAGTGAGGCATCTAATCTTGAAAGCTAAGCAGGGTCAGCCCTCATTAGTATTTGGATGAGAAACCACCAATAAACACCAGGTACTGTAGGGTATGTTTCAGAAGAAGGAACTGGCAAAACCACCTGAGTATTCCTTGCCTGAGAAAACTCATTGAAATTCATGAGGTTGTTGTAAGTCAACAGGCCGCTTGAAGGCACACACAGAGAGACAGAAATTGCCCTAAAGGCACCAGATTCCATCTGATCTTGGAAGCTAAACAGCCCTGGTCAGTACTTGGGTGGGAGACCGCCAATGAATATTGGCTGCTGTAGGCTGTATTTCAGAGGAAGGAACTGGCAAAACTACCTCTGAGGATTCCTTGTCTGAGAAAATTATATGAAATTTACGGAGTTGCCACGAGCCAGCAGGCCACTTGAAGGCACATACCCACATTAAAACTACAACTTGTTCTACAAGTAAAGGAACTGTTCTGCTGTGCATTACATTTCTTTTGAAACATGACTTCATCCAACCCTGTTTAGCCCCTCAAAGGAATTAGTCACAGATAACCATAGTACTTGTAAATTGCTATTTCCAAGCTTATCTTTATGAGAAGGAAATCAGGGGATCGTGAAGGATCATGATCAGAAGTGAGTCATGTAGTACATTGGAAGAGAGGGTTGAGTGTCTAATATTCCCAAGCAGCCTGAAATAGTTGGGGATTTAGACTGGTGGTTTCCATGTCAGTGGTACAGTGGATCAGCTCTGAGTTTTACATTGAACCTTAAATAACCTATCCAATGTGCTGAACCCTATTACCCAAATATCTGCAGAACCTTGGACAGCTCCTTTAACACTCACATTAAAACTTGGGCCATTTCTTCATGGCATCACCATCCTGCAATGGACACACTTTGTCGGAGATTTGCAAGTCATTCTTTCTCACAACATCATCTCCGTTCCACTGCCAATGCATCCCCACCCATCATGATCACAGGATATTTCATTAACAGAAAAAAAACATTAATGGCCCTCAATCACACAATTCCCCCATCACCTCCAGGCATGCAGAATGGAAGGAAGCGCAATGTAGGCAATTCCTTTCCCACTGCGGCACATGAAGGAGGCCAGCTGCACTGTGGAACTCACTCACTCACTCACACTCCCTTCGACAGGGAACCAGCTAAGTGTGAAGGGGAGCATTTGTGTTACTCTCCCATCCCAGCAAAGGTGCTGCTGAGATTGCAATGTCACTGGAAGGAGATATGGTATGGAAATAGCCTTGGGTTCCCTATCCTGCTGACATGGAAGCCCCATGCAGATGACCTGGGTTAACTCTGTTGTTTCCAAGAGGCACCCAAATTTAGCCTAATATCATGATATCACATCATGTCAGCTAATACTAGCTAATAACATATCATAAAGTACCTCCACTGTTGTGATATGCTATTTTCAGCAGTGTCTGGTGAAAAAGAAAAATCTTACTCGAAACATTTGTTACCATTATTTAGAGAAGCTAAAAGGCTCTGACTGGAGCATCTCACCAGCCATCTTCCAAGATTCCAGCTGTTTCTGATTCCCAGATTTCACTAGGAGACAGATGACTTTCTGGCATTAACCCACAACTCCCCAGATAGTTCTACATACAATTTAGCTGTAACTTAGAAAGGTCTTTTCCTACTACTAATGGAGAGAATAATTCAGAACAGTTCAACTGTCTGACAACAGTGCCATCTTGTGGTCTGCTTTGCTAGCAAGTGCATTGCATATTCCTTCCTCATGCACACGTACACAAACACACACCCTTTACACAAAAGCACACGAAACACAGTGATCTGTTATGTGTCAAAGACACAGAAGACTGTCATTTCATATCCATCGCTATCATTAATAAGTTTTCTTCCTTGAGTGTTTTAGGTATCTTTTTACATCTGGATTTCACAAGTGTTCTTTAGATGGTGAGCAACTGGGTGCTTCCATGATCACAACAGCAAACTTCTCAAAAGGCTCCGTTTAGGTAGAAATACTTTGATGGAACTGCAGATCAATATTACTTTGTAAATTTTTAATGTTTGCTCACTGTGAAATGCTGTAAATAAAGTAAGCTAACTGCAGAAGACTATTCTTCATAGTTCTTTAAAAAAAGTGTTGGTTCAGCAATCTATCTAACTACCAGCTATAGATATGGCCTTAAAAATGTCGACAGTAATAAATCAAGGGCAGAATTTGAATAACCTCTAGTGGCAGGTAATTTTTCAGAACTCTCAAACTCTTACTTGTCCTCCAAATAATGATTATATAAGCATAGGTGGGGGTGAGAAGGAACAGGACAAAACTATGAATACCAAATCCAGGAATAAAACAAGAGCTGTTATCATGTTGGCCTTGTGTTCAATGAAGCATAATACAAAACATTTGTTTGACCAGCAAATGGTTAAAATATGAAATGCCAAGTCCTGCCTTTAACATTGCCTTGAAACCTTTACACAGTGCAGTTCTACATACAGCTACTCAGTAAGTTAATGAGCCTTACTCAGGGGTATGTATCAAGATGAAGAGTCAGTGAGCTGAATGAGTTGGAATGGGCATTGGATGTCTTGAAAGCCAAAAATCCTCTTGGTGATTTGCACTCTTATAACCAGGGTCTATGCCAGTGTAAGTACCTTCTTGGACAGCGTGAGAAGAGGTGTCCAGTACCTGTTTGTGTCATACCACTGGCTATGCAACAGACACTGGAGAATAGTAGAGTGCAGTTCTGCTCCCAGCCAAAATGGCTACTGAGTGTCCATAGGGATGTGCCCTGGCACCCCAGCTGCTGTTGCACAGCCAAGGGAAAAGCACCAGCCATAACCCTCCAGACTTTCTGTGTAAGTATGTTGGTGGAATTTTAAACTCTGCCTGCATGCAACAGAATCTCAGACTTAATGTCTATTAATGATGGGAAAGTAATTTCTTCGGTTCACATTTTAGTGTAAAGTTACCTAGTTCATGTTGACCAAACTGCTGTGCAAACCAAGACACAGCCATTTGGGGATGCTATTTTTAAATCAAGAATAGCACACAGAAATGTGCATATTAGAGGAAGCTGTGTTTTTAAAAAAAATCTACAGAAGTTCAGGACATTAGAGAAAAAAAGTTTGTGCAAAGAATATATTTCAAAAAACTGCATACAGAAAAATCCTGTGTTTACATGAAAATGCACAAATTGAAGGGGAAATGGACCACCTCAACTTTATCTTGCATATCCACAAGCTCTGAGATTATGACCCATTCCAGTGCTTGAATGCCTTGAAGATCCAAAATTTCAGGCATGGAAGTAGTGATTCAGGTGACAATTGTTCCACACCACC
Organism: Ctenosaura bakeri; assembly: GCA_948474755.1. Taxonomy (NCBI): domain Eukaryota; kingdom Metazoa; phylum Chordata; class Lepidosauria; order Squamata; family Iguanidae; genus Ctenosaura; species Ctenosaura bakeri. Next base: position 1,051,803 of record CAOLHI010000388.1, read on the forward strand.
ATACTGTTTGTTGTTGTGGTTGGTTCATTACCTAGTGACCCGCATTCTGATAATGACTTCCTCTATATTTAGCAAGGTTAGACCTTGGTCTGACATCTGGTTGGTGATTATAATGTTATACGTTATAACTCACTATTTTGACTATTGCAGAGTTCAGGATTCCATACCAACCAACCAACAGACATCCCTTCCTCCCAAAACCACAAGATCTTATCAAGTTTGTCTCCCAAACCTGGCCATTTCTGTGTCATTGAAGAGCAGGGGGACCACAGACTAGAATCCAGCTATTTTCCTGAGCCTGGACACAGACCAATGATGTTATCTGTGGGGATTTACAGAGGATCCCCAGCAATCCCTCTGGACACCTGTCCCTCTGCATCCCACTACAGGGAAATAACTGGTTCCTCGTCTGCTACTCCTTCCCCACCATGACACAGTGTAGCCATACCCTACCACCTTTCCTACAAGATCTGTGATAAATTGAATTGAATAAATTGAACTTTTGAATGACTGGAGAACATGATCAAGGGCACACTGGCTGGAGAACATGCTCAGGGTTATGCTAGCTGGAGGCATGTTCAGGGTCATGAAAGTTCAAGATAGGATTATGCAGAAAACCTGATACTGATGAATTTGTGCTAATCCTTTCACTGCATCAGGCTCTTGGCATTTTTGAGTACAATGAATGTTACTGAGATGGATATGCCTGAACCCAGGGTCTACAATTTAATATAAATTGACTATTAAAAATATACCCCTCCACGTGCTTGAGAGGCCCCCAGATGAGCACACATACGGGCATGGCCAAACAGCTGAAAAATACAAGAAAAATCCTGGTCAGGCCAGTAACTTTCCATTGCGCTGCTTCAGGAGACCTCCAGGCAAGTACACGTCAAAACACAATCAAGTATATACCAAGCACACAAAAGATTCTCAGCCTCGAACCTTCAGCTTGACAGGATTAACACTTCTGACTACACAACTGTCAAGCACTCCCTATTTACATACTGTCTGGGCTATTGACAACCCTGACTAAAACCCATCAAGTCAAGCACTGACCTTTCAGAGTCTTTGTGTCCGCTTGAGAATCTATTGTTCTTCCCAAGAACTGTATACCCTCCAGGCACATCTCTCCCTATAACTATCCCCTAGTTTTCGAGCGCTTCCTTGGATCGCTTTCGGCTTCCTCCTCATCCTGCTGTTGCTCCATTTGCCGAGCCTTCCCCTCAGCCTCCACGTGCTGAGATTCACCGCTCCCAACTCTCTGGCTCTATTTCGGCTTCCCGGACTTCAAGATCAGGTGTAGTATTCCCCCGATATCCCTCTTTAAATCCCCTATCAATTTTCCTCCCTTTATTTTTCTGTGTGAGGTCTGTGTGAGTGAGTGCATAAATGCACAGTGACGTAGGTTTTAAATAAAGAAAATAATTATAAATTAATTTTGTCTGGGTCTTGACTTGGCCTGACCCCATAAAAGTTGGGTACAAGGTCTCACTAGGTTACCCTACCTCTCCTGTGTGCTAGGCACGTGCTTGGTGCAACTTGGAAATCCCCTTAAAATTGGGGTCCAACTAGGTGTCCTTTGAGGGATCCCAGGGAACTCAGATAGTGACCAGGACCCCCCAAAACTCAGACAACCTACCCATGATCAGGACCTCCCTGAACTCTAACTAATTTGGTGACCGGGACCCCCAGGACTCCCAGAAAATTAGAGTAACAAAAAGTTGAGCTGCCTAGATTGGTGAGCAATCAGGGACCATCCCTCAATCTTACCCTATGGAGATCTTCCCTACCTGACCGAACATTGAGAGATTGTCAGGGATCCCATCAATGTTTTGTCACTCCAGAATTAAAGCAACCAGCTCATTCCAGATCTCTTTGTCAATCCTATGGGAAAGTCAGTATGGCTTTGTCAACACACTCCTTCAGGGTGTGAAATGGGATATAAAAACCTTAGCTTTGACTCCAGCCAATTGTAGTACATCGTGCCCCAGACTGCCATTCCTCCATGCAACCCTCAGACATTGTTGGAGTCCCTCTGACGCATGCAGGGAGAAACCAGCCAGAGATTCAAAAGTAAGTTTGTTTGTTTTATTGTCGGAGGAAAAACAATCACACACAGTCTCATACAAGGATAACTGAAGAAAAGGGAGCAAAAGATAGCAAAAGTTTAGGGTGAGGTAAGTGATATTTACCAATATGAAGATAAGCAAAGAAGTGGTCATGGCTTAGACTAGAAGTCCAAGGGTAATACAAATTGGGAATTGGAGCAGCAGAGTGACAGACAGTGCACCAAAGTGCTACAAGTTATCTGGTGAAAAGTCAGGGTTTAAATACTCTTTTTCCATCCTGAGAGAGAAGGTATCAATGGCTCTTCAGCAGGGTAAACAATGGGATCTGGAGAGTGGTCAATGGGATCCAGAATGAGCTACTGACCTTAGTATTAGTATTAATATTAGTATTAGTATGACAAAGGGACTGATGGGAATCTTGATAGCTCCTTAATTGCTGGACAGGTGAGGGGACAAAGAAGAGTTTTTGCTGGACAAAAGAAGAAGGTCAAAGAGACTTAGTCCTTCCATGAAAGCAACTTCTGTGCTATTGTTTCTAAAGGTTGAGTCATTGAGGGACATCTGCAAGTCCATTGTCTGGGAGTTCCTGGCTGTGACCTAGCCATGACCTGAGATCTCATCCTGACCCAGTTTTGCAATACAAGTGTGCAACCAATTCCTCTTTGCCAGCCAGCTCCCAGTCACAGCAGGATATACATTATATTTTATGCCCATTAAATATATGTTTTGCCAATCAGACCATATCATGGAGAAGGGGTGTTTGGCCTGGTAACAGTTGCCTTTCCTGACACACTTCTCTCAGGCTAACTCAGACCAACCCTATCAATCCTACCAACCCCATCCAAAATTCTATTCTTTCCTCCAGCTCTAGTCTAATGCAAATCCTTTTCTAATTGTACTACACTCTGTCTCTAGGCTAATCAATCCCAGCTCAGAACTAAACACTAAGTTGTCATTCACCAACCATTATTCACTAGTCTTATGTAAGGCCATTTCTGCACTACACAGCTATAGTGCTCTTATTCTACTTTCAACATTCTGTGGAATTCTGGTGTTTGTAGTTTACTGAGGCCAAAGAGCTCTCTGACTGAGAATTCTAAAGGCCCCTCCCTAAAACTGCAAACTCCAGGATTCCATAGGATGTTGAAAGTGAAATCATAGCATTATAACAGTGTAGTGCAGAAATGGCCCAAATCTCCTCAAACATTCCTCCATTCACATTCATTGCAACCTTCTATTCTCTCCTCCATCCCAACAGCTACTCATCATTCCAATGTACACGTAACAAATCAAGCAACATTTTCAAATACAAACCCATGATGTCACTATTCACCTCAAAGAAAATTATGAAAAATCCTTACTTATCTATTACTCTTCTCAGAGGGAGCTCCTAAATGCTGGGAAAACCATTTTTGACCTGAGAATAAATGACTATGATTTTTTTAAAATCCTCTGTCAATCACACACATGCTTCATTTCTCTGCCCATCTTTAAAACTTTCCTGGATCTCTCACTACAATCTCTAGCTAACCCACTTCACCTGGTTTGTTGTGATGATAAACAAGGAAGCTGCATACATTACCCTAACCTTTTCAGAAGAAGAAAAAAGGAGATAAAAATGCCAAAGAAGAAGAAGAAGAAGAAGAAGAAGAAGAAGAAGAAGAAGAAGAAGAAGAAGAAGAAGAAGAAGAAGAAGAAGAGCAGCTCAATTGTCTGAGTTCCAGAATATAATTGCATCTTGTCAAATCATATTGGGAGCTTGCTCATTTTTCTATCTGTGCCATTTTCTAAAATGAGATAAGCTGTTTTCTGTACAGCTTATTAATATTCACCCCAGTTTAGCTGTGCTATCAGCCTTTCCTTTCATAGAATAATAGAATCATAGAGCTGGAAGGGGTCTCCTTGGACCTTCAAGTCTAAACTTCTGCTCAAGGTAGGATTTCCACCTAAACATCCCCAGCAAGTAGCTCTTTTTGGAGACACCTAGAGAAGGAGACCTTGCTAGCTCTTGAGGCAATTGGTTCCAGTGCTGCATCACTCTCTGTGCAACAGTTCCTTCTATTGTTCACTCAAAATCTGTCCTTCTATAACTCAAAACCAATAGACCTGACCCTACTCTCTGGGGCATCATGTTCCTTCAGACTACTCTCTTCCTTTGAAGACAAGCATAGGGAAAACATGCTAAAAAAAAACCCAAATGGCACAAAACTGAGCAGTCTCTCTTTAAGACAACAATAGGGAACACATGGCTTGCCAAATATTATTAGAATGTGATTCCCATCATCCCTTGCTACTGTCTGTGTTGATTAGAGCTGATGCAGCCCAAGAACACATCTGGCCATAGGTTGCCAGCTTGTGCTTCAAAGCAGTGTATCTGAAGTTATTGGATGTAGAGGGCTGGCAGTTTCTTCTCTCAATATGCCAGGAACTGGCATCTTACGTGTGCCTTGCTGTTATTGTATTTGCAGTTTCCTGGAAACTCACCATGGTCCAGCAACCAATAACCCATAACTGTCACCACCCCCCAGACAAATCCTTTATATCATACATCTGGACCTAAGCTCATGATATCACCCAACTCTTGCCTTCAGTTGCCTCCTCTGACATTTTCACCTAAATTTTGATTCGAAGCTTCTTGGGGCAGGAGTCTGTAATTTGGTTTTAGTAACCTAAATCTAGTCTTTTTTCAAGTACTCCTGCATTCCTTTATGGGCTTTAAACCCATATCTAAGTACTCAAAGCCCTTTGCCTGGATGAATGAATCTCCCTGTATTCAATTTTTTAAAATTTCAATTTCATTCTAACCTGAATATGTGTAAATTTGCAAATTTTTACAGATTCTCATTTCAAAAGGTACTGAAATGAAATTCTCCTCTGTTGCTAGGAACAGGGGCATATGTGAGGATCAGTTTACAAGGAAAGCCAAGAAACAACCTATTATTATCCCTGTTGTTGTTCACATTATCATAGAATCATTGAGTTGGAAGAGACCACAGGGGCCATCGAGTCCAACCCCCTACCATGCAGGAACCCACATCAAAGCACTTCCAACACATGGCCATCCAGCCTCTGCTTAAAAACCTACAAAGAAAGAGACAGCGTATTCCACTGCTGAGCAGCTCTAACCATCAAGAAGCTCTTCCTGGGGTTTAGGTGGACTCTCTTTTCCTGAAGTTTAAATCCATTGCTCCTTGTCCTAGTCTCTGCAGTAGCAGAAAACAAGCCCGATCCCTCCCTGGCATGATATCCCTTCAAATACTTAAACATGGCTATCACATCCCCTCTTAACTTCTCTTCTGCAGACTAACCACCCCCAGCTTCCTAAGTTGAGAAGTTATAGATGTGTAAGCACTGTAGTTACAGTGCTATGCAGAAATTCCCATTCTGACTGCCCTCCCCATTTCCACTCACTGGGAAGCAGCTGCTGCAAGTGACAGGAATCTGTTCCCCCATTGTTTGGAAACTGCTGCCTGACAGACCTACTCCTGCACTGTGAGTGGTGTGACAGGCAGAAGCAGAGTCCCTGTCTCAATCCTCTTTTTATCCTTATCTTTAATCTTTTATCTTTTTAGCTTTTAAACCATATTTTATCTTTCTAAATGTAGGTTTAAATCATCTTAATATTGTGAAGAGTTTAATTCCATTTTAATGTTCTTTTTTGTGTGTTTTTAGCTGTAGCGTTTTTTTTTAAATGATAAGCTGCTTTGAGTCCCAATTTTGGCAAAATATAAAGATGATGATGATGATGACGACGACAACAACAACAACAACAACAACTGGCAGAATCCTGTTGGGCAGTTACAAATGCATAAGCTAGAGTTACCTATTTGTGACTGTTTTGTATTCACAATCAGCTGGATCGCCATCTGTTGGGAGTGCTATATTTCTGCATAGCAGGGGGTTGGACTGGATAGCCCCTGTGGTCTCTTCCAACTCTATTATTCTATGATTATATCCCTACGTAGCCCCTAGTTTAGGGATACACAGGATCAGTGACAGTTCCCCAGTCTCCAATTACTAGGGGGCAGCCATTGCAATTGATGGAGGTCTGTGTCCCTCTTGACTGGCTGATCTTTCCACTCCCACCCCTTGCATGAGCAATCTCTGGCCAGAGAGGGGTTTGTGACAGAAGTCCTATTTCTACCTGTTTTATTGGAGATCTCTCAAGGGAGGGACTGTCAGTTATCTGCCTCCTGGTCGACAGGGGATCAGACCCCCATCAATCACAGCAGCTGCTGCCCAGTAGATGGAGACTGAGATGGGAGTCACTGCATAGCACCATAGCTACTGTGCCCATGCATTCATAACTCCCCAACAGAATTCTGGCCATCATACACAGATGCATGTTGGGTTCATGCTTGAGTATGCTATTAATAGAATGACAACCTATATATGAGAGATCTTCATGAGCCCTGGTCATTAACAAGCTTGCTCAATCTTGCAAACTCGGGACTGCTGTTGTCTTTGTTGTGTCAATCCACCTGAAATGCAGTCTCCCTCTTTTCCTAATGCCTTCCACCTTACTAAGTAAGTACTTTGTCTTTTCCACTTATTCAAGTCATCTCATGACATATCCAAAGTACAAAATTTAGTCATTTCTAGGCTTCTACTGAAAATTTAGGCATGATTTCCTCTTGGATCCTTTTATTTGTCTTTTTGGCAGGATATTCACCGAACTCTCTTCCAGCACCCCATTTCAAATGAGTTAATCTTCTGTTTGTCAGCTTTCTTCACTCCCTAATTTTCACAACCACACCTTGAAATCAGATATACTATGACAGTCCAGATTTTGGTATTCAATGATATATCTTTACATTTGAGGATCTCATCTATAACTGCTTTTCAAAGTATTAATCTTCCTATTTCTTGACTACACTCTCCATTTTGATTAATGACTAGGAAATCTTAAATTATTTCATGTCTTCATCATCCACTTTCAAGTTATGCAGTCACCTGTGGTCATTATAGCTGTTTTCTAAATATTTTCTAAGTATTTGCCTATTCCACTGTTCTCAAAAATGAACAAATATACAGAGCACAATTTTTCTATAGTAGTGTAGTGTACTGTAGTGTAAACCTACATTCACATTTTTAAATGGTGATTGCGCTATACTACCCTTGTGCAACTGCTTGCATATTTGTGTTTGCTCTTTTTGCAGTATTAGTGAATCAAGAGGTACATTGAAAAACATGCACACAATGCTCAACATTGTGTGCAATAGTTACACTTGCCAGGGGCCCTTCACACTATACAGTTAGAGCACTATGATTCCACTTTAACTGCCATGGCTTCATCCTATGAAATCCTGGGATTTACAGTTTAGGAACAAGCATTCAGCATGTTCAAACTGACTGCCCTAGTTCCTCACCAAACTACAAACCCCAGGATGCCGCTATGGCAGTTAACGTGAAATCATAATGCTATAGTTGTGTAGTATGAATGGGCTGCAGAACTCCACTTACACAACTGTGAACTGAATACAGACATTATTCCATGACCGAAAAAGGACAACTGCATGCATAAGGAAATTTACATTTTCATAAAACACAACAAGGATTCTGGCCATTTAAAAATCACTATGAAATTAATTGATTCCACGGTTTCTCTTCCAGGAAGAGAAGCTGTACACGGACTTCTAAATTCTTATCTTTGCTTGGAAAGATATAGAGAATCTAATTACCTCAAGTATCCTAGTTTTTGCATTGTGTAAAAGTACACCTAGATTCAAACAAGTCTTTTTTTCCAGTAAGGGAAACACTGTAGCATACACACAAATACTGACCTTTGAAAGAATCTCTCAGCAGGGGAAAGGGACTATAAACCATCCATAGGAAAGGATGGGAAATTTGACATGCTGGGAATGAAACATGTAAATGAGGACCAAGCAAATGATGGTGAGAGCCAGCAGTCCCTAAAACATTAGGGATTAATTTCTAACAAACCATTAGCTGCGTGGGGAATTGTCAAACATTATTAAATGTAATTTGCCACATCTGTTTTATTAGGGAACTCATTTGGCACATATGTTATTGACATTGTACAGTATTAGGGAATTTTTGCATGAGTTTGTGGTTACAAGTTTCTCTGTTGTATTTCCTTTTGTGATGCTGGAACTGCCCCATTTTATCCATCTTCTCTTGCAAACATTTCTCATCAACATTTTAAGAAGTGAGTTGAAGCTAGGCTCTTACAAACACTCTAAACTACTCTTGCCTCTCCATTTTTTCTCCGTAGTTTTCTGTTGGTAGGTCAAGGACACCAGCAGTAGTACCCTAGTCTCCTTCCTTATCTCTTTTGTTACCATGCCTCACACTCCACGATATGATATAATTGGCAAAATCTTATTTAGTTGGCATGAAATATAAATCATATACAGTTATGGCTGAAAAGCCATGCTGACCAAGAGGACTGGCTGAACATGTGCAAAAGTAGGTCAAGAAGGGCCTCAAGGCACAGTCAGGTCATAAATTCACTGAGGATTAGTCAGAGGAGATGGTCGTCTCAATAGCCCAAGCCCAGTAGACAATAGCCACTGAAACTCTCAGACAAAGCGGCAATGGCCAACGGCCTGCAGCCTCCTTCCCACTGAACTTCGCCTTTTGCTTCCTCACCTGTCCAGCCATTATGGAACTATCATGATTCCCATCAACTATTCATTACCTAATGCTAAAACCAGTAGCCCATTCCAGACCCCAATGTTTATTCTGCCAGGGAGCCATTAACACCTTCCCCTTCCTGGCAGAAAAAGAGCATTTAAACCCTGCCCCTAAGCCAGATAATTTGTAGTACAGTAGTACTCTGAACAAAGGCCATCCCTTTGCCCCTTCAATTCCCATTCTTATACTACCCTCAGACCCTAGCCTGAGCCACATCATTTTGTCTCTTCCCTGCAGGATAGCTAAATATCACCTACTTTGCCCTAAACTTCTCACTATCCAATTTTTCCTCCCTTTCCTTCAGTTAGCTTTGTGTGGTTGTGAAACTACTTGAATCTTAGGGTTGATTGTGATATTTCCCTATAAAAAATACTTTCAGAACTCCAACTGGTGTCCCTACATTAGTACACAGGTGGAAAGATCCTGCTAGGTTACTCCCTTCTTGCAGGCCTCCCTTTGAGCTAATAATTCCCAACTTTCCATGGAGGCTTAGGCATTGTGGGTGGACCCCTGAGTCACCCACCTTTGGGGTAACACTTTCATCTTTTGTAAGGCCATCTCAAAGAAGAGTGCAACAGCCTAGATCAAGGGTGGCATAGTGGAGCCTGGAGACCATACGCAACCCCTGGAGCCCACTTTTATGACCTCTGAAGCACCACATCAGGCCTCAACTCCCCAATTTTAAAAAAATACTGCCACAATTTTTGGCATTTTCCCTCCAAATCAGTTAACGGTCCCAAAACATGTGAAAACACACACAGAATATTGCCAAGCCCACAAGCATCCCAGAACTTATGCTACCTCCCAGGCATCTCCATTTCCCTCCACAGTCCCTCTCAAAATGGAAACAGGAAGTGACACAATATCAGGTCCCATCACCGTTTTGAGAGGAGCTGCAGAGGAACACTGAGCAACTTGGGCTTGTTCTCAGGAATACAGCCTGTGGGGGAAGTGGCCAGAGGGAGAAATGACCCCTGGCACTCATGCAATTGCTCACTCCCGTCCTAGATGCAAGGTGCCCTGGGAAGTGTTGCATAACAGGAGCCGAGAAACTCCTGCTGATAAAAGGAATAAAAACTCCTGCTTGCTTTAGACTTTATGCCTGCTTCACGTAGCAAGTAACAAAACACTGCTGAGGTCATACTAGCAGATTGACTACGTTTATTAGTAAAAAAGAATCTCAAAACAGCCTAAGTTACAGAAGCAAAATCTATTCTGCCGAACATCATGGCAGATCAGCAACAGAGTGCAAAGAGAAAAGAACAGAGAGACTTTTACACAAGGCATGGGGTTTATATGATATGCAGTAAACATGCTGTAGGCACCTTCAACTCATGACAACAAGCGTGAATAACAAGTTCATAGCCATAACATGTCATGTAGCAAAAACACATATGATGGCGCAGCTGTGTGCCAGTTCCGGACAAGCTGATAACGCTGGGGAAAAGTTTCCCATGGAACTGGCTAGCCATAACAACAGGTTTGTAACAGTTTGCTTTCTCTCACACACACACAAGAGCTGTGAGAAATTTGTGGAGCAAGGAGTCCATTATGCATCCACATAATGCAACACTCCCCTACTCCTTGTGGAACAAATTTTAGTCACATATTTAGCCACTTTGGACTGGAAGCTTTGTCAATCCCAGTTTACTTACAAGCTGACCAAATGTCTCAGCAGATAGTGGCTTAGTAAACACATCAGCTAAGTTACATTCTGAAGGCACATAAGTGAGAGATCCTTTCCCATCTCGCAAAAACAACTTTACATTGTGAAACTTAATGTCAATGTGCTTTGAACGAGAGGAAATTCTGTCAGAACCTGCCATGTGAATACAGGCTTGTGAATCGCAATATATTTGTACTGGTTGTGGAACATGGACTTCCAGATCTTTTAACAACTGTATGAACCACTCTAGTTCAGTACAGAGTGTAGACAAACTCACGTACTCAGCCTCCATTGTTGACAAAGATAAACATGTTTGTTTCCTAGTTTTCCAATCAATAACCACTCCACTGTAAATGATAACATAACCAGATGTGCTCTTACGATCTGACACATCTTCTGCAAAATCACTATCAGAGTAACACACCAATGTAGGCTGTTCTTTGGGAAAAATACACAAACAGTACTCCAAAGAACCTTTCAGGTACCTAAGCACTCTTTTCACACCTTGCCAATGATACTGGGTAGGCTTAGCACACGCTCTGCCCAAAATGTTTACACTCAGAGCAATATCAGGGCGGCAGGTACTTGCTAAGTACAAGAGACTCCCGATGACAGATTGATACAGATGTATGTCAGGAAACATTTCATCACCAATGTTTTTCATAAACCCAGGTACTATAGGCGTTTTTACAGCCTTGCAGTCAGTCATGTTGCATTTTTCCAACAACTTCACAATCTTTTGTTTCTGACACAGCAGAAAACCATTTTTGACTTGCTGTACTTCAATTCCCAGAAAGTTTTGAACTGGACCCAGATTTTTGACTTGGAACTTTTTTCCCAGTTCATTCTCAAACACTTGTGCTTGATTTTGTGTAGCAGAAACCAAACACAAATCATCCACATAGGCAAGGAGAATTTCTAAACTTTCCCCTTTCCCTCGGACATATACACAGGGATCAGCAACGCTTTGTTTGAAACCACACGCCTGTAGAGCATTGTGTAAACAAACATTCCAACATCTGGCTGATTGTTTCAGACCATAAAGAGCACGTTTCAGTTTCCAAACGTGAGACTCTTTTCCTTCAACTTCAAACCCATCAGGTTGGAGCATATAAACCTCTTCTTCCAAATCAGCATTGAGATAGGCAGTAGTGATATCAAAATGTGTAAGCACAGCATTCATTTGAGCTGCTAGGGAAAAAACCAATCTAATAGACTGCTGTTTTGCTGTGGGACTGAATATTTGGTCGAAAGTGGCGTCGCTTTCAAAACACCCTCTTGCGACTAGACGTGCTTTATATTTCACCTGCCCATCAGCAGAGGTCTTTAGCTTGTAAACCCATTTACTGTCAATTGGTTTTACATCTTTGGGTAATTTACACAGAGAATACACGTTGTGCTGAGCAATGGAATCCATCTCTCTTTGCATGGCATCCCACCAGGGCTGAGCCTGTTGCTCAGGCAATCTTTCAAGAGAAGCAAAACTTTCCGGTTCAGAAACTACAGCTGCACACACACGGACTGCCTGAGCGTCAGGGAAACGACGCGGGGGGATGCCTTTTGTTTTTCTTTTTGATCTTCTGAGGACGGGTTGACTCTGTGAGGTGCCTTCCCCCTCCTCAGCACTACGTGACCTTTTAACTGAATACTTTCGCTCTCCCTCCCCTGTGCTAGACTCAGCCACATCGCTTACAGCTCTCCCCCTTCGCAAGTCTCTCTCCTCTGTTTTAACCCTCGAGGACTCGGGAGCGGAGACTGAGGGTTGAGCTGGCTGCGCTGCAGGCTGGCTAGACACAGGGAGAAGAATTTCAGACGCTGCTTGAACACGTGCCCAGTTTGCGTGTTCCTCGAAGGAGGCATTTCTTGACACAACACAGGAATTACCACCAGCATGAAAACGATACCCTTTACAATAAGGCTCATAGCCAACAAAACGCAGATGCTGGGCTTTTGGTTCTCCTTTTTTTCTTTGACTCTTGGGAATGTGCACCCAGGCAAAACTCCCAAACACCTTCATGTGAGCAATGGAAGGCTGTTTATCATACAGATACTCATAGGGGGTAGCATTGATTACACCACTCCAGAGCCTATTGTGTATGTAACAGGCAGTCAGTACTGCTTCACCCCAGAAACTCAGAGGCAGATCTGCATCAGTTAGCAGACTGTGCATCAGAGTTTGTAAAACTCCTGCATTGCGCTCAGCCACTCCATTTTGGTGAGGAGAATAGCTGGCAGTTGTCCTGTGAATGATCCCTTTCTTTTTGAACCACTGTTGCATGTTTTCTGACAAGAATTCAGCTCCCCTATCAGTTTGCAACTTTTGAAGAGAGCAACCAAACTGCCTCTCAATCAGGGAACACCAATTTTTGAGGACTTGACACACATCAGACTTTTGCTTCAACACATAGCAGAAAATGTACCTGCTAAAATCATCTACGAAGAGACAGAAATATCTACCCCCGAGTGATTGTTTACTGAGGGGCCCTACAATGTCACAATGCACCAACTGAAATGGGGCAGTTGGCACACGGTAACTAACCCGTGGTGCTGGCAGCTGCTTGGATTTGGTTTGCTTGCAAATTGCACAGTCAAGGAACACACTACAAGACTTCAAAGAACACCCTTTACAGCAACCTGCCAACTTTTTTAACACCGGAAAACTCACATGCCCCATGCGACGATGCATGAGATGAATGCATTCATGGTGTTGTGGAGTATTAGCATACACATTACACACAGTATGTCTTGTTTCAAGGAAGAACAGCCTTTCTTCCCGTGTAGCCACAGCACACACCTCCCCATCTTTGAGCACTTTGCCCTGTTTTCCACAGAACTCAACCTTAAACCCAGATTCTGTCAGCTGCCCCACAGATAACAGACAGAAATCAAGAGAGGGCACATACAAAACATTTTTCAAACACATTTCAAGTGCTGGGACATAGGCAATCCCTTCACCACAAACCTCAGCTTTTGTCCCATCTGCCAAAATTACCTTTGAAACACTGGCAGAATTTAAGTCACTGAACAGGACTTTTGAATTGATGAGATGCTGGGAACACCCACTGTCCAGGAGCCAGGCTGGGTCTGGGACTTCTGCATCTTGGGGACCTTGAGAAACAGCAACAGCAACACGCAACCGTCCCCTAGCACGACCTGCCTTGTTCCCTCTATTTCTGGAACCTCGGAAACCGGCTCTACTGGTACTTTGCTCCCCTTGCTTCAGAAGTGGGCAATCACGTCTGAGGTGTGAAGCAGATCCACAGCGAAAACATCTCCGGACAGCATGGGCATGCACCAGCCCCTCCTCACTGCGATCAGCAGCTGAAGCTTTTTTCTTACCGGAGCAGACTTCTGCCGCTGAAACCTGTGTGGGAGGTGCCGCATTCCTGGCTCGCTTGTCTTCTTCCTCCTTCAGCCGGGCAGAAACCATGGAGACAGTCAAATCCCTTTCTGGCACGGACTGGAGTGAAGAAACGACTAGTTCCCAGGAAGCATCAAGGGAATTCAAAATACAGAATACCCTGTCACTCTCAGGCAGAACTTTGCCTCTCTCTCGGAGTGATGAAAACAGCTCTGAAAAAACTGTCAAATGCTCCCTCATCGAGGTGCCTGGGGTCCATTTGGTATTGTAAAGTCTATGAGACAAAGCATACTTTGCTGCTCCATATTCACTGAGATGTATATCTCATAGTTTGACCCATCCTTGACGTGGAGTATCAAGGTCCCTGATGTGCGTGAGCTGGTCATCTTCCACAGCCAGGAAGAGCATAGACATGGCTCGTCTAGTTGCAGCCTGAATCTGAGCTGCTGTACCTTGCAATGAAACAGGATCAGTAAACGCCCCCCACAGACCCTCGGCCTGCAGATATTTTTCCATTCTCGCGGACCAAGCAAGGTAGTTAGTCCCGTTGAGCTTAACAAGGGGCAAGCCCCCAGGCACTGGTTGAGCCATGGTAGAACCAGCTAAAAACCTATTCAAAAACACTTCTCAGCAGGCATAACTTAAAGCAGGACTCAAAACAAGGTCGATGGGTCGAAACCATCCTCTGCTACCATGTTGCATAACAGGAGCTGAGAAACTCCTGCTGATAAAAGGAATAAAAACTCCTGCTTGCTTTAGACTTCATGCCTGCTTCACGTAGCAAGTAACAAAACACTGCTGAGGTCATACTAGCAGATTGACTACGTTTATTAGTAAAAAAGAATCTCAAAACAGCCTAAGTTACAGAAGCAAAATCTATTCTGCCGAACATCATGGCAGATCAGCAACAGAGTGCAAAGAGAAAAGAACAGAGAGACTTTTACACAAGGCATGGGGTTTATATGATATGCAGTAAACATGCTGTAGGCACCTTCAACTCATGACAACAAGCGTGAATAACAAGTTCATAGCCATAACATGTCATGTAGCAAAAACACATATGATGGCGCAGCTGTGTGCCAGTTCCGGACAAGCTGATAACGCTGGGGAAAAGTTTCCCATGGAACTGGCTAGCCATAACAACAGGTTTGTAACAGTTTGCTTTCTCACACACACACACAAGAGCTGTGAGAAATTTGTGGAGCAAGGAGTCCATTATGCATCCACATAATGCAACAGGAAGCATAGTTTCCTAGGACTCTGATGTCAAATAAAAACCCATTGATATTAGTAGTCCTGGAAATTGCAGTCTCTCAGAGAACCTCAGATGCCTAAAGGTAATAGATCCCAAAAGGGAATGTTGTTCTTGTCACTGTCAGTCTCCCTCCTGCCTCCACCATGACTAGGTAAGTTTCAAAGAAATGAAGGGAAGAAGCAGTAGAGAAGAGGGAAAAAAGGAAGGAAGACACAGACAGACAGATGAGGTGGGGCTGGCATACATACCAATCAGAAGCTAATTAAGATAGCACCCACATATTAAAGGTCATGGTCTGCTTCAAATGAAAGTGATGCTTTTTGAATTTGAGTTTAATTTTTCCCCAGCATCTATTTAAAAAAAAAAAAAGATAACCCTGGAAATGTTGGGACCTTTCATGCTACACAATTATAGCACTATGATTCCACTTTAACTTCCATGACAACATCCCATGGAATCCTGGAGATTTTACTTTGGGGACAGACTTGAGCTCTCTGACTGAGAATTCCAAGAACACTTCCCTAACCTGCAAATCCCAGGATCCCATAGGATGGAACTTTGGCAATTAAAATGGAATCACAGCACTATAAATTGTGTAGTGGGAAAGGATCCTTAGACTGCTTCCCTTCAACACTCAATTGATCGACAGCAATTGATCCAATCTGAACATACCCACAGAAGAAGCAGCAGAAGAGATGTGGCAATGGCCGCAAGCTTTAAGATAGGGCAAACTGAACCTTACGAGCCAGCATGGTTTGAGCATTGAACTATGACTCTGGAGACCTTCGCCATTTCTGCACTAGGCTGTTAGAGCGCTATGATTCCACTTTCAACATCCTATGGAATCCTGGGGATTCCATAGGATGTTGAAAGTGGAATCATAGCGCTCTAACAGCCTAGTGTAGACATGGCCCTTGGTTCAAATCCCCATTCAGCCATGGAAATCCACTGGGTGACCTTGAGCAAGTCACATACTCTCAGCTCAGAGGGAGGCAGAGGCAAAACCTTATTTGAACAAATCTTGCCAAGAAAGCTTTGTGATAGGTTTGCCTTAGGGTTGCCATAAGGTGGAAACAACTTGAAGGCACACAACAATTCTGAACTTTAAAGGAGCTATCGAGCACATTAAGCCCTGTACCCAAAATAGCTTCAGCCACCTATTCAGCTTTGCCTCCATCCTATGACAGATTACTCATAAAGCAGTGTTGGGTTTTGGCAGAAAAGGTTCCATGCCCTTGACTTATAGTGGCTATATTGGCAGAGGAATTAGTGCTATGCTGCTGATAGAGGTTCTATATCAGTGGAGTACTGAATCCGCTCTGTGTTTTGGTATGAAGCTATGCACTAAATGTATTGTGCCCTTTATATAAAATAAGTTTAGCACTATGGATCATTACTTTTATGTTCAGAGTAAAAGCCAGAGCAGTTTTTTTAAAAAAACGATCTACATTGCAGAACTTCTTTTGGCTACAGAGTTCAGTATTATTGTCCCTTTAACATTTAACCTGAAATCCAGAGCAAATTCATTGCCTTGCTGACGTGAGAGCCATTGTGCTACTAGTGTGTAAAATCTCCCCACCGCCACAAACTCTAATATTCTGGGGATGTTTCACTAGGAGAGAAGAGGATAATTCTTTCTGATTCTCCAGAACTTCTCATCGAATAGTTGTGAAATATCCCTGTCCTAGGATCCAAGACCATTAGTTCTGTATAGCAGCCTTCCCTGTCTGGTGCCTTCCTATAATATCAATAAACCAGAGCATGGGAAGTGGTTCTCCTCAAGATCTTCGAGGCCTCCTGCTCCCTGCATGTTGGGGGAAAAAATGCCCTCATAATGGCAAATCATAACCCCTAAAATCTGGGGGTGTACTATTTTCCCTTCAGTTGTTGTTCTCCCTCCAATCTTGTTTTAGGTCAGAAAAATTAGAGTGAGGGGGTCTTTGTTTTTGTTTGAACCAGGAAGTGATATAAGAACATGATCTGGAACCTGGGTAAGCAAATTTTGGACAGCTCATAAAGGTGAGAGAGGTTGTACAGGCCTGTGGGTAGCCGAAGGGATCAGCTGGGGGGCTACACTCAGCTATTTTGCCGTTTCCCTGCCATAAAATTTCCCTACTTTGTGCTGACAGTTGTACCCCAAACTGTCCGGAAGGTACTAGTTTGTAGAAGGCTGCTTTCTACCTGAGCAGGAGAGGGTGGAGAGACAAAGGCCATTTCTGCTCTACACTGCTATAGTGCTATTATTCCACTTTCAATATCCTGTGGAATTCTGGGGTTTGTAGTTTACTAAGGCCAAAAAGCTCTCTGGCTGAAAATTCTAACTGCCCCTCCCTAAACTGAAAACCCCAGGATTCCATAAGATGTTGAAAGTGGAATAACAGCACTATAACAATGTAGTGCAGAAATGATCAAGGTATCCATTCCCTCTTCTCTCCCCTGTAAGGCCTAGATAGTAGAGGAATACAAGGCTTGAAATGTAGGCTGGCTGAAATCCTGAACAGAACACTTCTCTTACTGGTTGGAGGCACACTGGAACATTGTACCTGTGTGCTCTCAGGCACTCAGCTTCCTTACTTTTAGAGTCTGCCACTGGTAGGACCAGTGATACCCCTGGTAGGACTTTGAGGTGGACACATAGGGTCATAGTCGTCAGAATGAATAAAAAGATACCCAAATCCAGGAGGCCTGGCTCACCTGTCCCCTTTTGAAGTCAGCAAACTAATGAAAAAGAACAAACAAACTTTGCCATGCAAAGAATGAGGCAGGCACAATGAGTTTAAGGCCCTTTTCGCACACAGTTTCTGTTGCGAGAGGGCCCCTTGAGCTCCGCGTGAATGAAAGCGTTGGTCCGTACGACGCACTCCCATTCACGCGACGCTCACGAGCCTAAAGTGGGATATGCGCGCATTTTATTATTTTCGGCTGGGAGCCGAAAATACTGCGCGGTTGCGCCATGCTCCCGGGACCCTCGCGCACTTACCCACCGTGCGGTGCATCAGATGAGCGGGCCGGTCGCGCTTCCTCCCCTAGCGCAGCCTACAGCTCCCAGACTGTGCTGCGGAAGGAAGGGGCGGGGCGTTCGCATGACTGGCAAACACCTGCGGGAAGCAGAAGGGCTGCCGTGAGTGGCTTGTGCAAACAGCGGCTCGTGCGAGCGCCGCCCCCTGCCACCGCGACGAAGGTAAGGTGCGAAAAGGGCCTAAGACTGGTGACATATGAACCAAATTTAACCTGCAGCCCGTCAATCTGTTTCAAAGGTCAGGTCCTCTGGTCCACTCTCTCAACCCAAGAGCACTCTCTCTGGATTCCACCACCACCATGAAGATTTGGAGGTGAAAAATAATATGCAAATGAATTACAGACATTCCTTTCCTACCAGTGTACCAATATGAAGCTATTTGTGTGTATAAAACTCTGCTTCTTTTCCATTTTATTTCCATATCTTTCATCATCATCTTTCACTTTCAAAACTAACACACTATATATAAAATGCAAGACTTAACATGTGTAAATGTTCAAGTAACATGAACTCTTTGCAACAAAGGCAGGATCCAATTTTGCTTATGTTTTGTTAGTATTTGTTTTAGTTTGGTATGGATGACTGTTAATGCTTGTTTGGATATATTTTTTGCTGTTGTTTTATTGTTTTGTATGTTTGGTTGTGCTTTTTTATTTAATAATTGTTTTTATTTATTTTTTTAAGTAACACACTATATTCTGCAGGCATATTTCTCTCAAATTCCCCCCACCCTGTTACACAACACACATATATATTCTCCAGAGATAGATAGATAGACAGACAGACAGACAGACAGACAGACAGATGATATATATGATCCTTGCCACCTAGCTACAGATTCTGTTTTGACCAGGGCTGCCAGTTCAAGAGCATCTCAAGGCCTAAGATCTCAGACCCCAAGTTCTGAGATGTAATGATTGTCCATAGTGAGGTTTCACAGGGGGAAGAAGGAGGGGAGAAATGGGCCAAGAGGGACCCCTGAAGACTTCAGCAGTCTTTCCAAATGCAGTGTAGCACAAGACCAGCAAGACACACTAATATGTATGTATACATATATTTCAAGACACTGCTCTCACCCTAAGATTCCTTCTCCTTGTCCTAAGGACTGGAGCAAAGGGACCAGGCCTTGAGCTCTGGAAACACTAGTTGTCACAAGGCAATACTGCATTCTGAGGTTGCCACTTTTTCAGAACAAAGAAAATCCAATACCAATGGGGATCAGAATTGGTCAGGAAGGAGGGCCTCAGTCCCCCACAAGACTGGGCAAAGGGGGACTGAGGCTCCTCTGAAATAACCTTGTACAATTGGGCCACCAATAAACTCGTATGTAGCTTACCCTTCTCTAGAAGTATCAATCAAAAGTGTACTAAATGATCAAGCACTAAGAAATACCAAAACAACTGATGTCCTTGAGCCCTTCCAGGAATAATCAAGACTTCCTGCGATCTATCCCGCATGTGCTTATGTGAGAGTAAGCTACACTGAACATTCAAAGAGCACTTGCATTTTGCTTGCAAGACTCTTCCTATTTAAGGATGATTGAATGATAATAGATGATGGGTAAGCTAATTTGCCCTCTTTCCTTAAGTGCCTGCAAACACCTTTGTACCAAGTTCAGAAACTCCAGCTGGTCCAAAATATGGCAGCCAGATTAGTTATAGGTACAGCGAGGAGTGAACATATCACACCAATATTAAAATCACTCCAGTGACTGTCAATTAGTTTCCAGGCACAGTACCAAGTGTTGGTTATTACCTTTAAAAGCCCTATATGGTTCAGGTCCAAGTTACCTACATGATCGCCTCCTCCCATACAATCTGGCCCATATACTCAGGTCCTCTGGAGTCCGTTTCCTTAAACCAGCCAGGACTAGACTGGCAATGGCCACCCAGAGGACCTTCTCATCAGCTGCCCCTAGACTGTGAAATGGCCTGCCAGAAGAGATTCAACAGCAAAGCACACTGTCTGAATTTCAAAAAGTTCTAAAGAACTTTTCTGGTAGGCCTACCCAGTCAATCTTGATCTATGAATTTAAGAATTTTAAATTAGTATATTTTAAATGATTTTATGTATTTTAGCTGTATTTTATTTTATGATGTACCCTGCCTTGAGCCACGGGGAAAGACAAGTAAGAAATAAAAAGTGATGATATGATGATGATGATGATGATAATAATGCAAAATTGATAACAACCTTGTTACTGCAGTTTAGGCCTCCTTGGAGATAGATGTAGATATCATTTTGATATCAATAATTTGGCTCTCTTCCACCACCCCTCTCCACGTGTTTGTGAGGCCCCCGGACAAGCACAGAACTAGGATTGGCCACTAATTGCTGGACATTCCATTCTCCACCCAGGCAGGCCAGAAATAGCCAGAGCCTCGCTTTAGGAGACCTCTCTGCAAACACCCTCATTAAGCATGCACGCTGTTTACAAAGGACTCCCTGCCCCGAGCAGGCAACCTGGCAAGCTGAATACTCAACTGCCAAGCACTGAGTATTTGCATACTGTCTACCTCTTTGTCAATTTGGACTTAACTTAATCATGCTAAATTTTGACCTTTCCAAAGCTTTGTCCCGCGCCCAAAACGCATTGTTTCCCCCAAGTAAGGTATACCCTGCAGTTACATTTCTCCCTATGAACAACCCTGATTCCGAGACCATCCTCGGATCATTCCCGAGTTCCAGATTGCCTTGCTGCCACTTTGCTTGGTGAGCTTCCCCTCAGCTCCACGTGCTGAGATACATCGAACCCCAGCATCTCTAGCTTCTTTCCGGGCTTCAGGAACAGGTTTCGTATCACTCAAATCAACTATCCCTCTAAAAATCCCGCTATCATACTCACACCTTCATTTTCCTTAGTTTTATGTGTGCGTGTGTTGCTTACATTGTGTGCCTGTAGTTAATAAAGATAATTCATTATTTCCAACACGGTTTGCTTCTTGACTTGGCCTGACCCTGTAAACATTGGGTTACAAGATCCTGCTGCGTTACCCTGCCTCTCGTAGTGCCAACCAGTGCTCTTGACTAATTTCTCCATCTTGTGTAATTGTGAGGTTATTTAGGTGTCCCTCCTGGGACCCCCAGTAAACAGGGTAACAACCTACTTGCCTATGTTTCCACACCTTGAAAACATTTTTAGGGCCAATCCCAGTATATTCTGTGGTGGATTTCACCAGCATCCCTATTTAAACCCACTAAGCACAGAGTCTAAAATTACCTAACTATATCACTGTGCTGGACTGGATGGACTTTGGTCTGAACAAGTACAGCAATTCTGATGTTATATTACAGTTCTGCACTGTGTGCAAATGTAGAAACAGAGCGATAGCCATCAAGCAGCTGTGTTTGGAAGTTAGCAACAGCAGTCCCCTGTTGAGGGCTTTTTCTTCTGTATAATGGCTCAAGCACATGCCGTTAGAACTGAGCGCTTGGCCCAAGTGAGGACAGCTTTCCCATCAATTTCATCGAGCCATTAATATTTAAATGGAAGCATGCTCTGAATTGCATAGGAGAGGGGATGTTAACTCCAATACTGGAGCTGCATCTGATAGCCCATAAGCACCAGCATCAACCATCCCATCGCACTTCAGCTCTAATCTTGATCCAAACTAATAACACCATCCATAACACTGTAAAGATTTATTAGTTCTGACAGATCTATACATTAAACAAATCACAATTGTGGCCCTGAATGCTAAGTCAATGGAGCTCCTCTTTGAAAGGGAAGGGATAAAAGAAAAGAAATGGGGTGGGTGTCTGAAACTCCATTTCAAGGCAACAAGAATGGAAGTTACTTTGCAGGATGTGAAAACAAACAGGGGCTGCAATCCTACATCAGCCTGGAAGAGCATAAAGCTCTGCCAAGCATACCTCCACCTCTTCTCCCCCACTGTGCATATATGCATCCAAATTGTCATCTGCAGAAGTATATCCTTACCCATCCAGTTCCAGGAAGCAAGGTTGTCCAGGAAGCATCTGGTTCCATTTTAGCCTCCAGAAACAAAATAGAGGTTTCCAGGATCACCTGCCTGCTCCAGTCTTGTAGATTCAGGGACGTGTCTTCAACAATTTCCACCCTACACTATTATAGTGCTATTACTCCACTTTCAATATCCTATGGAATCCTGGAGTTTGCAGTTTAGGGAGGAGCATTTAGAATTCTCAGCCACAAAACTCTTTGGCCTCAGTAAACTACAAGCCGCAGAATTCCACAGGATGTTGAAAGTGGAATAACAGCTCTATAACAGCGTAGTGCAGGAATTGCCTTAGTGTTCTTTTACTTTGTGGCTGGAATCCTGTTGGTTAGTCCCAACTAGAATAAACTCCTTGAACTAACTGCTGAAAGGTATGTCAACATGTAGGTTTGGTTTTGATTTAATGGCTGTACTCTACTTGGGACTAACAATAGGTTTAAGCCAATGGATTGTCCCAGGTTTACCAAGTTGTTCTTCTAACAGGAAATCAGTTACATTTATCACTCCAAGACCCAAATAAGCACTTAGGTTCTGTTACAGTCATCATTTTTAAAAGTTGATTATTTTACATTTTTAAAAAAATTAGCATAGTTACTTTTAATTACTTTTTAAATTAAAAAAATGCATTCTACATGCTATTCTGTGGCCAGCCTCAAGTTCTTTCTATCCTGAACACACATTTTACAAATGTTGGTAAATTCTTCAGAAACAAACTGAAACAATTTCGAGTGATCAAATTCTATAGACAGAGCTATTCGAAGCACGGAGAGGACCATGTTGCAGCTGCCTGCAACCACTTTATCCAACACACCCTCCTTCAGAACAGAAAACAGGGTAATCTCCAGCTCCAGTGTTACTGTAGTTTCTAATCCGGGCCTGTGGTATATTAGATATCATTTGATATCAAGAAATTGGTCATCCCAAACCGTTCCTCTCCACGTGCTTGCGAGGCCCCCGGACAAGCACACACACGGGCACAACCGAAAATAGCTGAACAAAACAAATCCAGGCAGGCCAGTAATTGCCAAACTGCAGCTTCAGGAGACCTCCAGGCAAGTACACTTTAAGATCATATTATGTATGCATGCAGCATACAAAAGATTCCCTGCCCCGAGCAGGCAGCTTGATGAGACGAATATCCAACTGTCAAGCACTCCTCGTTTGCATACTATCTGCGCTATTGACAACACTGTCATAATTCAATCGTGCAAAGTACTGACCTTTTGGAGGCTTTGTCTCCAGCCCGAAACCCATTGTTTTCCCCAGGAACGGACTAGCCTACAGGCACATTTTCCCCTATAAGACCCCCTGATTTTGAACATTTCTTCGGATCACTCCTGGCTTCCATCCCGCCTTGCTGCCGCTTCGTTAGCCAAGCCTTCCCCTCAGCTTCCACGTGCTGAGAAACTCTACTCCGACTGACTTTTCTTCTGACTACCCAGGCTTCAGGATCAGGTGTAGTATTTCCCCTGAAAAATCCCTCTCAGAACCCTCTATCAAACTCCTACCTTTCTTTCATTAGGCCTGTGTGAGTGATTGCATCCATACATTTTGACTGTATTTCAAAATAAAGAAAAACAATTATTATTTACTTCTGTTTGCTCATTGACTCGGCCTGACCCTGTAAACATTGGGTTCCCCTGCCTCTTGCATTGCTATAGCTTGTGCTCTTGCTAATTCCCATTCCCCATTATTTGGAGCACATTGAGGTGTCCCTCACAGGACCCCAGAAATCAGGGTAACACCAGCCTCAATAAATTGTAGTAGTTTGTAGTACATTGTAGTACATGGTGGTCAGATGTCTGTTTCTGTGTGTTACCATCAGACTCACCATCTGAGCCACTCCACTTTGACCTTCTGCTTCAAGATTGGTACCTATCATCCTCTCCACCCAATTTCTCTCTATCCAACCTTTCTTGCCTCATTTCTAATAGCCTTGTGTGGTTCTTGAGCATGTCTGGCCCCTTGTGTGTTTACTAATTTCCAGTGAAATATCCTGTTTAACTTTTACCACCTAGTATACATAGGTGAAAAAATCCTACCATTACCCTCTTCTCACAAGCCTCCTTGAGTTCTAATTCCCCCAGTTTTAAAGAGATGCTGGCATTGCAAGTGGACCTCAAGGCCCCCCACCATTTTAGGGTAACACCCTATCAAATCACCTTCTTTTCCCCCTTTCTTTGTCTTCTATTTCACTCAATAATATGGTGATCAGAAATCATGCAAGGTCACTTCCAGTCACCATTTTGGAGGAGAAAAGGAAACCAAAGATGTTTGGGCATTCTTTGGAAGGGGGATACAGCCCATGGGGAGATAGAGAAGGAAGTTGGCCCCACCCCATTCTGTTACCCACTCCTGACCAAGTTAGATCCTTTCTCCTACCCCTGATTCTATGAGAACTTGTTGCTTTATGTAGAGACGCTGACAGACTCACAGGGCTCCATCCTGGTGTCGAATGATAGAAGACAAATAAGTAAGCAGCCCTTGGTAGTTCCGTCCTGGGCCTAAGGCATCTTTTTTAATTGAAAAGTTGACAAACTTGGAAACCATTGTTAATGACCCTTGTTGCCATCAGCTTAAAATGCTTCTCACTGTGTTCTCCCATTCCCATCCTTAAATACTGACTTTTAAAATAGCAACTGAACCGTGTTATCCCCTCTCTTGAAAAAGCTGTTATTGGTCTTAACAGCAAATTGAGATAGGAGGAAGGAAAGTCTCATCAACATTGGTTTTAAACCCAGTCTTCACATTAAGGGCTGCTTCCATCCCCCATGATTCATTGTTTCGGATGAAGAGCGTTTATGAGGGATTCAACATTTAATTGGTTTCCCCTTTGTTTTAATTTCCTTTGCCTCACATTCAAGTGATAAAACACATCAGAAGAAGGGTTCCTGAGGCACACCAACTCAGGTTTTATTAACTTCTTCCCCCTTCTCCTTTTCTTTAAAAAAGGGATTCACAGTTTCCACAAAATCTAGATCATAACAGAATCCTCTTCTCACCATTGAGATATAGTGTCTTGCTAGCACTCAAAATGCCATGAAAGGAAGACTTCCTGCTTGAAAGTGACAAAGGACTCTCATATCCGTCATTATTTTTCCACCTCACCTAGCTAACTCGAAAATCATAGCCTGCAGCATAAAGGGGAAAGACAGCTGCAAAGTGCCATTAGCAATAAGATGACTTTCTCCACCCGACCTGGCAAAAAAAAAAAAAATTGAAGCACAGAAAGATCATCACATTTCAAGATTCGGCTTGGGCAGGCCTTCCAGTAATTTTCAGATTGTAAATCAGGACAGATCTGGCCATCCACTAGAATAGGTATGGGCAAAGTGGGCCCCATTGAAAAGTTATTGGACTACAATTCACAGTAATCCTGGCCAGTGACGTGCAATGTTGGAATTTGCCATCTCACAACATCTGGAGGGTTATATGACTCCCAGCCCTGTTAGTGCTACCCTCATGCAAGCAGTGGCTTTTATGTATATTTGTATTACATGTATAACCTTGGTTACCATTCAAAGACACAGCTGTGTTAGTTTGGATCAGTACACAAAGGGATCTTGTAGCACCTTTGAGGCTAAGGCCCTTACTACCTCAATCCCGTGATGTCCCAGCATCATCCTGGCAGTGCGTTTGCCAGTATGGAAACATGTCCCGAATGCTCTCCTCCACATCCAGCCAGCTGCTGGTGGACAGTAGCACTTGGGACATGCTCTTTCCTTCTGAAGTACAGCTGGCCTCTTCCTGTGCTGCACTAAGGAAGAAAGCACCTTGATAGCTCTTCCATCCTTCCTGCACAACCCCAGCTGATGCAATCGTCACACTAAAGGGGCATATCACCTGATTTTTTCTGGTAATAGTATAGTGCATGATCACAATGGCTGGGGATGTGACAGGAGTGGAACCACGATGAAATTGTGTGGTAGCACATTTTGTGGACTGGCTTCAATGTATCCCCATGCCAGGATGATGGTACAGTATGGAAATGGCCTTTGTGAGAGAAAGAAGATGTTTTCACAGACTTAAGTCTGCTTCATCAGATGCATGGATTGAAGTGCCTAGGAACAGACCATTACAGCTATAAATGAGCTGGTGGTATGTGTGAACAGCAACAGAAAAGCAAAACTTGTGGATGTGGTTATAAGGTGATAAGTTCAGTTTTAATGACGTTCACTGAGGGACAAAGGCAGAAGAAGATTTGTTGCCTGAAACCAAGGCAATCAGATACCATATATTTTCACGGAAAGAGAATGTAGACACCAGCCATGTTCACCAGCCTTTAAGCTCCAAGTTCCAGGATTGTTCTTTTAAAGGAAATACACATCTACAAATATCAAAGGTTCTAATGCATAACACTCTGCAAGACCTCGATCATGCTCCCTCTTTGAGAGTTCATCTTCTGATGAAGTCAAACCAGATCTACCTTTGTAGGAAGTGTAACAGATCCCTGATAGCCAGCCAAGTCCTCCTTCAGTTCAGCAGGACAGGACAGGTTCAGAGAAGGAAAAGTTGTTGGAGGAGAAGCTCCCTAGTCCCAGAGAAAGCCAGAGACTTAGGTACCAGCTCAGACCATCCCTTGCAGATGGAGTGAAAAGCTTCAATCAAAATGTTAGGAGGAGCACAGCTGTGAAATACTCTCTCTAAATACTGCTGGAGGTCAGGGTGTTGTCTGAACATGCTGTCCATATAAGGATTCACCAGCCACCTGCTGAGTACAGCTTCAGTCTTCCTTTTGACAGCTTGGCTTGTGCAAGTGTGTCTAACAGATTATGACTTTTGGATCTTTTAATAACTCAGTTACTGCAGCTCCTGGAAATCTGTATCTGATTTATGGTTTTCTTGACCCTTGACTGTTTTGACACTGGATACCTCTTGCCTCCATGTCTTTGGATTTGGGAACCCTGAATCTTGTTTGAAGTTGAGAGCAGAACAACCTCCAACCAATCAGAAAGGAACCATTCATTCACATCACATGCCACAGGGAATTTTTTATCTCTATTTCATTGACCAGCTGCAATGGTCAATTTCTTCCCAAACTACTATGAGAATTAAGCACAATTCTCTACCAGCTTTTTTCCTGAATTTTGTGATGCAGTACTTCAATTTTAAAAATGCATTAAAAATACAATGGAGAGTAAAGATGCATACAACAATGACCAAGATATCACACCAAGGAGACAGAACATTAATGCTTTTGGAGTTACATAGCAAGAATGTAAAGTTACCACCCCTTACATACTCTATTCCGTGAGATAGCAAAAATGGAAATATTCAATAAAAATCGGACATGTGGCTGGGAAACATGTGGTAAGAAAGACACTGGGTGTGTGCCTGGGCTAAATCAGCATAGCCTCAGCAAGGCCAGGTCATAAGTTCAAGAAGAGTCAAGTGGGAAAGCCTGAAGTGAATAGACTTCCAGTAATCCTGTCAACTACATGACATCTGAATACAATAGCCAATGAAACTGCCCAGATGAGGCAGACAAGCACCCCTGTTATGAGCATTTTCTACAGAGGCCTTCCCCATTCACCTTACCCAACCAAGACATTGTCAGAACTCCCATCAGTGTTTTGCCACCCAAAATAAGACAATCAGCCCATTCCAGACTCCTTTTGTTTATTCTTCCAGAGAACAATCTAGACTTGCCCCTTCAGGGTAGGAAAAAGGGTATTTAAACCCTAGCTCTGACCTCAGCAATTTGCTAGCACTTTGGGCATCACACCACAACTGAGATTCCCATTCCTCCATGCTGCCCTCAAACTGTTGTTTGAGCCACATCTCTTTGATTCTCTGCTCCAGGACTGGTAAATATCACCCCCTACACACCAAATCTCTCTATATTCAACCTTTCTTGCTTCTCCCTTCACTAGCCTTTTATGGTTCATGAGACTGCTTCATTTCTTGAGTATCTGTAAATTTCCAGAAAAACATCCTGTTTAAACCTTCAACTGGAGTCCTACAATTAATATTGGTATACACAGGTGAAGAGATCCTGACGTTATGCCCCTCTCACAGGCCTCCTTTGAGCTGTAGTTCCTCCAGTTTCTAAGGAGACATTGGCACTGTTGGTGGAACTCAAAGTCCCCACCTTTTGAGGTAACAGCAGCATCCCTTTTATGAATTATGAGGTTGTGCAAGTAAAAGTGCATTGTGTATTGATATACCCATGCAATGTAAATCAAGAGGCTTCAATGAACAATGCATTAATGCACAATGTGAATCCATGTGAAAAGGCACAACATGCAGGACTCTACTTCCATGTCAGAAACACAAATATTTCCATTGTGCAGTGGTGCAAAAGTTCTATCCACAAGCATAAGGCAATTAATACCTGCATGTGCCAGTCAGTGTGTGTATTAGTAAAAATGACTTATAAAAATGTACTGTATTAGGGAAACTGCTGCAAATTTTGATATACTAGGACATTTTTGTACAAAAATGCCTATGAGGAAAATACAGTCATTTCTTACTACAGCTCCCACAATTCCTCAGCCAACATGGCCACATCGAATGATTCCAGAAGTTATAGTAATACAATAATATTCATCATCACCGTCACCATCATCATCCCTTATCATAGAATCTTAAAGCTGGAAGGGGCCACAAGGTCCAATGAATCCAACCCCCAGCCATGCAGGAATGAACTAAAGCATTCCTGAAAGATGTCCATCTAGCCTTTGTTTACACAGCCCCAAAGAAGGAAACTCCGCTACACTCTGAGGCAGTCTATTCCACTGTCAAACAGCTCCTACAGTAAAGAAGTTCTTCCTAATGTTTAGGTAAAATCTCTTTTCCTGCAATCTGGTTCCATTGGTTCATGTTTTACTGTTATAAGAACAACAACAACCACAACTTTTTCAAGCTCTAGAGTAAGGTGATCTGCTGGATGTTACTGAACATAATTCCCCACGTTCCTTACCATTGATTATGCTGAATAGATCAGGTGGTCTGCACAATTCTCACCCCTGCCCTACAGAAATGTGCACAAAACATGTCTGCATATTTCCATGAAGATTTTAAAAGATATCAAAAAACAAAGTGAAAATCAGACAAAATGAACTTAAGGTTGGCCAGAAACAGAAACCAAATTGTTACTTCAGTCCAGGCCCACCCAGTGATAGCACTAGATATCTCTTTTGATATCAAAACCATTCGGCCTTCCTCTGCCACCCCACTCCACATGTTTGCGAGGCCTCTGGACGAGCACATAAACAGGCACGGCCAGTAATTGTTGGACATTCCATTCTCCACCTAGACAGACAAAACAAAGCCACTCTGTTGCTTCAGGGACCTCTCCTGCAAACACCTTTTTGCTTAAGCGCGACACTAACAAAGGCACCAGGCTCTGAGGTGAAAGTCTTACAAAGCCAAACTAACCACCTTGTATTTGCATACTGGCTACACTATTGTTGATTCTGCGCTAAGCCGATCATGTTAAACTTGACCTTTTCCAACGCTTTGTCCCGCTCCAAACTCACATTGTTCTCACCGAGTAAGGCATGGCCTGCAGGCACAATTCACCCTATATAAACCCCACGATTCCGAGAGCACCTCAGATCTCTCCGGACTTCTATCCCGCCTTGCTGCCACTTGGTCTGGCAAGCTCCCCTCAGCGAGTCGTGCTGAGCTTTCTTCCCTACCATCTTCAACTTCTTCAGGACTACGAGAAAGGTGTCGTATCACCCATTTCCCCCGAAAATCCATATTCCTAATTCTTCTGTTAGCTGTGTGACTGTGGTGTCTTTACTGCTTGTTTGTCTAATAATAATAATAATAATAATATTTATATCCCGCCTCTCCCGACGGATCGAGGAGGTACTACAACAGTACATCAATACATTAAAAGCAATTAAAACATAACCCATCCCCCCCACCCACCAACCCATCTAAAAACCCCTAAAACACATTAACTATTAAGAAAAATAAAAACATCATTTTTGCTATTTTAAAACCTGTCTGACTGTTTGACTGACCTGACCCCATAGAAGCTGGGTTGCAAGATCCCTGCTAAGTTACCCTGCCTCTCGCTAGCTTTAGTGAGTGCTCCAGCTAATTTCCCCAGCTTGTGTTATTGTGTTTTGGTTATTTGGGTGCCCCTCCCCAGGACCCCCAGAGAACAGGGTAACAAAATGGCACACAGAAATGGGAGTAGCTGATGAAGTTCCTCCAAATTATTGAGAAGCAGAAGAATGTCTACAGATCTTTGTGGTTTTCACTGCTTTACTCAAGAAGGTTCACACGCGCACACATACAACTCCAGTGTAAAACCCAATGAGCAGGTTAAAAATAATTGTCTTGAGTGGGTGTCATGTAGAAGATGGAACAGCTTGTTCTCTCCTGCTTTGAAGAAAGAATATGAAGGAATGGGTTCAAATACAGGAAAGAAGGTTCTGAAACTAGGAATATTAGGGAGAATTTTGTGATGGTAGGAGCTATTTTACAGTGGAATAACCTTTGCAGAAGGTGGTGGGCTTTCTCCTATTGAACATTTCTAAATACAGGTTATATCTCTCAGGGGTGCTTGACCAGTGGATTCCTGTACCAGCAGGGCGTTGGACAAGATGGTCTCTGGAGTCTCTTCCAGCTTTATGGTTCTTTTATTCTATGGTGAATCTGTTTTGATGAAAACCCAACTTGGATGCTTCAAAAGGTAGTTTCACCATGCAGTGGTGCCTAACTATGCTTTTTACAAGTCTACCTTTATGCACCTTTATCATGAATTTGTTCATGAAGAAAGAAAGAAAGAAAGAAAGAAAGAAAGAAAGAAAGAAAGAAAGAAAGAAAGAAAGAAGCAGCGAGGGATGAAGCCCCTGCCCCATTACTCATTTCATTTTGCTGTCTTTGAGATGGAGAAAGGGAGAGTTTTTCTGCTCTGATACTTCCCTTAATTCAGTGCAAATCTGACCGCTGAGCAGACTGAATAATACAGAAATGCCACACCAAGTATCAAGTAACAGCTTCAAATTACAAAGCCACGACACCCTTCAACAGGCTCCTTTTAAAATGAAATCAAATTGAAGTGAGCATTTTGGAATTCAGCAAAAGACCCAGAAGGCATCTTAAATGCCCTGGAATGCTATCTATGGGGATTATTTAATGCCTGGTGAGGTTTTGCAACCTCAATGGTGTTTTCTTTTTCTTTTTCTTTCTTTTTAAAGATCTGATTCCTTCAGGCCCACTAAAGCTCTTCTAAGATAATTCATATACTCTGTACTGCGCACTGTCTCCCCTCGAGGAGATGAGTACTGGATTATCTGCAGGTGCTGAATGCACCTCATCACCAGCCATCCACAGCCTGTGGGGAGTCCATTGGCTCCTGCATAAATCCTTGAATACCCTCTCTGCCACCTAAAATAAGATCAGTTCTAATGGAGAACCTTAGAGGTCTTTCTGTAAAGAGGGAAAATAGCAGTCTATCAATGTACTAAAAGCCATCAGTGGTTACTGAAAGAACTTTCCAAGGACGTTGTTCAAACTAAAAAGATTGGTCCAACTTTTACAAGGAAGGGTTGAGTGTGAAGGATTAAACAAGCATTACAGTCAGTGGTGGCTACTAGCTTCAGCCTAAGTGCTTCCAATTTATTCATTTAATATTTTATTCGGTTATATTCCACCCCTGCTCCTTTTCCCAAAACTGTAATGGTACTTAGGGTGGCTTACAACTTATTAAAAGCAGTACGAACTAAAAACCACACAAAAATGTCAGTTAAAAAGGTATAAATATGAAAGTGAGTTTTAAAAGGTTAACTTGTAAAGATGTGCCCTGGAAGCACCAGAGCCTATCAGATCTTTGAAGTTAAATAAGGTCAGCCCTGGTTAGTACTTGGATGGGAAATTGCCAATGAACACCTGGTGTTGTAGGTTATATTTCAGAGGAAAGAACTGTCAAAACAACCTGGAGGATTCTTTGATGAAAACCCTATGAAATTTATGGGGTTGACACAAGTTACCAGGTAACTGGAAGGCACATACATACTAAGATAAAACCATTAAAATTCACCAAGAACCATACAAAAATCAACAAAACAGAAGAGTATTAAAAGCCCTTTACTGCCAATTGCTAAAAGCCTGATGGAATAAGAATGTTTTAATTTGCCAAGAGAAAGAGAGCAAGGAGGTGGCCCTCCTACCTTCTCTAAGGAGAAAGTCCAAAGACTGGGAGCAGCCACTGAGAAGGCCCTCCCTCTTTTCCCATCAAGTGAGCCTGAGAAGAGCGTGGGAAAGACAGAAGGGTCTCTCATGAAGACCTTAGAGCATTAATAGGCTTATATAGGGTGCTGAATTTGTTTTGGTGATAGTCTTCAGCATTTAGATGGCTCCTCTGAAGAGCAGACTCAACACCCCATTGACATGAAAGTTTAAACTTCTGTCCACTATTGATTGGAGCCCAGTGTGACACTTAGAATAGGTATAAAACTTTACCGGTTTAAGATAGTCTTCAGACAAATGATCTCTTTCAGACAAATGGGGCAACTCATCTTCGCTCCCACTAACATTCTAAGCCAAGTGCTTTCAGCATCAGAGGAAGAAATTGACAAAAGCCACCTCTGAGGATTCCTTGCCTAAGAAATCCCTATGAAATTCATGGGTTCTCCATAAGTCAATAAGAGACCTGAAGGCACATCCACACACAACATTCCTGCCCAGATGTTTACATTATGTTCCCAGCCTAGGCATCCAACCGACCTTACTCAAACTCCTTGCTATGGGAAGGCTTTTAACACATTTTAGGGAGGGAGAGACATGCTGGGTGTAACTCTGTGTCAGTTTGTTTTTCTGGAAAGAGACTAGGACAAGGAGCAATGGATTCAAGCTGCAGGAAAGGAGATTCCACTTGAACCTCAGGAAGAACTTCCTGATGGTCAGAGCTGTCCAGCAGTGGAATATGCTGCTTTGGAATATGGTGAAGTCTCCTTCTTTGGAGGTTTTTAAGCAGAGGCTGGATGGCCATCTGTTGGGAATGCTTTGATGGGTGTTCCTGCATAGCAGGACTCAATGGCCCCTGGGGTCTCTTCCAACTCTATGATTCTATGAAAGTCTCTGAAACCAAAGCACACAATTCTAAAGAAATGCAAGCATTCTGTTACCCTGATCTCTGGGGGTCCCGGGAGGGGCGCCCAAATAACCACACAACAACAACAACACCTTGGGGAAAATTATCTGGAGCACTCACTAAAGCTAGTGAGAGGTAGGGTAACTTAACAGGATCTTGCAACCCAGCGTCTACAGAGTCAGGTCAGTCAAGCAGTCAGACAGTTTAAAGTAATAAAATTGATGTTTTATTGAATACAGAGAAATATTAAAAACACCACAGTCACACAGCTAACTAGACTTGAAATAGGGATTTTTAGGGGGAAGTGGGTGATATGACACCTGTCTCGTAGTCCTGGAGCTTGAGAGCGACGTCGGGGTGCAGGGAAGAAGCTCAGCGTAGTTCGCTGAGGGGAGCTCACCAAACAAAGTGGCAGCAAGGCAGTCTGGAACTCAGGAGCGATCCGAGGAGGGTCTTGGAATCAGGGGTTTTTATAGGGTGGATTGTGACTGCAGACCATACCTTACTCGGTAAGAACAATGAGTTTTAAGAGTGGGACAAAGCCTTGGAAAGGTCAGGTTTTAGCATGATTGGCTTAGAGCCTAATTAACAATAGTGTAGCCAGTATGCAAATACAGAGCGCTTAGTACAGCTTTGTCAGGTTACCTGCTCAGGGCAGGGAGCCTTTGTTAGTACCGTGTATATGCAATGAGGTGTTTGCTGGAGAGGTCCCTGAAGCGACGAACCGGCTCTGTCCGGCCTGCCTGGGTGGAGAATGGAATGTCCAGCAATTATCGGCTGCACCTGTTTACGTGCTTGTCCAGAGGCCTCACAAACACGTGGACTGGGGTGGCAGAGGAAAGCCGAATGGTTTGATATCAAAGCGATATCGAGTGCTATCTCTGGGTAGGCCTGGACCGCAGTAACGATTCTTCTAAATTAGCTCTAGTGAAGCCACATTAGTATCTCATTTATTTATTTTATCTAATATATAACAGTCAAAGTTTGTGAGTTTGTGTCACACAGGCAAAGACCTCATATGATTGGCTGCCTGTGAAGACTCTGTGATAGATAATGATGCTGTGATTGAGGTGCAACTGATTGTACAGGGGGCTGAGCCAATGAGTGAGCAAGTCAACCTGCAAATGTCCCCTGCACTGGAAGGTTGCTCCAGCCAGCTCATGACAGAGAGGGAACCAGCGGTGATGCAGTGAAGTTGCAGCCAGCTGTGCTCATCAGCCCTCAATCACACAGAAGGCTGAAATGGGCTGCTGAGAGGGAGGCTGCTTGGACTAGGCTGAGGAAGCAATAATGAGCAGCACCTGCTCACAGGGGCTATTTAAGTCTGCCCGTGTGGCTGCTCCTTGCTTGCAGCAAATTATTAGCAAGCCCTCACAACCTTTGTGTCTACTACTCCCTGAAATCCTCCAGATGGATCTCTGCCTCCTGAACCTTTGGACTGGACCTTGACCTGGCTCAGCTTGTGTTTTCCTGGTGTTTGGTATATTCGGATTCCCCAAGTGTTCCTGACCTCTCTCCTCCCTTGCTGGCTGCGGCCTGACAGGGAGAGATTCCTAACAGACTCTATGGGAACCTGGGGTTGGCAGTTTAGGGAGCGGCCTTTAGAATTCTCAGCTGGAGAGCTTTTCGGCCTCAGGCCAATTGCTATGGAGGTGAGGCCTAGCAGCAAGAAGGAGGAGGGCCATGTATTTACCTCAGGAACTCAACCTGTACATGTTAATAACTCTGAATACAAATTGGATTGGGGAATATGGGGAAAAGTTACAGGTACTGGACAAGACAGTTTGGGGAATTAGAGACACAGGATCTCACATCTGTGTATTTCAACCACATCTAATTCATAAAGTAAGATAATTCCTAAGTTATTACCTATGAGAAAATAAAATCCGGGGCAATGCCGGGTATATATACTAGTTTCTTATATTTGTATGCCACCTGTTCTCCCAGGATAGGACCCAAGATGGCTTTCAAAAATAAATAAAAAACATTTAACATTTAAAACAATTAAAAACATTAAAAACATATAAAATTATAAAAACCTATAACAATGTGGAATTTTAAAAATTGATTATAAATAAATAAAAACTTCCTTCCCCTTCAGCAGGGATGCCTCCCCCACACCCTGTGATAGGTTCACCTAGGGTCACCGTAAGTCAGGAATAAGTGAAAGCACACAACAACATCTATACTTTTAGGCAACAGTCTTTTCCACTGAACTGACATGTAAAGCACGTGTTCTACTGCCAGACCATACTGGATTGTTACAATGGGAAAGTTGTTGATTATTACAGATAATCTGTAGTTTCAGATCATTTTCTCATCTAGGCAGCTTCCCAGAGGTTGTCTCAGTGCAATGGACACAGGGAAGGTGAGTTTGGTTTCCGTAAGACTCATCCAGCATCAAGAAAGTACCTTATAGAATGATGGGTGGCCCATAATTCTACAGAATTTGTTGTTTGACCTTTCCTATGCTGGTGATGGCACCCTTCACACTGTAGTATATCACCATCATCTTCCTCACTCCCATGATGTATTTTACCAATATATCATTAGGAAGGAGGCTGTACCTGAAGATATATTAGTGCAATACATCATCCAGGGATGGGATGTATTGCCAATGGAAAGGGAAGGCAGAATCCTAGAAGAGGCAAAACCAAGAGCAAATCGGTTTAATTATGCAGTGATTAATAGCCCTCAGTTACTGCTCATTATTACTAACAATGTCTTAGATTATTAAACATCAGCTCTCTTTGCTGGCTCACATTACCCTCTTCTCTCCAGGAGCAAATGTCCAGTCAATTTCACCCTCCTTTCAAGATAGCTTTGCTTTCCAGGTCTCTTGGAAATTAGCACAATGCTTACCATTCCCATTTCCAATTACCCAAAGTAATGTTTCAGGGCTTTGAATAGCACACACACACACACAAAAGATTTCTTCAATTGATATAGCAGGAAACAGCCTCTATTAAATTCAGTACATTGGCTGTTATAACGATAATAATTTCCATTTGCCATATAAGGGGGAGAACCTTTTTATTAAGCTGCCATCCACTCCTTAAATTGTCGTAACCTGAGAGTATGTTCAGAGAGGGCCCCCTTGGTGATCACTATTGTCAGACAGAACAAAAGGGGCGGGGAGCAGAAAATAAAGAGGTTTCAGAGAAGGTGCATTTTACAGAAATACCATTTCCTCCCCATTAATATGCTATATGGTTAACCTGCAGTACTCCCCTCCTCCACCACCTTAGTCTCTCATTCATGAAAACAGAATTTTCCTAAAGAAACTGGTTGAACATAAAGCCAGAAATGCAACATTCTGATAGATTTTTGCCTGGGATCACTTTAAAAGATTTCTTTTAAAGATCAGTTTAAAAGAAACTGAGGGCAGGCTTCAAGATGCTCAATAGATTAAAATATTTGTACCCCACCCTTTCTCTGAAGACCTCAGGTTGGTGTAAAATAAAACCAAACTAACAGATTTAGAAGAGTATAAGTAATTAAAATAATTTTGAAGGCTAAAACATATTAAACAACTAACAAAAGGCAGATTAAAAGGGTTTTAATAGTTTGAAACAAATTGAAACCATGTGAATGGGAGGGTTTTGTAAAACCAGTTAGGTCCTAATGAACAACCATGTTTTTACTTGATGACTAAACAGCAGCCATGTTGGCGCCAATCAGGCCTCTGTGGGGGAAGTGTTCCATAAGTGGGGTGCCACAGCAAAGAAGGGCGTCTCCCATGTCCTCATACAGCCTATTGCTCTGACTGATGGGGCACAGAGGAAAGCCCCTCCAACAGACCTTAAATCTTGAGAATGTATGTATACAGAGTGGCGCTATGTTAGCAGGCTATATACCCTCACTCTTTGATATGGTTTAATTGACATATATTGGTATTGGCATAAAATATAAATTATACTCTGCTATGGCTGCGTGGCCATGTTGGCTTAGAGAAGACTGGTCAAACACATGCACTGTGAAAATAAGGTCAGGTAAGCCCTCCAAGGCACAATCAGGTCATAGTCAGAAAATTCCAGCAATGATATACTTACAGTTAGCCTTCGATGACTCACCCTTTAGGGACAATAGCATCTGAAATGTTCCCACAGGATGGTTGATTGTCTTATTCCTTCTCCCTCTCACCACTGGAACTTCCCCGTTGTCCTCATACCTGCCTCACAATTACAGACTATCAAGACTACCATTAGCCCTTTGTCACCTAGCACTAAGACAATTAATCCATTCTGGACCCCATTGTTTATGCTGCTGGAGAGTTGTTAACACCTTTGCCCTCCAGGCAAAGAGTATTTAAACCTCAGTTTTTGGCCAGCCAACTCACAATATACTGGATGTTGGTTATCACTCTGTCACTCTGATTCCCTACTGTGTACTGTCCTTAGACTCTGCATCTAAGCCACATCATTCTTTGCCTCTCTGCTAAATTGGTAAATATTGCCCACTTTGCCCTGAAACTCTTGATATCCGAACTTTCTTCCCTTTTCCTTCTGTTAGCCTTGTGTGCTTGTGAGACTGCTTGGATCTTTTGTGTGTGATTGTAAATTCCCCCCAAAAAATACAATTTAAGCTTACTTTTGGATCTTGGGCTGGTACTTCCCCTGGATTAGTACTGGTAGACATAGATGTGAAAGATCTCATAAGGTTACTCCCTCTTGCAGGGCTCCTCTTTGAGCTAATATTTCCCACCATTTCACAGAAGTACTGGCATCATGTATAGGCCCCAGAGTCACCCACATTTTGGGGTAACAGCTCCTTCAAGTATCAAGATTCAAAGCCTTTCAGGGCTTCAAATGTCATCACTACCACCTTGAATTTAGAGCAGCTAGTACAGTTCTTCTAAAACTGATATTACATGGGCTTTATATGTTGTTCCTGTCAGCAGTTTAGCTGCTGCATTTTACACCAGTTACAGTTTAAGTTGTCTTCAAGGGCAGCCCCATATAGGATGCATTATAGTACTCTAATCAGGAAGTTATCAGTGCATTGACTACTGTGGTCGAGTTATCACTGAAATGTGTCTAGACAACCTGGAATATATCCACAGAAGAGCAACCAAGATAGTCATACAATCATAACATGGGAAGGAGTCTCATGGGCCATCAAGTCCACCCCACCTGCTCAGTGTAGGTTCTCCAGCTAAAGCATTCCCAGCAGATAGCTTCTTTTTGAAGACATCCGGAGAAAGCAAGCCCACCACCACTCTAGGCAAGTAGTTCCATTGCCAAACCATTCTTACCATCAAGAATTCTACTCTGTCAACACTTCAGCCCATTGGACATGGTCCTGTCCTCTGGTGCTTCAGAGACTGTGCCTGCTTTGTGATAGTCCTTGAGGAATTTAAAGAGTGCAATCATGTCACCCTTCAATTTTCTCTTCATCTGTCTTGCCAAAGACAAAGGGCCTGTCTGTTAAAGTCATTCTATGGTATCTGGAGGCAACAACAGACACCAGGTGTGACTGAAAAAGCCTTAAACATTTATTGAACAGCAAGTAATTTAAACAGCATCAGCATACAAGCAATATCAACATACAGATGCAACCCACTTAAGCCTATGATGCCTAATAACATAAGGATGGCTTTCTCATCAAACAAGATGCTTTTGATCAGCTGCCTAGGATCCCAAGATGGAGCAGCGAAGGCGACTCCTCTGTGTAGCTACCAGCAGTGGCACAGCACTCCAGATGTAAGCCTGTGTGTGAGCTCCCCCTGAGAGCATATTCTACAGGGTTCATATACCCCTTGGTCTTGGGGGACTTGGCCAACTTTCTTAGAAACTTGGTGATTACCCACTTGGGAAAAGCTAAACTCCTTACAACTGCCGAGGTCCCTAAATAAGTGGTTATCTTTTGGATTCCTCCCAGTACCCATTATCTTGCTACCAATTATCTTTAAGACATATCTGGAATTTGCTGGAGAGCATATACTTAGGAGAGTTAGTCTCCCAGCAGATATCCGGGGAATTGAAATACCCTATAACTACTAATTCTTGCATTTTTAAGACTTCTTATATTTATTTCTAAAAAGCATTGTCTACCACCTATTCTTGCTTTGGTAGCCTATAGCAAGCTCCTATCACAGTATTGCACTTATTTATTATCATTTTTATTTTTACTCAACTGCTCTCAGCTGGTTCACTCTGGCCCTTTTCTCACGGGGTATTTAAATCTTCCCAGATCGACCTCGATCGGGTGCCATTTTCACCTCAGAGAGCACCTGATTGCATTAAATTTTTTGGATTCTCACCCCAATCCGCGCGGGGCAGCCACCATTCAGCATTTCCGCGCACCTTTTAAAAACCAGAAGAAATGTGGTTTTTTCCTCCAATCCGCGCTCGTCGTTTCGTGAAAAAGCGACGGTGCGTCCTGATTCGTGCGGGCGATTAACAGAAGGAGGGATTAAGGCATGGCCAGCAGAAGCCACAAGACCGCCCCCAACACGAACGGACGGCGCCATTTTCCAATCCCGCAAAAGCGGGTGCCAGGAGCAAGCAGAAGGACGAGGAAACGTGGGGAAAAAAGAAGGTAAGTTTTTCCTTAAACTATTATCAATGGTCCGTGCCGCGTTGTGATTTGCAGCTTTCCGGGGACTGTGTCTCCCGAAGGGGCCGAGGATGGGGGGTGGGCTGCCTCGCCCTGGAGACAACACTCCCATAGTTCTTGTCCTCCTGGGAAACCCCCTGTTTAAATCCCGGGGGGGGAGCCCTATGAGTTTTTAAAGACGGGGGTGCCCTCCAAGAGCTGCGGAGGGGCCGTTGTATTTCACAGCTCGAGGGGCGTGTGAACGTGGCGGCGTGGTGACTGGTGAGTGGAAAACCTCGCCGAGGATGTCAGGGCTCCAGCGTCTGATGAGTGAAAAAATGGGGGCTTTTGAAAGGGCATTCGTAGCACTTTGGAGGGAAAGGAAAATGGGAAGAGCAGGGGAGGGAGGCAGGGAGGGAGGGAGGCAGGGAGGGAGGGAGGGAACATTCTAACCAGCCCATGCACCCACGCAACAGGCGGCCAATGTGATTTCGAGAGGAGCCGGGGCCATTTCTGCACTAACCAGTTATAGCGCGATGATTACACTCTCAAAATATCCGGGAAAGCTGGGGTTTGCAGTTTTGGGAGGGACCTACAGGAGTCCCACTCCAACCTCCTGAAGAGGGCAGGATTCCTCGCCCAGATTGCTCGCCCAAAACTACAGATTCCAGGATGCAACAGAAATGAACCTAGGCTGTTGGCGCACCAGCTTGTTATAGCGTGTTGATTCCACTTTCCCCGCCTCCATCGGTCCTGCTGCTAGACCTTTTTCCCGCACTGCCCTCGTCCACCCCCAATAGCAAACCACGCGGCTGCAGTGCCACAGTTTGTCCACAAGGGGCTTTTCTGGCGCCGCCGTTTCCCGCGCACCAGGAGAACGCATGCGCGAAATGCGACGAGAGGAAGGAAAACAAAGGGAGGAGCCATTTTTCGCTTGAGCGGACGTGTAGGAGGGGGAAGGAGCTTTGCAAAGGGGAAACCCTGAAAGGAAAACAAGGTAACATGCAAAGCGGGGAGCACACGCAGGGGAGTGACTGCAGCGTGGAGGATGAAGGGTTTGCTTTGAGGCAACACCCCTTAAGGGGAAGAGGTTTAGCCTGGCGTCACACGGAGATAAAAAATCTCTTGGACATTTGGGGGGAACAGAGATTCCAGAGGGACCTCCAGGCAACCTATAGAAACATTGAGATTTTCGAGGAAATCGCAAGAGAGATGATTAAGAGGGGGCATAGGCGGACTGCGGAGGAGTGCCGTACGAAGACCAAAAGACTGCGTGCAGCCTACCGTGAGGCTGTGGCAGCGAATAAAAGGACGGGAGCAGCCAGGGTTGAATGTCCCTACTTTGAAGAACTCTCCAGGATTTTGGGGGGGGATGCCAGTGCTCACCCACCAAGAGTCATAGAGAGCTTGCAGATCGCCATGGATGGCGAGCAATCACCGACTGATACCGTGGGAGCAGAAGGTATGTTGGGCGGGGATTCGTGCATTTTTTCCCATCCCCCTTATCAGTATTTTGCGCTCATACATATTGTTTGCCTTTTGCAGGGCTGGACCAACTGATGAGCCAGGAACTATTTGATCAGACCTCCCAGGGCTCTTATGATGGCGACACATCAGGTGAGGCTGCTTGGCTTCCTACTGCATGAAATTTGGATTTACAGCTCACTACCCCTTTAAAAAAAAAAGGCAACTGAGGAAAATGGCCATACCTAGATTCCAGGTGGGTGAGGGCCAGAGAGCAGGCATCAGATGCCAGAGGGGCGCATTACATGCATGGCACTAACGGTCCACCACGTGTGTTGCGCCTTTATAATGCTTTCCTTTCACAGCAAAAGTGGCGGCATTTCAACTTCCCTTGCACCTTTTCACTCTCTTGGGTCCCTCAAGGCCATCGACGTTGCTGTGTTCCCTTCTTTCATAGCAGGAGTGTGGAAATTCCGGCCAGATACAGTTTATGGCACTTCCTTGAAAATGTATTGTCCCTGGGCAATCATTTTGAGCCTCCTGGTGCAAGGGCTAACTATTTCGTTTTACCTCCAAGCAGGGATCAAGGACAGCTGCCCCACACCAATGCAGGTGGAAACCCCTGCACCGGGGAGTACTAGCACCACAACTGCTGGTGAGTCAAGATGTCCAGCACCCACGATACTGCTGCTGGATCTTTCTATTGCATTGCGATAACCGTGGTATGATTTGTCACCACAGGTTTGGAGATTCAGAGCATGGCTTAACGCAGCGGCCTTGATATGCCCATTGTTCTTTTCGAGCCTTCATGGCAGGGACAACTTCAGCACGCTGTGCCCCTCACAGTTAAAGTCTCTGTGCAACCGTTAATGCACTGTCCGGGAAATAGCATTTCCAAAAAAGCCTGTTGTTGGACAGCCATTTTACGTTACTGGGCAACCTTCCTGTTGGAGGCTGAAATCTGACATGATGCAAGGTACAGCAGTGTGATGACTGCTTGGTCTTTTTAATATCTTTCAACAGTTTTGTGAGTACCTTGACTTTACAAATGGCTGTCTACTGACCCCTTGCCCATACTTGGCGTCTCTGAACTCTGAACAATGCACATGGCCACTCCATGTTGTTTGAATTTTCCTTTTTATTCCAAACAGATGACTGCCGCAGTACTACCCCGGACAGAGAAAGCGAGATGCCCATGGAAAGAATGTCCCCCCTGTCACGCCTAAGGATGAGCAGGAACAGAACCGCGGCGGGTTCCCGAGACAAGGTGCTATCATACGCAAGGGAAAACTTACACTTCATGCGCGAACAGGAGGAAATGAACAGGCAGCAGCTCGCCCTGGATCAAGAACAGGTGTCTCAAGATAACGCGAGGGCAGAGGACGCGCGCCAGGAGATAATCTCCCTTCTCAGGGTTTGCGCCACTGCAATGGCAAATATTTCAACGGTGATTTCTGACATGGTCGGAAGAAGCCAATCACCGGCCGGCTCCTCCCTGTCCCAAGCGCAAACTTTGGGTGCCGACAGCGAACACGTCCCAGGGAGCAGCACAGCAGTGGTTCCCAATCGGGAGCAGGAGGGAGGGAGGGGCAGGCAGCAAGGGCCAGAAAACCACGTCAAATTTATAGTCCTTGAGCATCTCGTGGGCCCTGGTGCTGGAAAGATATCTGAGTACTTGCTTTTCTTTCCCAAGCAGGGCAATTGTATCATTGGTTATGCATGGGACATGTTTTTAATGTAGCTTGCTTTTTCTACCTGAGTTTTATGTGCGCATTTTTAGAAAACTCAAATAAAGTTTGAGCCAAGTTTCTAAGAAATGATTAAATATTTATTTGTTAGTACAGTTTTGGTTGAATGCATATCAAAGAACAGTAAAGGTCAATACTGTGGGGGTGCTGCTTGAAAAAAACACATTCTCCTTACTGCGTGCGGGGGGGACTCAAAAAAGGTGGGGGATAACACGGTGACAGCTAATCGCAGTTGCCAGCAATCATATTGGCGATAGCGTCCCTTACCAATTCCCCTTCATGGATCCTCCTTGCAGAGTCATGAGGACAGCTATCCCTGTTGGTGCGTGCAAGAGTCAAGGGGGCTAGTTTCTCTAGCACAGGGTGGAGAAGGTGTCCCTTGCTCTCACAAATGTTGTGTAGGGCCATGCAAGCAGACACCACGGGGAGATAGTTCTTTTCCGAGACTGTCAAAGGGGCCGAGAGACACCCCCATCTGGCCTTAAGCCTGCCAAAAGCACGCTCAACCACATTCCTGCAGTGGTTGAACACCCTATTGTACGCAATCTTCTTAGGGGTGAGATCTCCGCCGTAAGGCTTCATTAGCCATCTCGAAAGTGGGTATGCAGTATCCCCCAGGATGACCGGGCCTATGCTGACACCGCCGATGGTTATGGTCGGGTTTCCGGGGACAAACTTTCCAGCCTCCATGGCATGCCAGAGGGATGAGTGCCGGAAAACGAAGGCATCGTGCGTTCTTCCAGTGTAGCCAAGCACAATGTCCACAAACTTCCCCGAATGATCCACCGTTCCCTGGAGGAGAATGGAGAAGGCACTCTTCCTGTTCACAAATTCTTCTCCCCGCCCCTTTGGTGGTCTTACTTTTATGTGCGTTCCATCC
This sequence comes from Ctenosaura bakeri, assembly GCA_948474755.1. NCBI lineage: Eukaryota > Metazoa > Chordata > Lepidosauria > Squamata > Iguanidae > Ctenosaura > Ctenosaura bakeri. The sequence continues at coordinate 1,095,495 of CAOLHI010000388.1, forward strand.
ACAGCTCCAACGCACTGAGGGAAACCCATCTGACGGAAACCATCCATTATCTGTAAATGTAGAAGGGCAAGAAAAAAAGTAGTCAAAATTTAGTTGCATTGCGAGCCAAAGTTTGGTTGTGGTGCATGCGCTTACATCCCCTGGCACCAGCTTGCCTTTCCAGGATTTCAGGGCCGAGACCAAAACTCCATTGCTTGGCCCATTCACGCCATGGTTACCTAATAGAAAAACTCCCACGGTTCCCATGGGAGAATGAAATAATGCTGGTTGAGAACAAGAGGCAAGCCTCGCAGAGTGTTCCTGGCGCCCTTCAGCGGAAATGTCTTCTTGTTGGAGGGGGCAAAGTGCACTGCAGCCCTCCGTTCAGTCCCAGGGGCCCTGATGGCCGAGATGACATGAACTGGATTTTAAGGAAAGGGACACACGGTGGTCATCCTGACCAACCCGGGATGAAACCCTTCCCACTCTGCCGCACACACTAATCAGCGGAAAAGCGCTCTGCGTGGTTCTGTTTTGGGACAGTGCTGCTCCAGGGGCCCTGCTGGGCGAGATCCCAACGAAGTGGATTATAAGCAAAGGGATACACAGCGGGCATCCAAACAAACCCCTGCTTAACCCCTTCCAACTCTGACGCACACACTGACCATCTGAAAAGTGCCGTGCAGCCTTCTGCCAAGAGACAGTGCCACCTCGGTGGCCCTGCTGGCTGGCATGCCATACCAGAAAGGGTTTCCCTGGGCCATTCAGACCGCCTTGCCGCTGGAACGCCCCAAACCCTGCAGCTCCAACCTCACAGCCGGCACTGTCTCCACGGGCTGTTGTTGTCAGATTGGATTTTTTAAGGGGCACTTTCTGCTAGAAGGACTGAACTAAAGGAATCCGGATACTGGGAACCCACTGGCATACATGCCAACCCCGCTGTACTCTCTTCGGGGTGGCAATTTGCTTTGCAACTCTGCAGTCTTGGCGCCAGTTCCTGGCAAGACGCAACTTCTTTTCCCAGGGAAGTCAAACCCCCCCACACTCCCATTTCAGCCCACTGGGAATGGGAATTAGCGTACCTACCCTCCGGTAGTCTCCCAGGCACACAGTGGACGCCAGAAGCACATGCTCGATCACAAGGCACACCTCGATCACGATTACAGACACCGTGGACACACCCAAGCCAAAAGTGTTCGCTGTCTTGCGGTATATCAGAGGGGATGTAAGCCACCACACAGTTATGGCCACCCTCTCCTCCACTGAGATCGCTTGCCTCATCTCTGTGGTTCTTCTTTCAAGGTAGGGACGCAGGCGCCCCGCGATTTCAAAGAGGGTGGCTTTGGTCATCCTGAAGTGATATAGCCACTGGTTGCCATCCCATTTCTCCAGTACCTCCTCGGACCACCACATCCGCCGCATCCGCTCCCTAACCCACCACCTTTTGGGGCACGGGACTTTGCACAAGAGAGGTGCCAGGAGTGGGAAATACAACCTCGAGCGTCTCACAGCATCGCGACGGTTCCTGGCCAGCCTGCGCCTCCTCGCTCCATCTTCAGGCCAGCAACTTTCAAGTGCCACCAACAAGGCTGAAATGACAGTCATTAACGGGGCGAGGACCCCAGCGATGATCGTCACCAGCTCGTTCTCCATACACCAAACAGCAGAAAGCAAGTGGCGGACAGAAAGAGGAGGAAAAAGTTTCCACGGCGGTTCAAAAGACGCGGGGGAGGGCGAGGGGGCGGGTTTGTGGTATGATGTGAGGGAACGCGAGTGCGTGCTGACGTCATTGATGACGCCGCAAATGTTTCTTTTAAAAATAGGGCACAGCCAATCAAACGCCTGGCCGGGCGGGGAAAGGACACCTTCGGGAGTGGCTATGGTAATATTGTGTGAATGCTCTGATGCTTCCTAAGCCTCATCCCTGGGGAGCCGTGAGAACGCTAGTAAAAGTTCGGTACGTGTTAGTGAGGATTAAGGAAAAGCCCGCCTGGATCGCGGCGGGAAGATTTCGGCACCCCGTGAGAAAAGGGCCTCTGACTACTCTCATGGACTTCTATACAACTGAATGTCTTTGACATGTGATGGTATTCCCCCTTCTTTTTTGCCACATTGATTCTATTTGAATAGGTTATACCATTCCACTGTAATATTCCAGTCATGGGAGTCATCCCACCAAGTCGGTTATTCCTATAAAGTCACATTTACCTTCCTGCAATAGGACTTCAAGATCATCATATTTGTTTCTCAAACTCTGTGTGTTAGTGTATACACATTTGAAGCTTTGTTTATTCTAGAAATCAAGTGTTTTGAGGAACAACTTAGGGAGCTGAGTATATTTAACTTGGAGAAGAGAAGACAAAGGGGAGACATGATAGCTATTTTAAGTATTTGAAGGGCTGTCACGGAGAAGAAGGAGGAAGTTCGTTTTCCACTGCTTCGGAGACCAGAACAAGAACCAATGAATTCAAATTACAAGAGATTCAACATAAACATTTAGAAGAACTTTGTTGTTGGAAAAAATATTCAACAGTGAAAAAGGCTGCCTCAGAGAATGGTACAATCTCCACCTTTGGAGGTCTTTTAACAGATCTTGGAGGGGCATCTCTTAGGAGTGCTTTAGTTATGTATTCCTGCATGGCAGGGGGTTGGACAAGATGACCCTTGCAGTCTCTTCCAGCTCTAAGATGCTCAGATTCTGTGATAAAATGGAGAGGACAGCGATGATCTTGAATCCACTGGAAGTAAGGTGGAGTGGAAATGCAGCTCATAAATACATTTTTCTATGAAAAAGACTAATGTGTTTTACCTGGATGTACTCTCAAGGCCTTTTTTTTTTTCCACAAGGTTATTTGGAATCAGAATTTGGATGTTTCTGGACCAGGAACTCTGAAACTATTTGCTGGACAAGCCACTTTCTCCCATATTTTTCTTCTACCATTTAAGCCTCAAGTGACAGATAGCAAATGCCAAGAAAACTTGCATGAGAAACTCTGGTGCATTCTTTAAAAAAAAAAACACAGCTTACATCATTGCTCTTACACAGTCCCAGACCCATCCTAGATTGTCTTAGACCTACCTGCGACAGAGTTCTAGGGAATGGCTATCCTGAGTGCCAGAGCAGCCTAACAACAGATTGCCAGGCAATCAGAATAGCTCCTCAGGAGAGACACCCAGCCCATTAGTGTGTGGAAGGGGCTGGTGGCTGAAAGAAGAAGATATATAGAGGCAAAAACTGATTGTCATTTAGTCAGTCCTTCAGCCATAGTGAGCTCTGGAATATAATCCCTCAGTCAGCAGGGGAGGTGGTCTGAGTGGGAAAGACATTTAATTCTCAGGAAAAGCCTAATGAGACAGGCCAAAGAGTAATTAAACCATTATAGAATCTGGTCAGAAAGTATGACCTAGTTTGGGAGCTGATCCTTTGGTGAGGGTATAGCCAAAGGGCTATTTATGATACCTGTGCTTATATGAGAGTTTAAAGATACAAGGAAACTGACTAAAAAGAACTGTATTAATTGTGATTGGCATTTTAAATCCAATACTTTATTCTGTATCTTATTTTAATATTACAGTTTATTTTTATAAATATTCACTCAGCTGAGTGGTATACAGTAGTTAAAGACACACAGAAAACATGCTACCATAGAACTGTCAAGGGGTTCTAAATAATCATGGAAAGGCCTCACCCTTTACACCAAGGGGGTATTATAAGGGTGAAGGCAGAGTTGTGTGTGAAGTGACAGGGTGCTTTATCAGATTGGGGAGCTGCCATACCACCCTGAAAGGATGAAGAAGCAGGTCCTGTCACACCACCCATATTTTTCTGCATGCTGTTTATAAGCAAAAAGGCCCACACTTTCTGCGACCTTCTCTGAGCATCCATTAGCTGGCTTCCTCTTTAATTACATCCTTCCCACTTAGAAGAGACACCTGCAATCTTGTTTCCAGGCTTCAGTTATGATGAAGCTCCTCTCCTCGGGCTGTTATCTGTAATTTGTTCTGCAACTGTCAACAAAGCATATCAGAAAAGTAAAACACAATTAGCCACCCCGCCAAATTGCAGCTTAATTGGAAAAGCCCTCCGATGAGGTTGCAATTATTGGACAATCAGATAGACTTCCACAGATGCATCAGATAATTGACAAGATTAATTCCTCAGCA